>VYXD01002162.1:147033-241229 GCA_013397195.1 Hylia prasina | reverse complement strand
TTTTTTGGTTGGGGTTTTTTTGTGGTTTTTTTTGTTTGTTTGGTTTTGGTCTTGGTCTTGAGGTTTTGGGATTTTTTTGTTTTGCTTTGTTTTGGTTTGGTTTTTTGTGTTTTGTTTTGTTTGGCTGGATTTTTTAAATTAGTTTTTTATGTGGGCCATAATTGTGATGGGTGGTCATGTTGGGAACAAAAAGAGAATGACAAATGAGGATATTTTCCACCTGTGCAGACAAACCATGGAGAAAGATGCTATTCTTTGCAGAGTCCTTGATTTCCAATAAAATTGAGTAGCACATTGGTTTTCTGTCTCATTCATTTCCTTGTGACATGCTGGGGACCTATTTTAGGCCCTGGATGAACCTGGACTAAGCTCATCCCTCTCTGCAGACACTGGACAATCTTTCTCCTTGCTCCACGATGTCTTTTCAAGCAGAACTGAAGAGGCTGAGTGAAGGCCAGGCCAGAACTGCACACTTCAGTGGAATCTGCACTGCTCCACAGTAACAGGATCAGGACTGTAGACAGTTTTGGGGAGGAGAAGTCTGCCTGTACCATCCAATGAAGATGTGACAGTCCAGAGAGAGCAATCTTTTGACAGTAGACCTAACCAATGCCATAGGCAATCCCATTATTTTAAATACTTAAAAAATAAAAAAAACCCAAACAAACAAAAAACCCACACAAAACCCCCCAAACAAACAAAAATAAACCCAAACCACCCCAACAGGCTAATCTCTAAAGAAAAACAAATGCTGCTCCAGAAGACCTAAGCTGCCAAGAAACAGAAGTAGGGACTGTTCCATAGGAATTCTGAGGCAGTGCAAGGAACTAAAGCAATCACCGTTTATTGGAGGCTATCAAGGGCTGTATTCAAGAAAGCACTTTTGTTCTCCATGCTCCCAGTATTTCCAGCAGGCTAACTGGTATCTGATGGTACCAGTAGTCTCACCATTACCTCCTCTCACATGTTCCTTTCCCTGCTATCTGAACTCTGTGGAACATGGAGCAAGCCACAGACAGGTTATAGCCCGAGGTATCAGGAGATTAAGTGTGAGGTGGGGCTGCAAGTATGTCTCAGAGTCTGTGTCAAATGAATTAGCTTTTAAAAGCAGTCTGGGCAAGCAAGAAGCTGAAAATTTTCAAGTCTTAAACCAGCAGCCTAATCCCTGGATGGCTTTTCTTCCCCTCTTCTTCCACTTAAAAGTTTGCCTCTATAAATAATTCTGATGTACAGAAAAGTAAGCAGACTCTTGGCCCACCCAAGCCTTTTCATCAGCTATGAATTTACCCAGTTTGGCCATATTTCACCATGGGTGTAAAATAATTTTCTAATCCTGGCTGGTGATCATCACATGCACTGAAAAAAAAGTGATTTATGATACTTATCCTGGCTAATGTAAACGTAGATGCTACTCAAAGTGTCAAACCCACTTTAAAAAATCTCAGTAAGGTATTTGTCTTCATAATGTCATTCACAGTGGGGATCCCCAGGTTAATTATATGTTATGCAAAGAATCAATTGTTGCATCTTAATTTCATGGGATGGTGACATATTTTTATTATATTACACAACACTTTGTTATTTTTCTGCATGGTTTGCAAGCATTTAAATTGACAAGTACATTCTATTCTTCCCACCAGATAAAAATATCTATTGACCAAAATGACACAGCAAGGCTAGTGTGCTTTAATCCCCCATCCCAAAGGAGACACCAGGATCATGGAGCCTTTCACTTTTGCACCAACACAGGAACAAGAGCACCAGAACAGATTTAGTGAAAGCCAACACTAAACACAGCGTGGCTCAGACATCACCCCAGCTGCTCAAGCACAAAACCTGCATTATCTCCAGCCCTCTGCTGCCACACCAGATCACCGTGGAGTCCAACAAACCACTGAAAGTGTGTCTTGGCCTGGCAGCAATGTCAGGCAGAGGAGACCCCTGTGAGGAGGTCTCAGGTTTCTTTCGGGTTGCAATGACCCCCCAGATACTAGGAAAAATCTTTCCCCAAGCCCCATGACTGAAGAAGTTGTTGAAATTCGTCGGCTCTGTTTTTCACGGTGGTTTATTCTTTCTTATCTAGTACATTTTTTCTTTTGCCCTGCTTGGGTTCCTGCAGCTGTTCAGGTCGCCACCGACTGCCTGACTCGACTCCCCGACCTTGGGACAGCATTAACTCTTTATACTAAGAACTAGGTGTACTATATTTACAATAAAATACCAATACCTGTCACCTATGTTAGATGGTCTATTTCTACTCTAAACCAATCCAAAGGTGCGACCATGACAGCAGAAGATGGAGGACAAGAAGAAGGAACAGAAGGACAGGGACATGCCTAGATCCTCCATTTTGCCTTCTTGAGCCCCCATTCTAAAATCCCAAAATTCTACTTTTGCACCCTGTGATAAATTAACTATCATTCTAATCAAACTCTTGTGGCTTGTAAATCTTCACACAAAGTTGGTAGTTTTTTCCAAGGACTAAAATCAAAGGCAGGGGTGGTTTTGACTTTGTGCCAAGGTCCCTGAGCCCCTTGCCAGGGTCTTGGACCCCCCAAGGCAGCCAGAGGGATGTCCTGGGTCCCCACAAGGTGGGTTCTGCTCCCTGCTGTGCTGCCTCCGAGCATCCCCAGCCCGGCAGAGCCTCCCCAGCCTGGCTCTCACTCCTTCCCTTTGTAACTCAGCAGCTCCAGGGTCCCCAAAGCTTTCCCCGTACTGAAGCTGCCTTCCAGGCCACTAAACACTTTCATCTGTTCCCTCCAGCCCGTGTGTATCACTGCTTTGTCTCTTACAAAGCAATGACCCATAACACACAGAGTACTCCGCAGGAGGTGTTACCACTCACGTCTACAGGGATATTAGAACATCTTCCAAGGCTCCTTGTTTCTTCACACACACAGGCATCTCACTCACCCTTTTTTCTTTATTGCTGCTGCTGCACATGGCACAGACATCTTTTTCAAGCTGTCTTTGTAATAGCTACTTATGTTTTCCTGAACAGTTAGAGCTAATTCAGAACCCAGCCATGTGTCTGAATGCTTTAAACTATTCCTTCAAACATGCTGCACCCTGCCACTGCCTATGTTTCATCTTCCATTCTAGTACCCACAGTCTTTCAGCCCTTCTTCCCACAGTATAATTTGCATCAGCTGCTAGCAGCAGATCTTATTATCTTATTATGTCCTTGCCTTCCAGCCATTCAAATTACAAATACTGACCAGCACCAATTCACAGAGTTGTATCTGGATTCACCTTACATTTTTTCCATCCCAGTGTTACCTTATCCTACCCACTTTTCCCAGCCTTTTAACTAAGTTTTGACTACACATTGACCCTTTTATTTCTCACTCCATAACTCGCAAAATTACTTGATTTTTTTTCTTTTTTTGTGGGAGCTTCCTCTGTCATTAGCCATGATTTATCTGGGATGCTCACTGATACCATTCTGCATGAAAATTAGCCTAGGTTTACCCTTGGAAGGCATGAATGAAGCTTTATATACTAATTTTCCATTTGTCCTCTAGCTCCTGTACTTCTTTAAAAAAATAAAATTCATATTATCAAGGCTCTATCAATTCTATTAATACTCTCAGTCATTGGGTTTCCTTATCCTGGTGTTAGTCCAGGTCCTGTGGTTGTGTTTTTGGTGGTTCTCTCCTGATATCAAAAAAGTTTTTAAACATAAGGAATCATAATTATGATTATTTACCTTGTTGAACCTGGTTTAGATGGTCAAGTGCTAAGTCTGCTGGCCAGTTTTAAAGATTTCTTTTTAGTAGCTCAATTTCTTAATTTCCTTACAACTCCTACAGGGGGAAAAAAAATTTGGCTTCACCTAATCGTGTGAGTTACAACCTTAATCAAATATCAAATAACAGAGCAGACAATGTGCAAGCACTGATTCGTGTACAAAGCAGCCAGCATGGTCCCACAGCATCCTGCTCTGTTCCCATCCTGGCTGCCTACAAGCTGTGCCAGGGAACCTGTGGCTCCAGAATGCATCCAAATCTCAGCCTACACAAACTCTTATTGTTCCAGTCCTTGGAGTCCCTTATTATTTTCCAAATCACACCTTGAAGCATAGAAGCTTACTTCTCTCGTCCAGGTCTAAGCCTGCTCTCCACAAAATCCCTCCTATCCCTCTGCCAACAGCCTCAGGGCAGAGCCTCCACTTGGGGGTGGCTTTTCTGGGCACATCAGACGGCACATGGCAGCTTCCATGGTGGAATAATTACATTCACATGTCCAGAAGAGATGATCCTGAGGCCCTCTGTGTGTTGGTGTCCTTAAAAACTTACTTTAAATAGGCCTTCACACAGACCCTCACAAGTGAAAGGTAAGGGCACACAATCCACAGCTCTGCACCTTCCTGTCTCGTTTCAGTTTTCATTACTGTAACCTTTCATGCCTTCTATATCCATCCCCTTATTCTGATACATGTCAAGAGCTACCTGAGGCTTTTTTCCTAAATTATAAATGGCTCCCCCAAGCTAATTTCTTTTTTCCATATCACAAATTCTCTTTGGTCATCTTCAGCAAACACTATCAAAGCCAGTCTTCCCACCTATCCCTCCCTACAACTTCAGTGTCAGTGACAGGAAGCAACTATGATTCTACAATTTATTGTATTAACACTTCTAAAACAACAAAGGAGGCATTGATTTTCCAAGCCAAAGGCACATGGGAAAGCACAAAAATCATCTCTGCCCAGCTCAGATCAGAGGAAAGAGACACATGGCAGAGGAGAGGACTTCTCCCAGCCTGGTGCCTGCTCCCTTTGAAGAGGGAGGATGGAAGTACAAGCAAGGAGCTCACAGGCTGTTCTCTTACAGGTGTCAATGTAATCATTCTGACACAGGACCCTTCTTGCTGCTTGTCACATTTAACAGAGAAATGGACAATAACAGGGAAAATATGACCTTTTCTTTCTTTCTTTTGAATACTCTGTACTAGTCACCTGGAGAATGGCTGATAACACTGAGGGTAATTCAGGCAAAAATACTGCAGGACCCTCTTTGACGTCTGCTCTGATTTAATATAGGTTCACAAAATGAGCATGTAACACAATAACACCACAGAAAATTACAGAATACATGAGAAAGCTGGGTCAGAGGGAGATTTCACCAGACAGTCCAAGGGCAAGTTACTAATCATTTCATTCAGAAGCTGGGTTAGGAAGGACATCCTGCAATGAGCCCAGGGATGTAATATCCACAGTCAGAAACCAAAGATCAAGCAGGTCCTTTCAGGTGAACCAACAGGCATTAACTACTAACAAGGATTTGCAGGCCTGCAGAGCCCAAAGGTTCATTTCATCACAGCCCACATGTCCAGGGGCACAAAGTAAACTGAGAGCCATTAATATACAGGTGCTGGATATTTATACCTCAAATTTCATTGGAAAAAAAAATATTACTAAAAAAAAAGGCAAAAATGAGGATCAAAACTAAGCTTCTACTTTATTACAGGAGATAGGAACTTGTGATGCTTGTCCATGGGCAGCTGACCTGGAGCATGAAGATGATTTTAGACATCTGGACATATTTACCGAAGAGATCATTGGTCATTACTTGCAGCTGGATGCAAACTTTTGCAAACCACCTGGCAGTATTTTCCCTTCTATAATACTACCAGCAGAGGGTCAGTTTAATACCTGCACACTCTGTGTTTTAGGAAAGGCGGAGACAAAGAAAGAAGACGACTGTGAGGAACAGACTGAAGAAAAGGAAGCAAGTTCAGAGACACAGAGCTATGGTGAGGAGAGGCAGCTCTCTCAAGTGGGGTAACTGATGTGACCCACAAAAAGCACACATTGCCCCTTGCTCTGCCATGAACACGTCCACATTCACTTTTTCAGAGATGGAGACCAGAAATAAGCAAATGGAGGGCAGCTGACAAATGTTTCACCTAGGGATAGCATCAGGTGAAAAGAATACAAGACTTGTAAAAACTAACAACAAGTTTCTGAGTCTGAAAATCTACTGGCCATTCAGAGCAAAGCAGACAAACCTTTATCAGCAGAGGAGATGCTGACTCCAGATTACAGGCTCTCAGGATTTTTCATCTTGCAGAGGTACTACCTGAGAAAATTTGCATAAGAACATGCTGCCTTTTTCTTAGGAGTCCTTTTATTTCTACCAAAAATGATAATCCTCTGTTTGTGACATTGCAATCATTTCTACTACAATCAAGTGTTCTGCCCAAAAGGAGGATTACTGCTTCTGTTTGGAAAGTGTATGGACTTTCAGAGGAACTAAGCAGCCAGTCTCCAAGAAAATGACCTTGGTAATAGAGAACAAAGACGACAAAGATCTAAAAACACTACATATGATCAGAACTGCCTCTTCCAAGAGGTGTCTGAAGCTCTTTAAGTTCACAAAAACTGATATTCCTACAGATGAGGAAATGGAAACAATGGAGACAATGGAGACAAAAAAAAGTGTCAAGACATTCCTCTTTACTGTGCTATTCGAACATTCACTCAGATTTTTCCTTTGACAAGCTATTAATGTTTTAACACTGAACATCACAGAGACATATAGAAAACCCAGTGCAGTTTTCAACTCCATCCTTTCAGCAGTGTCCTGTGGGGAGGAGCGTCACTGCACGTGGTGCTGAATGTCAAACAACTCCCTTAAACCTGTGCCTCTGGCAGCTGCTCAGAAATCCACAGAACAAATAGTTAAGAAAAGGGGAAAGAAAAAAAAAGTCTTTGTTTTTCTGCTTTTTTTTTCCCAAGAACATAATTTAGCACGATTTTGCACAGAACAATTTGCATGGGTTTACCCACAATGCACTGCATTCTGGTAATACATTTCAACCTCTGATGCATATTAGACTGACAGTGCTAAGAATCTGTTAAAGGGAAAATAAATGATACAGGATAAATGATGATGTAAGACAGGACAGTAAACATTCCACAGTTGTGTAATCTGCCAAAATTCAGTCTAAAGCTGGCCTAAGAAAGAGAACAAGACTATTGTGCACTCAGAACAGCTTTAGGGAATGTTCCCAACTCAAGCAGAAAACAATACCTGACTGAGACATGGATGTAATCACGAAGGAATGGAAAGTACAACAAACCAGAACTAAGAGCTGAACAGAAGACAAGGAGAGATTTTCTTCATTTCTCTGATTTCCCAGTGGGTAGTGCTGGAGGGAATATTCCTTCTTGCCCATCCAAGGATGGCTCGCTTCACTGCGCTTTGCCACACACACTCACTCTGCCTTCTGCTCCTCTCCAAGCCCTGCTGCATCTTCTGATGCTGGTAGCGATCCCTAATAGATCCTGGACAGACTCTATGTTCAAAAACAGCTGTTCCAAAATGCTGGGCCTCAGGGATATGTGGTCACAGAATCCAAACTACTGACACCTCCTTGCTGCACTCACGGATGGCAACTCAGCCCTTCAGCTGGGGAAGAAACACTTCCTCCTAATGTTTTCCAGAATTGGTCTTGCACTTTCCCACAGGAAATAGCCACAGGAAAACAATCAAATATGAACTCTCCCCCTTCAATCAATTCCACACACTGTTTTTCTAGCAATTTAACAATCAGCTATCACCCCTCAAAACTGAACTGAGGGATAAGCCTCTTTTGGTATGCTATGAAGAGCCATTTAACTGGTCAAGGGACTTTCCTGCAAAGACCTCAGACAAACAGGAGCAAAAGGTAACAAGGAGGGAACAAGTTATAGGGCTGGTCGAGGGAAAGGTATATGGTGAAAAGCAGGATTTTTCCATTAAGGACTTTCCATTCATTCTCTCAGAGCTAAGTCCCAGAAAAATGAACAAAATAAGGGTTGAGGCCAAATTATATTTGCTGAAGAGGAGTTATAGAGATTAGTGTATTAATTAATCAAGACAACGATGTCAGCAAGGGCCTGACCTTTATTCCTGCCCTAGTAACAGCTTTGTCCCTGGTGACTTTCAGCCTGCATGCTGAAGCCATTTAGATACATCCCTCAATTAATCGCAGGATACCCTCTGGGAGGTTGGGGAGCAGCTCTGCAAGCTTCAAGCAGGCATGCTGAATCAGAGGAGGAGTAACCTAGTCAAAGGCACCTCATCAAGGGCATTGGCAGAGCTAGGGAGAGAGCCCACAATTCTCTTTACCCCTCACACTTCACCTCTCATGGATAGGAACAAAGCTGTTTGAAGGTATTAATCTGGAATTCTGCCATACTTTACTAAAAAAAATCAGAGACTAACAAGAAATAAAGATTAGGTTTCAAAAAAACTGCCACCACAAAACCACAGTAAAGAGTCTGGTTTAAAAAGAACTTGTATCCTTTATGTTCTGTAAGAAAAAGCCAGCAATACATAAAACTTGGACAAAATGACAGATAGTACCGAGACCAGGACATCAGGCAGGTCTTCAGCCACATCCTGCTTCTCCCCTTTCCACTGAGACCAAGTAGCTTGGACATGAAAAACCGTTCCCTCAATATGTCTGTCCATCCCTAGCTGAGCTGAACCTGTCTGACCTTTCACTTCAGCTCTGCAGTCCTTCACATTCAGTCCTGATGCTGAAGAAAGCTCAGACAAGAAGATGTCTGGTGTGGATGGAGCCTCGACTGGCACATACTCAGCTTTGTTCCACGCTCCTCCATTCACAGGTGACAACATCTCAAACCACAGCCAAACTTCACTGCATTACATTGCACTCACTTGTCTGGCACCCTCCTGTCCATAAGGAGCCAACACCTGTCACCTCTCAACTGTCATATTTAAATTTGGTCAAAAAATAAGTCCAGTACAAATAATCCTTTAACTTCAGGCACCGAATTAGCTTTCATTAAAGCCTGTAGGGTTACCTCATGTTAGAACCCAGCTACAAAAATAGATTTCCTTTTCTCTTCCCTAGCTATTGTTGGCAAACATTAGTAATAGTGAGAGAAGCTATTTTGGGACTTTTATTGGCAAGTCTTATGTTCAGACACTAAAGAAAGTAATTGGCTGACAGTGGGGAAAAAAGCGCTAGACATGGCTTTCAGGAAAATACCACTTTCTGCCAAGCTCTTTATGCAAAATTTCTCGGGGAAAAAACCCCAACACCAAACCCCAAAACAACAGAAAACCAAAAGGCTTAATTAACTGCTACTAATAGAGGACACATCTGTGAAGATGAAGGAGAGAAAAGGTCACAGGTGGAAAGTTCTGTCTCAGTTTGACCATCACCAGTGTTCAAGGGCATGTTTGTGAGACACAGGTACCATTAACAAACACACCTATTCATAACTACACAATTAAAATAACATGGTCACCATGTACAGACACACATTTGCATACTTGGATGTGTGAGAGAAAGTGTTTTGAACTAGTTCACTCCTCTATGTGCCCACATTCAGTCATAGTCTTCAGCAAAGACTAGTTTGCACCCACAAATATTTCCTGCACTCAAACACTCCACCAGCACAAACACTCACCTCTTGTGAGTCAGGAAAGTACAGGCAGGAGCTAAATAGAAGCACACAGAGATTCGTATCTATTTCTCTTGTAAATTGTGCACACAGTCTTCACTCATTTATTAACACCGTGCTAATAATTTCTAGTAATTAGTGTTAGAATGGGAAAACACGATGATGCAGATCTCACTCCTTTACAAGTGAATTAATTACACTCAGCAATACCTGTCACCCCCAATACGTACAAAGGAGTAACACAGACTTGTTTTTCTATTTCCCAGGCATTTGCTTCAGTGTAACTAGGATCTATTCATCAATGAGCTAAGAAACAATACAATAAAATTCAATAAATGGAAACATAAAAATTAAGCCCTTTCCCACAAAGCCACACTGAGAAGTACAATTACCCAGACTCTTTCAGACTCCTAATGAAAATCAAAAATTATTGGCAAGTGATTTAGGAAAAACATAACCTGTTCTTTTTCACTTCTTTGTCTGGGTGTGGAGACAGTACATTTGTCAGCAAGCAATGGATGATGCAGTTTATATCATGCATAATCATAAACTTGTGCTGTGTCTGGTGCCACTAACCTTGCTGTGCATCCAAAACCCAATTAGGATTACGTGCAATCAGTGAAGACAAAGACTTTATTCAGTCCCTGAGTGTTCTTGTACCAGGCTTGCAAGAGCTGTGGGCACAGCCATTCACAGGGACTAATCATCCTCTCACAGACAGATCGTCAGCCCATTACACGGGTTACACGTGGAATTATTCTCTCCATGTACCCTACTTCTGATTTTCCCTTCAAGTGGAAAGCAAATTCTCTACAATTCCTATATAGAAAGACTGAGTTCTGTATATATAACAAATAATTTTGTGCTGTTGTACAAAAAAAATATGCCATGGGCAACAGAGGAAAAATTCTTAAGGCTTATTTTTTTTAATCTTTTTTCTCTTTTCCTTTAAAATTCAAGAACATATACATAAATGAGATGTTTTTTAGGATTATGCCAAGGCTCAGTAGTATTGACACAGAAATATGGGTAAAACACTTCTTGTTGTCTTGGGAGCATTCTGGCTGTCTTAAAGGAGAAGGCCTTAAATTACTGATCCTGCCTTATTGGAACCTCTTTAAGGTTTAGATTCTGGGTGAGGAGTTATGAGAGATCACATTTAATTCCGTTTGTCATAGCTGAACACTCTCAAATGAAATCAGTAGAACTGACTGGAAAGAGAGGATATTTAATGAAGCACCTTGGGGCTTGAAATATCTGTTCAGTCTTCATGAAATGAGCCTCTCTTCAGAATTTTACATTCCCTTATTTCAACCAGTCAGGATCTCCAGCAAAGCCAGCCTGACCTTAAATGCCATCTGGACTGTACTTATGTATTCCAAACACACTGAGAAGAGCCACATGCTTCTCATTCTTGGGCTATATGAGCAGATAATAAGCTAAATCTGTGCCACAATAATCTGATCCCTCTTCAAGATGTCCCTCTTTTAGGAACCTTTTCACGTGATTTCACAAATTTACCCAAGCTTTTTCTTTCCCAGAGAATGTAGCAAAAGATTTTTCCAAAAAATATATGAGAAATCCCAATAAGATTTCTCCTTTCTGGCAGTTGACTCACAAAAGGTCCCATTCGTGCTCCACCAGTCAACAGCACTGAGTAAACAGCACATTCACTGAGCAGTTACTTCAATACCCTGATAGCAAAGTCTAGCCTTGTAATTAGCATCAAGGGCATGAAGCATTCACACATCTGTGGGGTGCTGAGCATCTCTGTATCAGCAGGCTGAGGGCACTTCAGTGGGGTCTGACTCCACAACTCCATCTCCTGCTGAAATGGCCTTGCTTTGCCCTCTACTCTGCCACTAAATCCACCCACGTAATTTTAAATCCCAAAACGTTTGTGCTGAGAAAGACACGCCTAAAAAGCTGTAGAAGACCCTAAAGAAAGGTAAGGAGAGTTAAGAAGATATGAAAGTTCCTTTCCACCTTTTAATAAACAGCATATGGGCGGAAAGGAGGAAACATTTCAAGGGATAAGCTGTTCTCCCTTGCCCTACAAGCAGCAAGTAACAGCTCAAGGCAGCAGTTGTGACAGGCACTGCCTGTGCTGGTTTTTTTCACCACCCCTCAGGTCAATAAGGTGTCATTGAACAGGACTGCTGAGTGTGAGGAGGCTGCCCCACCCTTCTGCTCCCATCCTGGGTGGAGGAAGGGATGGGACAGAACCTCACAAGGCATTCATCTCCTTTGCTGTCCTGTGGGCTCCCACAGGCAAGCAAGAAATGCACAAATGGCAGTGTTGTGAGCATGCTGTCCTTCAGAGCTCTGCTGCAGTCCTGTGCACTGCACACCTCCACTCCAATTAGTTACAAATGGAAGGGAACTGAGAGACAGAATTCCCCCCAGCTTTGCATTTGTTAAAAGGTCACCAAGGAAATGTAATTTTTTTCCCTGTGAACACAGATATCAGAAGCTAATGAAATCTGAACTCAGTCACTGCTGCGTGCATTTTCTTTTCAGTATTCCTCTAGAATTGATCTTCCTTTCCCTTTCACAGACTACTGCAGACTCCTATGGGTGCTATGGCAGGAAAGATTTAACAGGAAGGCTGAAGTCATGCACCTCTGTCTTCTTCCCACCCTACCTGCACTAGCAGCTGTGACAGTGTCACCTGGCAGCAGAATGACACAGAGTTCATCATGATTTTAGTTCACCTTTCCTGGTATGGAACCACAGGGAACATCTCTGTGCATTCCACATATCCACACAAGACACATGCGCTCGGGTAGTAGAATCATAAAATCATTTAGGTTGGGGAAGATCTCCAAGATCAAGTTCAATCTTTGTGTTAGACTCAAGCACTGCTAATACCAATTACCTGTGTTTCATGTTCTTCCTGTAAGCAGAGATAAATGTACACTCACAGACATACACACAACATTGTGCACACCTTCTTCCAAGAACAAGCTCACATTTGCACACAGGCAGAATAAGCAAATCCAGGGGAAAATCATAATCATGTACATCCTGTCACTCACCCATGCTAAACCCCCTACAAACCTGCATGCTCTGTCCCAAAGCACACACCTTTCCTGACCCCCACCTCTAGGAATGCAAGAGGTCTGGGAATCAATAACCATTTACAGTCCTTCAATCCACCACTGTCAAGTTTGTTCTCTTCTATTTGCAGTGACAGACAAGCAGAGTAAAGATGCAGGACATCAGTATGCAGAGGAGGGAAGGTGGGCACTGTGTCAGCATAAAAAGCAGGAAGACACTGCTGAATCCAATTGAGGTTGTTCTTGCCTCCTGAAACCAACTGAGCTGAGCTGCCACTGTCACAGAAATCTGCTTTATTCCCAGGACATCAATGCAGAACAGAACAGGGCAATAACCACAGGCCATTTTCCAGAAATAACTGTACGTAGGAAAATTCAGAAAGAATCCTATTCACCTGTTTCCAAAGACTAAGCAATGACCTTATCCACATAAAAATGTGCTACATGATCAATATCATACCAAAATGACTCGATGCCATATCCTACAGAGGAGACAGCGTGAAACTAAACACACTTCAGGCACAGCAGGGCACATTTAGAACTGTCAGGATGCTTTGCTGACCTTTTAAAGAGAATGAACATGCAAATGCAGTGCACCTTAAAGCAATCAATATCTCTACCAGGAGATTTCAACCAACTTTGCAGCATCCAGAATAACCAAAAATCTGACAGTATCCCCGGATGTGACACGAGCTCTAATCATGTACCTCTGTCACAGCCAGAGCCTCACCTGCAGACCCAGCATCCAAACATCCCAGAGCTGCTCAAGCTCAGCTCACAACATGGCTTCATTTTCAGAGCCCTGAGTTTACCACTGTATCTATATTCAGAGATCTCAATTCTGCATTACAAACAAATCCTATTATGCCAGCTCTGAATCTCTCCTGGGGAGAGACTAGCATTAATATAAATATAATTATGGTTGTTTAATAAATGTACAATGTCTGCCGATCCATCTCGTTAAATTAACCACAAGAGTGAATTTTGCATTAGTCCTGACAAGGCCTATTTTCAAAGCTGGCATTTAATACCAGGCCCCAGCACAAATCATACTTCAGGGTGCAAAAATCGATGGATTTGGTGAGACCTAAATGTGTGAAACCACAGAAGCAGTTTTGGTGGCTTGTTGCAGGTACCCAGGCTGTGCAACACTTTTACCTAGAGCTGCTCAGTCAGATAAGAACTTCAAGGCATTTCTGTGTGTGTCGAGGCTAGCAAGGTTGTTCCTGACCCAGAAAAATCTTCAATGCTCTGACCCCTGGAAGTCCTTCCAATCACTGAACCTACTGGCTTGATCAGAAAAGAGACCTCTCTGTCGCTCTTTCCAAGCCAGCCAGAGCTCCACTTTCAGATCCCATTTATTTCATTCTCTCTCCCTGGAAGAGACAGAAGGGCTGCTCTTAAAAGGTCATTACAAAATTGGTGTCCAGCTGCCTACTGCACATTCCCAGTTTTCACCTTTGCTGGAATGGTTCTGTCTGGCAGCACAGGCAGCAGGGCTGATGTCAGGTGCCACTTCACCTGGGCA
Organism: Hylia prasina; assembly: GCA_013397195.1. NCBI lineage: Eukaryota > Metazoa > Chordata > Aves > Passeriformes > Sylviidae > Hylia > Hylia prasina. The sequence goes on along the minus strand of VYXD01002162.1, from coordinate 227,221 downwards.
CAGGAGAGCTGAAGGTTGTGAACAAGGCACCAAGTAACTCAGGCTTGTTGGTTTATGTTGTGTTCCAGGGTTGTCTCTCTTCTTCCCCATCACTGCCAGCCAGCCAGGCATACATGCTCTGGGCCATCATGACATGGTTATGCAGCCCTTCTCCCTGACTCACACAACAGATCCAAGCCTATTGCTCCTCAAGGCTAAAAAGAAAAACATGAGAAAGGCATCAAAAATAGAATTGAAAGTCTAATGTAAAAAAAAAGAAGGCTAAAGTAAACACCATCAGAAATGCTAGATTCATACTCCATTGTTGTCATGTAGAGATAGTAATTCAAACCAAATAATCTCACTCGGTTTTCAATTATCTTGCAAGATAAAATCGTTTTATTAACTACTCTCCAAACCAGAACAAGTCTCTGCACAATCTGCTGAACAATATCTTTTAAACAAATGACCACTTAAAAAGAAAAAAAGTACCTATGAGCAACTGCAAACTGCCCTTATGGATCCTGTGGCAAAAGAAAATCTGTATATATCAGTTCGAAATTATATTTTATCAAATAAGTGATCTCCAACAGGACTAAGCTACTGTAAACTGGACAAAACTTCTAGGCTTGTTTTAGCCCTGGTAGTATACAGCTGTACTTCTCTCTCAAAATCATTTTACAGTATCTTCCTCAAAGTCATTATAAAAAATATTTTACATTGCTGCTTTGTATGAATCTCTGATTCAATTTCATTGTGGAATTCAGTCATTACTTCCAGCACCCAAAAAGGAAACTTTCTGCTTTATTCATAAAGCTAAGAGAAGGTAGGAAACAGGAAGAGATTTGGTGAGAAATGTTTTGAGAAAGATGCTTTGTCTAAGACAAAACTTCTTTGTGAGAGTATGATAGGATACAGGTGACCTTTCTCAGCAAGAGCTGCTCAGCTCTTGGGTGATGTTTCTGATCAGACCCCACAAGAAAAATATCCTTGCAAGTTATCTCCCTTCTTCCCTATGAGGAATGGGGGTGTTCTATTTTAGGTGAGTACCATTGCTCCTGGGTTGTGCAATTAAGTCTCTTTCTGGCTCAAGGAACCTCTCCTTATTTACACAAAATACTACAACTCTTACATGAGAAGCAGCGACAAGTTCAACAAAAGACCTTCTAGCAATCTAAATCCTTGCTTTGAAGCAGGCGGACTGGAATCTGAGTTTTCTTCAGCCAAAAGAGGGTAGTGACCCGCTCTGTGATCAGCTGTTTTCAATTTCTGCAAGTTATTTTAAAAGGCTGTGTTTTCACCTTAGTGCAAAATGGGAACATTGGCTTGAAATATCAGAAGATTTCAAAGACAACACCTGCTTTCCCCAGCTACATATCAATATTTTTATCTCCTGTGGCAAAAGGTGCTGAGAAAGTGTTGACTGTGGTGATGATGATGACAATAAAAAGTGAGGCAAAGCATCTGCAGAGGCATAAGTCCTAGCACCAGCCTAGTAAGAATTTGGTCTCTAAAACCAATCCCTAAAGCAAAAAAGTTGCACTAGGACTAAGTATAAAGTTTCCCATTTTTTGGTCAGGTTACAAACTGAATAACTCTGTCTTATAGATACCAATTGATGGCAGACAGAAAAGGTCGTGAAAAGAAACATTTTGTTCCCTTTGCTCTGAGTCCAGTGACCTAATAAATCCCAGAGGAAGAAATGATAAGGGCAAAGATAATCAGCTTTTAGTATCATCATTATTGAAAACACCCAGAGAGGAACCATAATCTTTGAAAAGATTAACATGGTAATGGGTGGAAAAAGAAATGCCTCTAACAAATTAAAGGCACTACTTTAATAAAGGCATCTGTTTAAAAATCTTATCCCTGCAATAATTTCCTATAGTAATGTTCCAGAACTTATTTTCTGGTGATGGTCTCAAATACTTTCTTACTGTTCTAGGGACTGACTGCCATGAATTTTTACTCTTTATCTTCTTGCATCCATTTCCAGCATTACAATGGCTCGTGTCTATTTTCCCTATTTTCTTTGTTCAGGGAAAATAAATCCATGCTATTATTCTTCACAAGATTGTTTTCATGAGCCACATTTAGGGAAATGACCTCTACTGTTGTTTACTCATTACATTCAGAAATACTAGTAAACAATTAGTGCTAACAAACAAGAAACTGAGACTGAAATAATAGAAATCTGTCTCACTATAATCAATCACGTAGATTTTTCATCAGTATTATGAGTCACTGTCCTCTACACTAATTATTACTTTCTTTTTGCTACTCAACCAGCATCATTTTTAACCGAACATGTCCTCAATTCTAGATTAGAGAATTGTGTCTTTTTGGGTATGTAACAAAATCCTTTTTAGAAAAGGACTCAATTTCTATTCATAATACTTCCATTTTTTTTCCTCTTGTGGTCTGCTTTAACTAATATTTCTTCAGCTCCGAAAAATCACCCTCATTAAGGAAAAAATACACAAGAAAACCTGTTAATAGGAACACTGTCCCCTGCCCACATTAAATGTAATTGGGTCATGATCACTGGTGTCTAGGTAACCACAAACTCCCACAACAAAGATTAATTCATCATTTCCTGTTACAAAGTAGTCCAAAATAGAACTGCAGTGGATACTACATCTTTTGTGTTACAAATTAGTAGTCTGTAATGTTTGGAATCTTTAATAATATTTACTGCTGCCACACGAAATCTCAAGTAGATCTCACCCAAACTGAAACCCATGGCTACACATTTACTTTTTCGTCATGGAATACAAGTGCTTCTGAGGTAGCTTATCCCATTTTCTGCTTTAATTCAGTGTGCCAAGGAGGATCATTTCCCAGCCTTTGCCATCTTACCTGCAGTATCCTGCACTATCAGTAAATGAAGACGTAGCACACTGCCATTCCCCTCATCCCAGCCAGACATGCTACTGCCTTTTCTGTCCTCCCCAAGCAGGGTACAGACCTGTTCTGGAGGTGTTTCAATTCCAAAAATTTCCTAGCAGGTTCCAGTACAGCCAGTTAAAATACACATTACCAACAGAGATGATCTTTCAATTAGTCTTGCTCATTTTGTGGAGACATTTGAGAAATTATTGCATCTGCAGTTCTGCCTGCACTGGTTCAGTGTACTTATGACAAGGTGTTTGAGTTTGAGCTGCATTTTTTTCATAAGACTTTCCCCCCTACCATTTCATGAAAGGTTAGTTCTCTTCCTCCAAAGTGCAAGGGACCCTCATCCATGTCATCTCCCTGAGCACTGAAATGTGGCTCACTTCTCCAAAAACGGTTTTCTGCTTCAGATCAGTTTAAGCAGCCCAATAATCATCTTTCATTCCTCCCTTGATTTACACCTTTAAAAAAGTCTCTGGTAAAAGCACCAAGACTTTTGTCTTTCCTTTTCATCAAAAGCCCTGAAGAATCCTATCATATAGAGCTCCACTCTGCCATCTGTTCCCAAAATGCATCATCCAAACGTGCCTTTGCATCTCATACTTCTGGGCTAGACAGACAATCCAGTGTCACGTTGTGCTTGTGTTTACTCCTCTGTCCACTCTTGCTAAGTGAAGCTCATTTATGACAACTGCTTGGTTGAAAATATCCCAGTGGTTGTTTGTTTTGCAGCAAAAGACACTCAGAGGTATCCCTCTAATCCTCTGTAGAGAGGAGTATCACACATCATCAGCATCAAACGTCTCTAAATTCTCTTTCTTCTCTTGGCTGTGAGTAACCAACATATTATTATTATTATTATTTCTACTATGTTCAGCCTTGTCAGGTCTGAGCCTTTCCTGCTCATGACAAGTATGCAAATGATTTCTGAATTGTCCCCAATATCTGCATCTCTGCATGTTGCATGCTGTGCCAAAATGTCTCTTTCTAGACCACATATCTTCACTTGTAGATCTCCCACCATCTGGCAGCACATGTATTCCTCAGACAAAAATTAGAATATAACACATCCAAGGCAGATCACAGCATTTTTGGGGGGTTTTATTTCATCATCCATATGCAGTATGCAATGCAGGGTCTTACCTAAAGATAAGCCATAAAACTTCAAATTCCATCCCAAACTCTCCTGCTGGGCTTATCAATTTTTGTCTCAGAGTTCATCTGGCATAAGCACACCCCAAATTTACAAGTTTATCACACACAGAAGAACATATTTCTGCTCTGGTATTCAAAACGAAAGTGTTTACAATTTAGTTTGGTTTAATTTACTTTAGAAATGAGTTAAGCCAAATTTAATTAAGGCCACCTTAATTCTGCTTCAGCGTGTTGACATGTAGCTTAATGTGGTTTAGCACAAGAATTTCCACTTGCACCTTTAGCTAATTCAGAGGCACTTTCCTGCATGTCCTAATATAGACAAACTATTAAAGAATTAAGCATGTTTAATTAATTATCAAAAAAGATAGAAAGGTCGCTTAGGTTGTGTTGTGTAAGTACCTCCAAGAGAACAAACTCTAAGTTACTAAAGGTCTCTCCAAACTAGCAGAGAAAAATAGCACAAATGCAGCTAAAACATCAGGCAGATGAATTCAAATGAGAATAAGGCAATAATATTTAACAGTTACTGACACCTAGAAAATACCAAGGGACCAGATGGATTTCCAATCCTGTGATATTCTCAAATCCAGCCTGGATATTTTTCTGTTTACACAAACACAAGTTAACAGGCTTTGTGCAAAACCGCCTGGGTGAAGCCCAAAGGCTTCTGATGGACAAGAGGTCAAACCAGAAGAACTAACAGTCTCATCTGATCATCAAAGCTTCATGAATTTGTTATTAAAATTCTGTTTTCAGTGCTTAATACCTTTCCCAGCAACTGCAGCCTTTCCTGCTACAGGACAGGCTGCACTTGGACATGGCAGAGGAGGGCAGGAGCTCCCTTTGCTCCTGCTATGAAATCTGGAATATTTGCCAAGTCTTCAGTCCAGACTTGAGACAGAATTATAGGAAGACAGGCTGTGGAGCTGTGCTTCACAGGACACTGTTATCACACCCAAGGAGCTGCAGTAGGAGCAGAATTTCCAGAGGTGGACTTGTGCACTACCCACCTTCTCTAGCTGGCAGACCTGATTTTTACTCAAGGACAAGCCCACCACCCAGCACAGTTTGCAGACACACAGGTGTTATTTATGATGTTTGAAGTACCAGGCAAGGGCACATGTTCTGATTTAAGCAAAAAAATACATCAGCACTCTGTCAGTAAGGAAGGAATTCAGTACTGAAAATGCAGAGAAATAATAATAAGATCTGCTATACCGGGCAACTGGAAACTATTTTTGTGGTAGAAGAAACATAGAGAAAAGGTAACAATTAGTAAAATAGTTCAGCACACCTGAAGAATAAATAAATCTGAATTGGAAACAAACCAAGGAAATCAAGCAGACAAGAGCTGGGTGGAAGCAGGATGTACCTGCAGATTTGGGGCTGAAGAGAATGAACAGACCATGTAGTGTGATTTTAGGGGAGACCAGACCAGGGGACCTGGATAACACAGTAGATAACAGAGGCACGAGGATGGCAGTGAGTGTGGATACAGAGCTGACAGACAAGCAAACTGGGAACTACTGCAACTGTGGGAAGAACATTTTACAAGGATACAGAAACCAGCAAAGGGAAAATTAGATTTCAAAATATAGTTTATGCTTAATAACAGACAGCATATACATATTATGGCCATCAACTGGTAGAATGCACTGCTGCAGGAAGCCCTGTATGATAAAAGATTACAAAAGAGAATGGAAAAGTGACATAATTAATCACAGAGAAAGTAGCTCATTATTCCAAGGTTTTTGAATGATAATCAGGGCTCGTAGTGTACGAAGCAGAGGAGAGGGAGGTCAGGCTGGTAGGATTATTTCCTTTCTGTGTCTTAGTGTAATTGAATCGGTTGCCTTACGGGCAGGTTTTGTTTTCTTCAGAGCCGTGAGGAAACAGTGTCTGCATGAGGCAGGATACCTGATTATATGGACCAGTGATCTGATCCAGCATGGCAAATGTTATGATCCTATGAGGAAAGAAATCCATCTTTACAGAAAATCCTGTAATCAAAAACTTTGAACTTTAGATGCTTCTAAAAATCCATGCACAGTCAAAGGCAAACATGGCGCTTTTAGCCTGTGCTTTTCCACCTACCCATTCTTATTTTCCATGCCTGAGGAGTTCATGATTAGACTAGGAGCTTCATCAAAGGGCAATTTTCAGCTGCCAAATAGATTTGTACAATAAATCCACACGGGGCCAGATTAACAAGCAAGAGAGACATCAGAAATCAAAAAGCGAGCTGCTGTAATTCCCCAGAAAACTTGAAAGGATGATGTGCAATGATATTTGGGCTTTTAAAGGGGCACCATGGAAATGCTGTGGTTAGTTTTCATTAGGAATGTTGCTTTTCTATTCCTTATCCTTCCCAAGAGGTTTTTCTTTAGAAGACAGAGGTGCCATGGACATTCAAGGTCACGCCATTCCGGATTTCTTAGAGGACTTCAAATAAAACAGTAACATTTCATCCAGAAAAATCACATGCGTGTGTGTTACTGCAGTTGTCTGATTTGTCAGTATAATATTTTAAACAGAAAATGAAAAATAATCTTTAAACATTGAGTTTGCTTTATTTTTCTGCAAAAATTTTTTTTTTGTCTGCACTAATAATTCGTTCTGTGAATGTAGTTAAGGCTCCGACATCTGAAGTCAAACCAGGTCCTCAGCTATGCCCATAAACTGAATAAATACAATTCAGAGATTAACTTGACCATAAATTGCTAGGCATTTTCAGCCTCCTGGCACAACAAAAGATTGTTGTACTTCCGAGCATGACAGAACTGATTTTAATACTAGAAGAGCTTGTTCCTCCTTACAGCACATGGACAAACCCACTCCCTCAATCACAAGGTGACAGCATTTGTTGTTTTTATGTCTCCACATGAGTACACTGGGTTTGTTCATTTTCAAATGGGGACACGATAGCAGTCACTTGTCAGCAGGGTGAAAATACAGAGGTGAGCCACTGACTCGTGCCTTGTTCCCTCACAAAATGCAATTTCTTCTCCATGCAACCCCAAATGCAATAGCAAATAGCTTTTTCTTGCTTCAAGTGCCTGGGCTGCCCAGATTGGTAATGTCAAAACCTGGGATTCTTCCACCCAGTCCTGTTCTCTCAAATGCTGGAAGATGGATATGACAGGACACTTGAATTTCTGATTCTGTGCAGTCTTGTTGCTCATCCACTTCGCAGAGAAACAGTTTGATAGCCCCTGTCAGTACCTATCAACTCCTTTCTGGAGTACAGCTTTGGAATATGGGAAGACTGGCTTCCAGCTAAGTATCTGGGGAAGTGCAAAAGCAGCTGAGGAGGAAAAATCCCATAAACAGACTAGAAACATCAGTTGTTTATAACACACTGGGAAAAAAAGAAATCTAAAGGAAGATCAGCATTCAAGACAAGCATTATTCAATATGATGCCTGTTTTCCACTCCCCAGCCCCATGGAGCTTCCTACATCCCTAGGTTTAACAAAAAGCCAACTACCAGCTAGGACACACCAATAACATTGCTAACATCATAAACAAGTGAAAGGGATGCAGGAGATTTTCAGGATTTTTTGGAATAAGCTCTCCAAGAGTGAGTCCCAAGCAGAAGGGGCAAACAGCAGAGCTAATACAACTGTATGACAGTGGAAAAGGGTGGGCCAAAAAAGAGCTACATGACAGCTCTGCTTTTCTATTCTACATGCCAGCCATGTCCACTGCACATCAACAGGGCTGGACACCTCCCAGCTTTGCAGAGTCAAATCTATTATGATCTCACCTCTGTTGTCATATTTTATTGTGCTGTAATTTAACCATATGGCATGGGACGTCTCCTCAAGGTCGTGGCAAGTCAGGGATACAGCTGCCTCAACATCTCAGGAGAAAGAATTATCAAAATAAGATGTGAAAATTTAATTTAGTATCTTCGTTCATGATCCAGTTAGCACCAGTGACCATCTTGTGTCATACATACAAAAAGAAATTAATTCCAGCATATCTTTCCTTGAGTGCTGAGCAATAATGAGAAGGAATAAAATACTGTTTACCAGTGCCCCTCATAATTCTTGCATTGGGTTTTAGTGCTTCCTGGGTGCTCTGGGGACAGGGAGGCTAAAGAAAGCTCTGTGCTGTCCTTCTCCAGCATCGTTCTCCCCTGTTTCAAGTAGCAGTCTGAGTTCGAGCACAATGGAACGTTTCTCCATCCCCCAACACTCAGATCTTGCAGCCCAGGAACAGCAAAGCAGATGGCCTGAGCAACAGCTGAAACCCACTGCAGCAGGTGCTGGGAAGGACTTTTTCCAAAACGTCTTTCAAGGCAGCATCCACGGGACACCTCACCAGATGGAGAAGTGCAGGCAGCCACCCCTGCACTGACTTCTGGAAAGAGTCAATGAACCATTCAGTCATGGTAGGGAAACATTTGCTTGTTTGTACAGCAGCAAACTCTGCCTACTGGACTAAGGGCTTTTCCAGAGTCATTCACAAAACACCAGCATTTGGCAAACGTGGAAAAAAGGGCTGAGTGTTCTCAGCAGAAATTTTAATACAGTTACACTAATGCCGGAAAATGGGGTATAATGCTATAGTGGGTGGAAATCCCCAAAGCAACTCCCCTGTTAAAAAAACCAAAAAAACCCAAAAAAACCCAAAAACAAACAAAACAAAGCAAACCAAAAAAAACCAACAACAAAAACAAACAAACAAACAAACAAACCCACACACACAAAAAACACACACACACACACAGAAAAAAAACTCAACTAAGAAATAAGCATTCTTCAGGTGTGATGATAAGAAAAATGACCCTACTCAATGACTGATCTTTTCCAAAACAGCAAGGTTAAACTGGAATGGATCAGGAAATGGCAAAACAGAGTATGGAGATCAGCAATACCTACTTGCAAATTTTATAGAATAATTCAAATGCATATAAATAGCCCTCCCATATGGCCACACTGAGCATCCTCAGCAAAAATTAGCAGATGGCAAAAACGCCCATGACTTTTGGAAACAGACATGCTATTTACACCTCTTGTAGTATTGGTCACACCATCTCTGCCTTAATACCACTGTCTTATTCCCCATCTAGAAAGATGAGATCTGCTGGGATGGTCCTACAGGCAAACTCTGGTTTTCATGTAGATACAAGGCCCAAACAATCCCTACAATGTTTTGTAATTTGCTTTTCCAAACAATCTGAGATCCAAAATCAACACACCTTCAAACAGATCTGAGTGCAGTTAGTTAGCATCCTGTCAAATAATAAAACAAATAAACCAACAAAAAACACTTAACAAAGGGAAATGTTCCTGCACTTCATGTAAGAATTTCATATATGAACTTCATATCAGGGCCTTGTAGATTTAAGTATCTACAAGAAGGACAAACACCCACCATCTCCTGATTTGTTTGCTCAGAAACCTCTTCTCTGTTCTTCCCCCACTTCCTAAATACCATTAGTCCCTGCAAAGCTCTATGAAGTGAGGCTCACAAGCCTAAAAGGTACAATTAGAATATCTTACAAAATGAATCACCAATCAATTAGTGCAAAGGGTGGGCGGAAATAACAGAGGCAGGAAAATAAAGCAAATAAGATGCAAATTTTTGCCTTGGGTAACAACTGAAGAAAAGGGAAAAAACAACACTCTTAATTTGAAATATCAGTCCTTAGATTAGTATTAGATAACTTTTTTCCTATACTTTTCTTGCTGTTACAGCTGCTTCCAATTTGAGCCACTTTGGACCAGAACTGGAAGCAGACGTATCAGAAAGAAAAATTATTATTTCTTATTTTCAGCATCTGCTTTAGAATGAGACCTCTAGAGCAGAGAGGGTCAGCTAAAGAACACATTTTAGAGATGATTTTTTTTTTTTAATAGAAGCTTTTGAATGCTTTTGAGCCTTACTCATATTCAGGAGAAGTATAAGCTCTGGGCCACAAAAGAAATCAGAAATGGCAAAGAGTCTGTAAGACCTGCAAAGATGATGTAACCATTTTCCAGAAATGTACCCCAGAAAGCATAGAATATATCCCATTTCTTCATTTTTTTCTGTCTAGAACTACTTATCAGACATGCTTTATGGCAGGAATATTGCTTAAATTATTTTTGTTGGTGGCTGAATACTGGCAACAGACCAAATTAAAATTATTTGTAAGTTTCTGCACCAGGCTTCCAATTACAAGAACAATATACATCTTACTGGAGAACAGAAGCAGCATCATGTGACCTGCAAACTCCATCAAAACAACTCAATTTCTGACTATTAACTGTAATAAACTGCTTATGAATAAAACATACATAAAAAATTCCTCACAGAAATTTGGTAAGTAATCTTCAAAAGTAAGGAAGATAAAGAAATTATTTAATTGTGCACTGATAATTATGAAAAAATAGTGCTGCAATTCAGTGGTCAATCATACACGGGTAACAATTTGGCTCATCTGGGCAGGGAGAGATCAAACCAGGCCTCCTCTGAAGGATCAGGAAGATCAGGATCAGGAAGAGGGGAGGCTTTCATCTTGGCATATTGCTTTAGTTCAGCCACTCTTCCGTGGCAAATCACTGATTCATGACTCATTTAAATATGTCAGCCCATGCTGAAGGGGACAGATAATACTAGATCTTCTATTTAGAATAACTCTCACCACTTCTGTCCAGCAAAGGTTTTTTGAATTAATATCAAGAGTGTCTTATGAGCTGTATGACCACACTGCTGAGTGTTGAGGTCTCCAGTTCCAGTGTCTCTGCAAAAGGATGGCTTTTTCCTCTAATCAAGTCCTTTGAGAAAATTTTGGTTATTCAATTCCTCTGACTCAGAACAATTAAAATGGACAGGAAAAAAAAAAAATCTCATTTCTCAGCTCTCCTGAAAGGTTTCTTCAAAGAGGGATCCATACCAGCAGTAAAATCTCCTTCATAGGACACTGTCAGGATACCTGCAAGAATTTTAAAACTCATTTGTTACCCCTTGTTGTTTATAATCTGTTTGAAGCAAAAATCTAAACTCTCTTTCCATTAGTACTCCAATTCCTCCATCAGGCACACCATGCCAAGGAAACTGCTTTTCCAACATAACATGTACACACAGAGCATGAAGCTCGATTTTTTCAAACAAAGACATATGGTTTGGAACTCTGCTGTACACCCTGGCACTAAAGGTATTAACTTGGAGGATGATGGATGCAGCAATGAATGGAACAGCACAATGGAATATGCTTTAGAAAGGTCCTAATTAGCAGGTGAGGTGACAAGGATTCAGGAAGGATGGTGAAGGAGCGTGACATGGCAGAACAGTAATTTTTCCAGGGTCATGGCTGTGCCTGTACTCAGGACCCCCCTCACAGCACAGCCTTGCATTCAGACTTTTCAAAACCAGAATTGAGAAGGGGGCTCTGTATCCTACAAAAGGGAGGCAGCAATTGCAATCAAGTTAAGCTGGAGGGGTAAAATCGTCAACGAGGGACCAATGCAGACAGTCATCACATGAGCAAAGAAAAGATAAGGTGTTTAATATTTTGTTATTGATATTTTCTGGTTTGACCACCAGGTTGCAAACCGGCAGAAACAGGAGGCAAAATTGCCTGTGAAACTTCATTACTTTGTTTTTAGCAACTTTCAAATGGAGATAGGGCTCCTCCAAGATTGATATGGGCAATCCAGACAAGATGAAAAGGAGTTTGAATATTTTACCACCACCTTTTCTTGTTCCTAGGTTGAACAAAACCTTAGATAAGATCAATAGTTTCTTTAGTTTTATGTTTCGCTTCCTTAAGGGTAGTTGGCTTATTGCATTTCCATTGATCACACAGACAGGGAGATTCGTCAGACAAACCATCTCTTTTCTCCTTTCATTTCCACCCTCCTCTCCATTTGAAATCAAATGGCTTAAAGGAAGCTGGGGTCACTATTGTTTCTCATTTACATATCAATAGTACCTAATTCCTGCCTTGCTTTTCAGTCACTAAAGTATTTTAAAATTTCAGTCCTAAAGAGGGGACACACATTTCCAGGGGAAAAACTCTCACAGCTTTTCTATCAGGGAAACTAAGTTCTGGTTTACCTCAGCCCTCCCTCGACCTGTGGTGAGATGAGGGACACCCACCAGCCTTGTGCAATTAATATTTTAACCTCTTGTAGCCTCTTCTACAGCTTTCTTGTTCTTCCTAAATCCTTTGGACAATCCCCATCAGATGCCTCTGTGCAGCTCCAAGTGCTGTACCTGTGCTCACAGCCAGCAAAGCAGCTGCTTCAATGAATTCCTTGCTTGAATTGAAAGCTGGAAAAAAGCTAAAGACCAGCTCTGCTGCTCTCTAATAGAAGTCTGACCACTGATTCACTGAATGATGCTGGACTTGGAAGCCTCTGCTGCATTTATCAAGAGGTTTTAAATCCTAGCTTCTGTTTGTACTGCCCTTCAGGTGTAAAAGTCAAAAAAAAACCCATAAGGGTGTGCCTGTCTGGGGGATATTCTGGATTTAGCCCTACAGGGAGATCAGTCCTGTGCAATTAAAAACTGACTCGATGATCCACAGTTAAACAAATCTTCCAAACCAAATGTCAGAAATCCCTAAGTACAGGAGGTTGACATCTTCATGAGTATTAGTGTCATTCTACTGCTTAGACACACATCCAACTTCATGGTCTAAGAGTGAAGAACTCGCGTTGAAGCCACTAGGAAAACATGACCTCTTATGTGATTAATTTCCAGTTTACAAGAATGATTTTAGAGCTCCAAGATACTGATGAAACAGCTTTGGTTTGATAGATGGAAGCTGAGGATTAAATGGTATTTATGTAACAAAATCCTCAGTTCAGTCTGTCAATTCCACACTCTTACTAATTCACTTGTAAGAGCAAGTAAATAGGACCAACTCTAAAGACCACTAAAAAGAAGAGGAAATAGCTTAGAAGTATCCATTTTCTGGAAGAGATACTGTATGTATTTATATGCAGCTCCAGTATAATCAACATAAAAATTACATTCTATTTGGATACTAACACATTGGGTACTTAATGCATTAGGAAATATATAGTGGAAATACTTCAAATCTGCCTGAATCATAGAACCTGCAATAAGTGTTTGTATTATCCTTATGCTAGAGAAATGGTGAAGGAATTCTTCATAATGAGCATACTCATGTATCCTCCATCTTTGAGATAAACCATAACCCTCAAAAAAAAATAGCTCAGAAAAACCAGAATATGTGACCTCATAAACATAACCAAGTGATCCAACAAAGAATCAGCTTTTCAAGGCATTCATAATGGAAATTTTGGGAATGCTTTACAGCTTTCAGACTTCCTTGAGAGCACTGGGAACATTGGATTCTCTCACCAGTCACAAGCCCTCACATGTGAACTTGCTCTTGTCCTCGGTGGCCCTGATCAGTGTCAACAAAGAGGACAAAAAGGAACACAGAAAATAATGTCATACATTTTAAGAGAGTTCTCTTCCTACTATTTGAAGTATTTAATGACACACATGAAGCAAGTTTGGTTAAAGGCCTCACAGATGCTGATGGAGAACAAGTCATTAGATATCAATAAAATCTGATGTGTCACTGGTTTCAGATCTTGCTGTGGTTATCTAAGAAATCAGTGAAATCCTCCTCTACAGAGATCATTTGGAGCTTTCTCATTGATTTCACTCAAAGTAGATTTCCCCCCACTGTCTAAAAAGACTCAAACCCACTGTCTTGACCTGTGGTGCCTATTAAAGAGCCATTAGCACTTCTCAGGAGTAGGGAGTGTTAGATATAATTGCCCTGGGCATTACAGTCTCTTGATTTTAACTGTCTGCCGTTTTTTAATCCTGTCTTTCCTGTCCTGGAATTGATGTGTGAATGGTAGAGCATGGTTAAAACAGTAGCTGAATACTTCCTGCTACTTTCTACAGAGAGGTAAAAGGATTAGTATAGAGCTTACAAAGATAATAATTTGAATGTCTTATTAATTAATTGTTATTTGTAATAATGGCTCTTTCCTTAAGGGTCTTTCAGGATCCTTAACTGCTTATTAATGTTGTACAGATAAGGATTGCTCCCTAGTGGAAGAAATGAGGTGGAATGTAGAAGCCTTTCAAATGAAAGCAACAGGTTTGGAACAAGAAAAAGCAAAAAAATTAATCATTCAAATGAATAGAGAATTATGATCACTCAAATACAATTACCTGATTTTATCCTGTATGCTTAAAAACTGTCAGGAGATTTCCCAGACTGATGCCTGATGCATTTAGTACAAGTACAGCCCTTCCTACTAACCTCATTTGATGTGGAATTCAGGTCTGTCTGGATCAGTCTCAGGCATAGCTTGAATTCATTGACATCTGTCAAAAGTAGCCTTAGACTGGCTACCTCTGCCTCTCAGGAACAGGAAATTAAATGTAGGCTTTTCAGTGGAGGCCCTTAAATTTAGCCATTTAGGCAGTGAGCCTGTACCAACGAGTATTCCAGCTAATTACCTTTGAATTAGGCTCAAAAATGTTCATATGACCTGCCAGAACTTTTATTACATTACTGCAAAAGCCCTTCACAGGATAAGTCCCTATATCATCTCCAAAACATTCCTTTTTCCAGCTCAGTGCTTTTGGCTGCAGACTGGATTTTCCTTTTATTTCCCTTCTGAATGAAACCTCAGAGAGGGACTCAACTTTCTTGTCATGGAAGGTAAAAGAACGAGGGGTAAAAGAAAGAGATTCCCCCTAAAAGAAATTCTGGCTACATAGGTCTGGAGAGAGCACACAGTGCTCAGCAGTGACCATCTCCTCCATGCAAGCTCATGAGGTGTGCATTAGCAGGGTGGCAGAGGGTCTTTTGAAGGATTTACTCACTCTGTAGAGTCCGTGGCTGCAGCTGCAGTAGGTGCTTTCCATGGTGTAGCTCCTCAGCACCCCCATTTCCTTCCACACCACCACACGCGCCGTCGACGCCCGGGACTTCTCCACCAGGAAGCTGCAGCTGTTCATGACAAATGCAGGGGCCACTTTATCCAGGATTTTGGGAAGAGTCTAGGAGAAAATGAATTGCACAGATGTGCACGTGTTGATATCAGACACACACATACACAGAGACCTGTGTTTTAATGAGTCAATAATTAAATCTACCCATAGAGACTGAGAGTTCCAAGAGGTGCATTATCTCCATCCAATGTGAAGCCCTCAGATTCTAACTTTTGTTTCATTCCAAAGACTAAAATGCAAAATTCCTATAGACTTGACAAAATAAAACATTTGTACACCCAGTAGTTTGGGTGAAGTGCTGAAATCAGTTTTGTTCTCAAGCTGCTTCAACCAACCTACACCTTCTTGTTGAGCTGCCAAGAGTCACAGCTCAGTACCTGACATCCCTGTTCTTCCCTCTATAGTTCTATTATATCTCCTCCCACCCTAAATCCAGGGTCTGACAAGGGATTGAGCCATGGGAGGAATTTTGTCTGAAGCTGGTATAGAGCAGAGAAAGGGGATCTGTTTTCTTGTAGAACATCACACATAATTATGTGAAAATAAAGCTCAGCATTTAGCTAACTTGCATTGTGAAGCAAACCAAAATATTTTCTTCCAGGTCCAAACAAAATGCATTTTATTCACTTTTAAGTTCACTTAAAGAATGACAATAGAAAGTAACAAAAAACCAGCAAATATTACAGCTTAGCCCTGAGTAATTTTCTTACTCTCAAAATCATATTTCCCAACAAAGTCTATAAACGCACCTGAAATATCAAATATTCCATCAGTGAAGAGGCAACATTTACTTAGTCATTACAGAGGGCTAAATATGTTATTTTTTACACTCCATAAAAATAGATAACAGCTGCACAGGGCACATCTAGTGCTAATGAATAGACTAGACTGTTAAATACACACACACAGAGTGAGTTAAGTCTGTGTGTCTGAACTTCAGCGCTGCTACACCAACCACAACATGAGCCAAAACACCATTTGATCCACCTAGAGGAGACCAAGCAAAATTAGAACTCTTGTTATTTCTTTTCTGACACTTTTCTTTAACACCTGAACTGAATGAAATCTGACTGAAGGGGTTCCCACATATTGCTAGTGGTATTTTGCACTTGAATTTCATTCACTTTGGGTAGTGAAAACTAACCAGCTACTTTTACTTTCCAGTAACCATCAGTTTCACCAACTAATTCTGAGGAATTTTAGTTCTGTTCTTTTGGGTTTTACTTCATATCACTGTATGGGAATATTTGGTTTGAAAGTGGCAGAACAATGTATTTTCCTGAAACATGTTTGTTAATGAGTGATATATATTTAGGCTAAACTACTTTGCAATATCTCTTGCAAACTACTTAACCATACATATCTTTCATTTATACGTATTTCATTTTCCGGTATATTTTGGCTGCAGCCATCACTGGTCTCCTTCAGTTCCTAAGGTTCATTCTTCAGATGAAAAAACTGAGGTAAAGAAAACTAGAACAAAGCAAAAAATTACCCTTTAAATCTGGGACCACCTCCAGCCTCAATCTTAAGTCAAGACCTCCAGTCTGTTACTAAGAGCTGCAGAACTCACTTTCCTGTGGGCACACTGAGCAGGGAAACCTTGAAAATTCACTTCTTGCCTTTGATAAAGCATCCAACATTTCTGCACTGCCTTCAGCCTGCTACTTGCTGCACAGAGCTCACAAAATCGTATGGCTTCATGCACAGCTTCCAGGTTTTCCTGGATTTTGACTAAGGAAGAAAAAATAAATGCAGCAGAACCACATAGCTCAGTTGTTTATAACTGTCAGCACAACCCTGAGGCCCAGTTAAACTCTATGTGAATGGTATGTGCCCTTATCTGAACCCACACACAAAATTTTATAAACTTATCACATCAAATACAATAATCAGAACCCTAATCCAGTTTAGCTTTTTAGAGCAATTCAAATTATATGCATAATCAATCTTTTTCTTTTAATTAAATCAAATACTGACAGGTAACAGTAATGTCTCTGTACACAGGACTCATTTAGAAGCATTAGCAAACCCAAATTTAATATTCCTTTCATTTTACCAGCATTCACTGGATTTCACACTAATGGCTTTCTTCTCTATTGATTCTTCTCATTAATTATCTTTCAATAATATATTTTGTGTGAAAACACATCCCTTTAAAGGATGCCTTTATGATAGTGCAGCAGTGTGACTGTGCTCCGTGTCTCTCACGCAGCTGGATTTATCATGTGTGACAGCAAAGGAAGCTGCTCCACTTACTCTGAACCCAGTCCATAAACCACCAATCCCATTCAAAAAGAATCAAATTATATTTCTTTACTAATGTCCCTGCAGAGATTGCTGTCAAAGGGGCCTGGAATGTTTATCAAAAGGTTGGGATTACAATGCCAATGCTGTGCAAGTCACCCAAGGCCACCAAATATTAAAGGCAAGGAGGACCCTGACTGTACATTGCCAAGGGCTACAGCTGAATCTATAACGTATGAGGCAAAGGCTCTTCCAAAACCCATAATTTTCTTGAGGTATTTGGTTTCTGTTCCTGTGGAGAAAAATCAATCATGGAGGCCAGATTAATTCCCATTACATGGAGGAGGCAGGAGAGAAACCTGTCCAAACAGTGCAAGGCAGCAGGGCTGGGGCAGGGCTGGGTATCTGCCAGCTGGGATTGCAGAGGTGTCCCAGTACAGACCCAGTTTCCCCAGACTAAGCAGGGAGAGGGTGACCCATAGGCTGGATCTGCAGCAGGCGCCCACCTGTCATTTTGTGCAAAAGCAAGGATTTGAGCTGTACAAACCTTTCTTATGGGGCATTGCAGAGTGTTCTTGGACAGCCTTGGAGCCTGTCTTCATTGCAGATTCAGGTCAGGCTCCAAGTGCTGTCAGTAACATTTGAATTCTGTCTGCGCAGCAGCGAGCCCTCCTCAGCCTTTGCAAGCCCCTGGAATTCAAACACAGCCAAAAATTCCCTGGCTGTGGGAACCCTCCCTGCTTTCCTCAGGAATCAATGTTTGCCACAGGGACTTCTCACAGACAACGCTGGGCACTTGCCTACAGTAAAGTTTCAGTTTTTTCTGTGCAGCTCCCTAAGATGAGCATGGAAAGCATGACAATCTCATGGAAGGATGTTGAGTATTTATGCTGAAGTAGAAAAATTTTACAGAGGTATAAACTAACAAAGACTTTTCAACCTCTTTCAGGTTTGAGTGATCAGAGCTATGTCTGTCCTATTAGCCTGTAGCCAAATGTTACAGCCCATCATTTTACTGAAATGAGATAAATAGCAAATACACCATCAGTAAATGGGTCCCTAATATCTGGTGCATGAGGATATAACATGTGACTCAAAATTCTCTGGACCATTATTCCTCTGGAGCAAGGAAAGTTTTCACCCTATTGCCAAAATTTCTGAGGTGACCTTATCTTAAATATTTTAAATATATAAGCACATACAGGCTGCTAATTAAAGAAAGGAGCCAAGTGGACCTACCCTGTAGCCAACATCTTCTGTGACAACCGCTGTGTCAACCATGCAGCCTGCTTGCCACAAGGTCTCTTTAATGCTGCAGCCATAGAGAAACACATTCTTTTTCTGGGAGTGCCCATGGTAGTCACAGAAGACCTATAGAGAGGAAAAAACAGGGCAAAATGTTGAACACCGGAAAGGTTTCTTGGTCCTTCATAATAAGCACTATTGGACTATGGCAGGGAGGTGTTAATGTTTGGGGTTTTTTTTCAGGTCTCTTCAGAGTAGCTTAAACTCTGGGCCATGCCTTTGACCTGTGTCAGACTTCATTAGTCACTTGTATTTTGCTTTATTTATTTGGTCTGACATGATCTCAGGGGTCCAGAGTCAAGCCTAGTGCACTCTGTCTGCAGCAGGAATAAACATGACACCTGTGCAAGAATCCATGGCAACTCAGGAACCTGAGGGTTCATGAGAACTCCTGATACCACAACGGAGCAATTTGTCAGGCTCTTTCTACTTCTAAACTCCAGCTTTATCCTCGTGAGATTTGAAATCTATGCCTTCCCAAGCGATTAATCATTGCTTTGTCATCTTTAAATTAAAAACCCATGCTACATAATTTTCGGGAAAATATAATTGTGCAATTGTATTGTCAGACCACTGCATGAATTCCTGCACGAAGTCAAGCACAGAAAATGACCCATATTTAAGGAAAATAATCTCATTCCACGCTAATCTACCTGTCTATCCAATCCATCTCTCATGTCAGCTGTCATATAAACGAGACACAAGGCACATTCCCATTTTAGCGGAAGTTTTGATTGCCTTTATAGGCAGATATTGATTCCCATGGAAATGAAAATCACAATTTAATGACCCGAGAGGTAAATATTGACCCAGGTCTTAAAGAATAATCAATCTCACTGCCCTCTGAGATATGAAGTCAATGTACACATGGCTGTTGGATATATTCTCCATGTCTTAATCAGGAATATTCAGAAATCTGCCAATGAAAATGTAAGAATCTCTAAAGAGAAGGAATTATTTAATTTTAAACCAACAGCATTCACAGTAGTGTAGAAAGGAGCTTCAAGATTTCATTGAAACAATTTTCCAGGACTTATGTTGGAGACAAATGAGTGTGTGTAGGAAGGTAGAGAAAAATTATGGATCCATGTAGAGATGGAAGAGAAATATGCGGTGCAAAAAATTGAATCATAGAATTGTTTAGGTTGGAAAATATCTCTAAAATCATCAGGTCCAATCATTACCCAGCACTGCTAAAACCACCACTAAACCCTGTCCCCAGGTGCCACAGCTGCACAGCTTTTAAATGCCTCCAGGATGGAGACTCCACCTCTGCCCTGGGCAGCCCTTTCCAATGCTTGACAACTCTTCAGAGAAGGAATTTCTTCCTCATATCCAACCTAAACCTCTCCTGGCACAACCTGAGGCCATTTCCTCTTGTCCTGTCAACTGCTGCTTGGGAGAAGAGACTGACATGCACTCACTGTCAGCCTGTCCCTGTCCCTCTGCAGAGCCTTCCTACCCTCCAGATCAACACTCCCACCCATACTCTTACCTAAATACATGCACAAGAGGGGAGAAACAGATGGGGAACATGAGCTTCTTCTACCAACTGTTAGGGCAAGACTTACCCTAGTTTGCTTATTTACCAGCTCCACAGTAACTAAGTTTAGCTGCAGCACGTCAGGGAGTTTATTTATCTGGGAATTGAGCACGTATGTTCTTTCAGCCCCTCTGACACTGGAGAGGCTGAGGCACATGTAATAACCAGCCAGATGGACAATTATACACATCCCATAATTTAGATGCTGCTGCTTCCTTTGCTTTCTGCCCTGTCAGCTTCCCCTCCCACACCACTACTCACCTTCAGATCATTTTGTGGGGCTGAGGATCTGCTGGTTCCACACCTGGAGAATGTGAACAGCAACAACCCTGATCCACACACAGTTATCCTGGAATGTCTCCTTCCAAAGGGCTGCATTTATTAATTCTCCTAATGACAGCCACTGTTCCAGCTACTGTTTCATCTAAGCTATCAGAATACACAGTCACAGCTTAGGTTAACCACAGTTACCACCTAGAATGTATTTCTGTGAATATCAAAGAGGATTTTACAGCTTTTGTCTGATTTCAAGGAAGAGAACTCAGCTCAATTGGGTATCAATTACCTGCCAATTTACAGAATTACAACGCACAAAAGACTGCCTGAAATATTATTTATCAGAAACCACACAGGGATGATCAGAGGGTGGGGCTGCCTGATAAGTAGCAGGTCTATAATTCTGCACCTCAAGAAGCCTGCAGACAGGTCCTTAGTGGATTGAGATTCCTTTACTGGTAAAGGATTACCAAAGCCAGGTTCTGTAATTTGGCAGCTGGTTCTGGCCATTGAATCATTCACTGGGTGTCACCACCTTCCACAGCAGAAGTGTCAGTGCCACTGAAAACACTTTCATTCCATTTGCAAGTTGCATAGTGATACATTTCAATTAATTGGACTGGATACTGCAGTCACTCCCAAAGTTTATACTCAATTATTCTCTATAGCACATCCTTCTGCCTGATTTTCACACCACAGGGTATCTTATTTCTCACCATTCAGCAAAGGCTAAGAGATATTTTGGAGTCTGAGCACCCAACACAGAATTCTTCCTGGGATATGTCTGGGCAAACACTGAGCAAACTTGGCATCTCCCAGTGCTTTTTCTTCAGCCTGTCCTTCCATATGGCTATGACACTGAGACATGCAAACCATACCCCAAAGCTTGCACTCACTGGGGTATGACTCAAAGATATGCACAATTTTTTTAATCTATTTAAAGTTATTTGCCAGCACTGATCATCCTAAAGGTAAGGACTGCCTTCTAGCTCAAAAACAACCCTTCTTATGAGTCACAGAACCAGGTACCTTTTAAAATAAAAGAAAAGAAATATATAAAGTGGAAAACAAGAAAAGCTGTTGGAAAACAGAGGTCTTTGGAATTTCTTCTCTTTTTTGCATCAACTCTCTTTCTTAATAACATTGTGACAGGACATTAAATGCAGTTTTGGGGTAGACATGCTAAGGGGTGTTTTTCCTCTCAATGAGTACATTCTTGCAGGCTGTGCTTGTTTCCAATCCTGATATAATGGCTTTGGGTGGCAGCAAACTCTGCTCAGAGCCTTCTGGTCCATTGGAAGTTCTTTTCCCCTTTTAGAGCATCCTGCTCTTCACTAGAAATGAGACTCTCTGCGATGTCACAGTGCGCCCAGTCTCTTGATCTCATCAGGGTTCCCACAGCCAACAAGGTAAGCAAAAGAATTCCATCATTTACCAGGCTGTTTTCTTGTTAACTAAAGAATTAAAGTGGCCTTGGTTTGAAGGGCTGCTTCTTTGCTTTTCTCCTTTGCAACTTTTCTTTGCTTTGAAGAAACTGCTTGCACATCCCTAGGATAAATTAAACCAAATCACAGTTTCACAGAAACTGAAATCATTTGGCTATCAGTGAACTTGGCTCCATGGGATCTTAGAGGTTAAAGAAAACCCAATAAAAACAAACAAAATCCCCTGAAAACTCAAACTCTCTTCTGAAGCAGGGAAAAGGCATTTTTGAGGATGTATAAACTAAAATCAATGCATTCTTCAAAGGAAAAGAAAAATCAGTTTATGAAGTCTGACATGCAGTCTGTCAGTGAGGAAGATGGTAGGATCAATAGTCTCCCTTCACTCAACAGTGATGAAAACTTGTATTGAGTATTCAACTTTATGCACCTGAATATGACAAGGAGGATCAAGTATTAAAAGAGGCCAGACAGCAAATTACAGGGTAAAACAAGACTCATCCTACACTGCTCTGAACTAAAGGAAAATGTTGGTGACTCAATTTGCAACTCTGAGCTGAGTTTAACAATACTCCTCAGCCTACAGAGATAAATTTCAGGGCTGTCAGCTTAGACAAAAACTAAATTACTTCAAGAATTCTCTTAGAAAAGCTCACAGACATTTTCACCTTGTTTGGAGCTTTTCTCACAAAATCCAGAGGGACTCTGGTGCACTTGGACACCTCCTGCCTGGCTGTAGCTATCACCAACAAACCTGCCAGTCCGTGTAGCCACATCTGTTTATCAACATTTGATACTCCTTGTGGTTTTCCTCCTGGAGGCTCAGAACTATCTTTTCCTTCTACTGGGCAACTGAGCAGATGGGATGGACCCCAGACCCATCTCATGAATTTCTGGTAGCCCCCAAACCCAGTCCTTTTCTTCCCATTACTAAAACAGCAGGGAAATCCACACACTTTGAGCGTTGCTTCCTCTGTTTTTGTGATTGCATGGGCTTTAGCACAGTCCATTTAGACTAAATTTTTTTTGGAATTTCTCCTAATGCTTCTATGAAGATAGTAATAACCTACTCATAATATTTAGCTTAGTTGGAGTACTTCGAGGATATAAAGAGCTTTAAGAAATTAATTTTCTCATTTTTATTCCAGGTATACAGAGATTCTGAAATTTGGAGCTGCTGGTTGGAAGATTCAATAAGTGATAAATATTCAAGACTTTCAAAACAGTTCCACAAGATGAGAGGATGTAACAGGATGTGATGCTCTCAAACCACTCCAGCTCTGTGACAAGACTGTTCACACAAGTACAGAAATCAATCCATTCACAGAATCTGGAAGAAAATAAATAGTTTCCAGGTTCTTTTTGTTCACAAAAAAAAAAAAATGGAAGAGACTCACCAGAGGAGCCCGGCCAATGCTGCGCAGGTAAGAGAGGAGACCTTTGGCGTGGTAAATTGTTGGATGCAGCTGGGAACTGGGGGTCAGCCACTGCCTGTTGAGATCATCTCCACTCAGTGAACAACGAAGGCTGAAATCAGGAAGCAACACATCACAAACTGGCAAAAACAATAGCTGATTCCAAAGCATTCCTAATCCTGGCAAGTCGTGGCACAAGAACAGGGAATATCAATAGAACACAGATATGATGGGCTGGAATGAACCAATAATCCATATTATATTTTTCAGGTTCTTATAGTATATTAATTTTACAATTTCATTTCCTTCTAAGGTTCACACAATTGCTGTCCTGCAAATAAATGCAGCTTTTCACTTACCTAAGAAGGCACAAATCAAAAGATCATTTAGAAAAAAGTCTTCTGAATCATTCTAAATTCTGTGCTATGAAATTCAAGCAGCTTGCATAGAGCAAAGGTTTCTCATAACCCTCAGAGCAAACAAGCACATCCAACTTCTACTCATTCTAATTGAAGACAGGCACTCAAATCTCATTGACCAGTGTGAAACATGAATGTACTTAAATGAGATGAGCTGGGTGTCTCATTTAAGCTTCTCTACTCACAAGAAATGTCTCTATCTAAAGCCCATCAAGGATATCATGATGCCTGCTAGAGCATTATGTAGAACAATTACCCAGCTTCACTGCAAAGGCTGCATAAAAAGATAAATAAGAATCCCAGATTTGCACTGAGGAAACGTTTCCCTTAGTTAGTTACAACATATTCTCTTACTGACTCAATGATCAGTGAAAGATTGTGCAGGATACTTGACCATGTGGAGCAGTACAGCACTGTGCAATTTTGAAAAAATTCTACTAATCTCCATTGTTAGTGACTGTGTAGATCAGAGCCTTACACTCTTCAAAGGATTTGCTGTAATTTGGTTGATAATTTTCAAATCACGGTGTGGTGATAGAATTCAGGAATCGGCCCTCCAGCATATGAGACATTGTAGCAGGTCCTCATTAGCTCCAAACTATCCTCTAGAATGCTTCTGGTGGCACTGTAAAATTGGGGTGCTTCTTCTTCAAAAAAATTAAAGTTTCCTAAATGTTGGATGAATTTCTAGCTGGAGTTGCATCCAGCTTTGCTATGCCAATTTCTTAGAACAAATTAAAATATAAATATACTAATAAAGATGGGTTCTGCTGTTGTATTGATAGAGCAGGGTGTGCTGCATGTGGCATCTTGGGCACTATCAATGCCTTGCAAAATGCTTGAAAAAAGAAGGGTTGTAAAGCAGGAATATCATGGGGTTTTTTAATAGGTGGGGATAATGGATAATTCTCCGCCAGTCCTGGTTAAAAATGGACTACTTAAAAATGACAAAGAAATAAAGAGTCACTAAGAATATTTCATATATCTTTAATGTAGAAAAACACAGTCTTTAATGACATCTTGGGGTTTCTGGCAACACCACAAGATTCATTCCAAATTTACTCCAGTTTCAGTTATCTGAATTCCCTTATTTCCTCATAATCCATGTCACTCACTCAGCAAATCAGAAAACACTAGCAATAGCTAACACTTGGGAAATCAGCAAATGCTGCTGGGAGGCTTCTGCCAAAAATTCTACATGAAAACATGACAGTTTCTGTTGTTTCTCAAGAGCTCTTTGGATAAAGTTACCTTTAAGCTCACATCTCCTGATCTTCAGGACAACAGCTGCTCAGCTGAGATTAGCAGCTGTATTTCTGCCAAGAATTTGTGTGCCTACACAGTTTCCCTTTGATAGGTACAATGCCACAGAACTGCATGAAGAAACTCATCTTTCTCCAATGTGGCCAGCAAAAAAACAAAACCCAAATGCTTCCTTGACATAAGGCTGTGATTGTCTTCATCACAATTATACCACAAATATATTAGAGCAAAACTAACTGAGAATAACAACAGAATTTTCATTCTGAAGGAAAGAATAGCTGGACTTGTATTCATATGTTTTAATTTAATATTAAGAAAGAATGGAAGGGAATTGTGTTGTTTCAGACCTACAGAAATAGTTTTTCATCATTGTCATTGGTCACACCCCAAACCTACTATACTCCCCTTTCCTGTGAGGACTGACATTAGTTTATGCCCGCTCAAACCATCCACACTTCCCTCGATTGTAATGCTTTGGTACGCAGCGGACAAGTCCAACATAAAGGGAGAAACAAGCAGGGGAATAGAAACATGACAGCTGAAAATTACTGCTAAAAGGATTCAGTAAATATAGAGACTAATATTAAACCACTGCTAAGCTCAATTTTTATTTTGAAGACTAAACTAAAAGCTTCTAAAAAGGTTCATTATTCCTTCAGCAATTCTAAAGAAATCCACATAAGAAAAACTCCTAATCAAGTCCATAATGCAATTTACCAATTCTGTTGCTCTGACACAAATTGTGACTTTTTTCAGAGGTGACAATAGCAAGACAATTCCCAGCTCTTCAATTCACAGGTGCTGCTGTGCTTAGTATTAGTTTAAGTGTAATCCAATTCCAAAACAATAATTTGGAAGTTCTTATGAACTGTTTGAAAAGAAGGTAACATCTCTACATAAAGCCAAGAGCTAGGAGACAAAGTTCAGCTTTGTCCCTTCACAGATTAACATCTTTGCTCATTTAAAGCCTTAAATATTAGCCCTCAGCTTGGCTGTATCCACAGCTCTTAAGAACATGCAGAACTCAAATTTAATTACAAGAGGATGATTTTTCCCACCCTGCTCTGTCCTTCCTTCATTCTGCTAAAATCTGTTTACTTTTGAACATGCCAATTCCCTGCCAGTCCTGTTTCTCCTTATCC
Organism: Hylia prasina; assembly: GCA_013397195.1. Taxonomy (NCBI): domain Eukaryota; kingdom Metazoa; phylum Chordata; class Aves; order Passeriformes; family Sylviidae; genus Hylia; species Hylia prasina. Next base: position 201,191 of record VYXD01002162.1, on the reverse strand, counting down.
CTTCATTCCTTCTCTCTCTTTCCTAATAGTGATGACATGCACAGATAATGGTTTTGCCCGTCATGCTCTGCAGCCAAGGGTGAAGGTAAAATATTAAGCTGATTTCAAATGCTGATAGCAAATAAAGGGATTGGAGAGCAGAGACTGGCTTTGAATGTTTGGCAGGATTTAATGAAATTCACTACTCCAATCAAAGGCCTTTCTTAAAACAGAGTTCCAAGCTATTATATTTCCTTTAAATGCTTTACATGTCTTTTCTCCTTTGCAGGATTAGCAAGACTACATGCCACCTTGGATGGGACTAGTGGCAGTTTACAAAAACAATTGCCAGAAAAAATTCCAATTAAAAACACCACTTCTGTGGGTCTATATAAAGTACCTGAAATTCTGATACTTGCTACATATCTTCAACCCAAGTGCATTACCCAGAGATATCTCAAATAATTAAACTGTGATTCTCTTGTTCAATAGCCTGATCCGTTTGTTATAGTCCTCCCTCCTCCTCCTCTACTTTTATATGGCCAAGACATTTTGGCTTTGAAGGCAAAGTAACCTCAGATACTGCACAAAACCCTGCACAAGCCGTGTGTATGGATGGAGAGATCTACCTGGTCCTAGCATGAGGCTTGATAAGGTCAATGGAACATTTCATCTGACTGCAATAAACCTGTGTCCCACAAAGGTACAAAAGGCAGGGGATGAGAAACACAGAAACACTGGAAAAACAAAACTGAGCAGGGTTGTGTAGTAAAGAGATTGGGGATAAGAATAATACACAAGATATTAGACAAGAAAGAATGAAATGGAGAGAGAAAAAAGTCACTTTTAAAAGAAAATATGTTGCTGTGCTTGGAAGATAAAATGTTTCCCAGTCTCCTGTCCATAACAGATAAAAGGCAAGACAGGAGCCATCATATTGAATGAATGATGTCAGGACTGATAATAACAGCACCTGGGGCACAGGGAAATATAAAATCTAAAGGGATGCATCATGTTTGATATGTAGAGAGAAGCATCACCATTCACTGTGCATCTTAAAAGCAGACAGCAGTACCAGTGTAGGATGAGAGTTTCTGTATAAAAGGCACAAGTAAACATCAAGCTGCCATTGAGCAGCGTGACGCAGCTTCAACCAGACACAGCATGCTGGACTTTATAAATAATAGCAGCCTAGGATGAAAACTGAAATATTTGTATTAAGTTTTTATGGTCCTGCCATTCAGAAAACTCAGAGCAACACGGAGGAAAAAGAAAATACGATGGATAGAAAATCCTTAATTTCTCTTCTTTTTGAATCTCTCCAGAGATCAAGACTCGGTGATGTGAGGAGGCAGCAGCAGCAGCAAGGCCCTCCTTCATATTGTAATGGAGGGGGTCAGAATTATAACCATTATTTTCAGGCTTTGAGTCTGGCTATGTTCAAGTCCATGGACTGAAATTATAATGGCTACATTGCATCCTGATACGGCCTTGTGATGCCAATGATTATTCCAGAAATGGAATATCACCAGAACAATGTAAATTTTGGAGGCTTTACAACGAAACAGTTGTCATCAACATTACTGCAGTCAACATTTTATTTCCCATCCTTCTCTTTCCTTCTGACTGCAACATGAATGCTAAAATGTGTACAATAGAACCAGGCTCAAGAGCAGTTTACCTTCACAACATAACCAAAACAGCTAGGAGTCCAGGAGCTACAGTCCCTATTCCATATTTCTTTTCTTCAAGTGTGTATTTCATTCTTATGCCCTAATCACACTCCTATCCTAACCTTACTTGACCTACTGCAGGGCTAATTGTCCTCAAACCTCATTTGCACCACATCTTACTACCAAACAGGTTTTTATCAAGATGAAAGACCACAGTTAGCAGTGGAGCACCCAAGGCAGGCTGGCCCAGTTGAACTGGCCAAAAAGTCAACTTCTCCTAGCCATAAAGTACCAAACAATGCTGCCTATTCATTTCATCACCAAGCCTTTAAGAGGAAATTTTTCACTACTCTCTTTTTCTTTTTTTTTATGGCACCTTACAGACACACAATGCCAGACTCAAGTCCTGAGTGACACTTGTGCTACCTGTGTGCCAACCAATTTAAGGGTGCCAGCGAAAGGACCTGTCTCATTTCCCTCCCATGCCAGCACTGACTGATTCATCCATGATGCACAATTCTTCCTCCTGGACAAACACCATCCTGTGATATCACTCTGCCAGTTTTTTCCTGCCTCCCTACAGCTGAGCACTGATACTAATTAGCGTAATGAACCCTCAGCGTTTTACTCGCTGCGTCTGACTGATTTTGTCACAATGGACAATTCCTTGCTTCCCAAGATAAATGATGCAATCTGTGCTCTTCCTGTTCCGTGCACATACTGTATCTCTAGCCTTGCTCAGCTGCCTCTGATGGAAGGGCTCCTTTTCTCTCTGTGGACACATTTCATTAAGTCACACTTGGCCACAAATCACTTGGAGATGCAGAACAAGATCTGCCTCACCCCAGCTAACGCTGCCAATGTCACAATCAAATAAGACAAGGAGTTCACCTGATCTGCTGGAAAGGTGAGCAAACAGCATGGTCAGGGATGAGCCAACATCCCTCCCAGTTCCACACCAAAGGATACCCAGCTTATTTCTATTTCTTCTATTTGTAATAACAGCAATCATTAAATAGTAGATAATTCATTCACTTACAGTTGCCCACACTTTGCACTGTCATCTATGAGAAAAGTTCAAGTAATAAAAGTTTTGTGCTATTTTATGAAGGAGCAAATAAGGATTCAGGGAACAAATAAAAACTGTGTTATCATCCACAACACGGGGTCATCTCAAGAGTCTTTTCTGAGGATACTTTATTCAATAAAAAAGCCTCAGAACAGCATGCTTAGACACTGGTTTTGGGTGAAAATTTCACTTTTCAGCTCTTATAACAAGTATCGATTTTTTGCAGAAAATGTTGATTTTCCTCACCAATCCAACACCAATTCCCCAGAAAACTCTGAATTTTCTGTCAAAACTCCAAATTTTACTATCCAAACCATCAGAGCTGGTTAAGGAGATGACTCAGAAAACATGGATTTGAGGTTTCTTAGGCACCTGGGGAGAAACAAGAGAGCATCTCCCTGAGGAGGTACATTGTCCCTAAATGCAGCATCAAGAGTCTGTGTCAGCAACTCAGCGAGATGCAGGATCATGATGCAACATGGGAGTTGTAGTTTGGCTGCAGGAGCCTGGACAAGGGCAGCCAAACAACTCCCTGATGGCACCATGATGACACTTCCAAATGGAAGTACTGTTTTTAAATAGGAAGATTTGGCTCCAGTTTTGATTATCCATTATTCATAGAAAAGCTTAAGCTTTCCACAAAGGGAAAAAACAAAACAAAACAAAAAAAAACCTGAAAAACATTATCCCAAACAGCCCCACTTATATTCTCCTACAAGCAGTGTCAGCAAATCCTAATTTTGCAGGCAGGGATATTGAGAAGTGAAGCCACTCATGCAGCAAAGCAGTAAATCAATGAAAGACTAGGAATAGAACCTGACAGCTGATGAAAGCATATCACATTAACTAAAACTTTACTTTTAAATTTATGTCCCCTAGCCTGTTTCTAATTCCTGTATCCTTTCCTATTATAAAATGTGGCTTTTATCCATAGAGCTGAAGAGGATTCTTAACTGACTTAAGCTAATTGCACACATATGGGTTGCATCGAATTAACTGAGTTGATTTAAAAATCTGTTAGCTAAATCAGTGCAATCTCTGCATATAAATGAGCACTAAGAATTGCAATTTGCAGATGATTGTTCTAAAACTTAAACCAAAACAAACAATGCAGAAGGGCAAAGCATGACATCATGGAATTAAGTGACAATCACAAGCAAGTTGTGGGGAAGCCCAGGAAAAGAAATTAATGAAAAATAATGTACTCCAGTAGCTTCAGATCTCCAATAGTTTTTCCTACAATCCATCCTTAGCCAAGCAGTCCAGGAGGTGCTACCCTGGCACCTGCAAAGCTTTGTATGGGAATCAGGCTTGTTTCAGCCAGCTGACACCTCACAGCAAAGCAGGACAGTGACCTGCCAGCTGGCAAGGAAGAAACAAAAAAGGAAAAAAAGAGAAAGAAGCCAAGAAGACCTCAGAGAGATGAAGGTGAGGAAGCCAGAACCACTCCTCCCCAGCTGAGGTGCAGTATGCCCCACTCTCCATCACCTCAGCCATCTTCAATAAAAACAAGCAGCAGGCATAAATCTCTGCAAGTCACACCTGCATGACAATGAGGTGGTGGTGGTGTTCCAAAATAAGATGCTTTTGAGCACATATATTTTTGGCCCCGTAGGAGGCTGAAAGGTTGTTTTGCCAAATTTGTTCTGTTGATTTCTGAAGAGAGGTTAATAATAAACTCTACAAAATAGTGTTTAAAGCACTGCCTGATCTAGATTAGGCAGTGTTGGTTGTGCCCTGTAATGCTAAGTAGGCTCACATATTAATCCTTCAGTATTCAATGACATTGGTCAAAAAAGATGCTGTTTCTCTTCTCTAAGAGAGACCTGGCACAGGATGGGTTTACTGTGTCACCAAGTCACTCATTTCAGTGTAGGAGTGCACAAAGGGACCTCAGTGCACAAGAAACTGCTGTGAATTATGGTGGAATTTGCCACAGGGTGACATAATTCCTCCATTAGTAAATTATAATTCTGAAAAATCAGAATTAATTGAAATATGTTATTTGTAGCTTACAAAATAACATAAATCCAAGTACAAAGTGCTAACTCTTTCCTTTGCAAAACAGTGGGCTGGCCAAGGAAGATAACACTGGATTGTATTTGTTGCTCATCCTAGAAAGGTTTCCCCTCTTTTTCCCATCTCCACTCCACCATTTTTCCCAGTTGCTGTGAGCTCAATATGATTATGAAGACATTACAGCTGTATCTTCAACATCACTGGAAATTCCCACTACAGGGGGCTACAGCATTTTGGGACTTGACCTGTACTAACCTCACAGGCTACTTGCACAGCAAATATCTCTCTGCAATATAGTAATATTTCCTTACAGGTCACTCAGCAATGATACATATGAATCCAGGCTTTTTATATTTCTCCTTTGTGACATGGGATTTCTAACTCTGCCTGTGAATTCCATTGAGGAGCCAAGAGTTCCTATAAAGCACTGTTTGCTTTCTTTGCAATAAATGTTCCCCTCTGTGCAGGGGAACAATATTTATGGATCAGATCCATTTGCAATCCAGCTTCCATTTTAAAACAGGCAAGCTGGAAATAAATGATATTTAAGGTCCCTTACAACCCAAGTGGTTCAATGAAAACAGAAAAAAAAACCCCAAAACAACCAACAACATACACCACACCACCAGAAAAAAAAAAATCAACCCTTCACAAAAACCTAATGAAAACACCTTCTCTTATTTTTATGTTATACTTTTCATCTGCCTTGGAAAGGATGCGGTTATTTTCCATTTTACCAGACATATATCCTTGAATTCTTTCTTTGCCAGCACATTGTATCTTCCTACTCCTATGTAATACTTCTCTCCAGTGTTGTGAACTCTTGCCTAACTCTGTGCCTGATTCCCTCACATATTCCTGGAGACCAGGAAGGCTTTGAGGGACTTCAGCTGTGAGTTAAAAATACCATCACTACCATAACTGGAGGCTGCCTCTTGCAGCAGCTAAAAAATTATGCATAGCAAGTGGTTTAACAAGTCATTGAAGTTACTGAAAAAAAAATAAATAAAATAAATAAAATAAAAGAGTAATAATTAAAAGAAAATCTCCAAGTACCACTCACTCTTTTGGAGCTTTCTGCTCCAAAAATATGTGCACCATCTCCCCTACTACCTCCCCTCTGTAAGTGTCTCAGGTGAAGAGTAACAGAGGAAAGACTGAGCTCCAGTGCCCAGGCAAATGAAATAATGTGTTTTAGGAATGCTAAATGATGGATTTGGATTGTCCCTGTGTAAAATCTGGCAACTGCCACAAGGGCCACACTTCCAGCCTGCAGACAACAAGGTGTTACCAATGATGCATCCCTTCACCAGGGCAGGCACACCAGCAATAATTATTGAATAATGGTAATGGTGAGGAGACACAAAGAGATACCAGTTCTGCATCTGGAATTCTCTGCAATTCAGCCCTCTGCTAGCATCAATCTAATCCTTCAGGGCATGCTCAGACATCAGGCAACAGGCACTGCAGCAGGGCTGGAAGGGCACTTGGGGGACTGATCAGCAGCGAGCAGAGCAGTCACAGGGAAGAAAAGAAGCTCAGGGTTCTGTGTGTAGATGCACTAAACTCTTCTTTTATTTGTTTACTTTCCCCCCCACACACATGCACTGTGAGCCTTCAAACCTCAGCTGAATCCTAATTCTGATACTAAAAAAATCCACAACAAATTGCACTTACATAACTGCTCATCCAAGCATGGTGTCTCTGGGCACTTCAAAACAGTAAAGTTAAACGAAGCATTCAATACACACTTATTAAAATAAAGTATCCACTAGAGAAACCTGATGGGCTTGCAGAGCACTGCAAAACAGTCAGGAAAAAAATTAAATGTACACATATAACAAGCAGCAGCAGGTAGAATTCCTGTCAGAGGAAAAAAGAAAAATCAAATTCTCTAGAAAGCTTCACAAACCCTAGCAAGACTTGGATAAAGTTTTAAGAGAGCTCATTTAAGTGCTAAGTAAAGCTGGCACTGAGAATTCAGGATGCACAGAAAGATTTAAAATTCCTAAGAGGTGCTATCACAATCTCAGGGGAGCTGAGAGGCTTGCAATGGGTACCTTGCTGAACATATTAACAGTCCAAGCCTTGCTGGAAATTTCTAGTAAAGAAAAACTAGGGCACTAGATAGGAAGAAATGCATGGAAGTGGTTCATATATACTCATGTGAGCAAAAAATCTAAGCTTCTTTTGCATAGCAATTGACAAATTTTAATTGGGGACTAGTACGATCAAAAAATTCCCTCTTGAAACAGATTTGTAAAGTGAAGTTACTTGAATACTGAAATAAATGACCTGATTTTTCAAAATATGGAGCTATTCATCACAGCCTATTGAAGTTCAATAGAGTTGCAAGCACTCAGCATCTTCCAAAGTCAGGAAATTCTTAACCAGCTTCCTGAAAAAAAAAATATATAGATTGGGTCAACTAATTTATGGTCCTTAGCAGTCATTTTTAACTCTCTCCTTAATATGAATCAGGAAGCTTGAAGCATCAGAAGCTGTCAGCAGAATTTTCCAGAATGGAGGATACAGTCCTTTATCCAAACGTTTTGGGCTTTTTTCCCTTTGCTCTTCCCTGCCAACCCCTCTACACACTTGTTTTATGTAACATAATGGAAGAATCATCTTTTAAAGGGGTACAAATTGTGTACATGTGAATATATGGGGACAGATGGAGAATCATGAAGACACCCATGAAGAAAACTGATGATCAGCATCCCAATTTGGTAGCAAAATGTTTAAAAATCTTTCAAATAAGTGGCACTGCTCTTTTTTAGTGAGCTAAGAATATCAGGTCCCAATCAAAAATTGAAATACTTCCTTGGAAAGTAGATGACAAAGCATCAGGCTGACAGAGCCCTTTATTTAGACAGGTAGAAAAGGAAAAGAGAAGAAAGCTGTAATGCAACCTCTATATCACTTATTATAAGACACAGAGAAGGATAATCTACAGCTACAGCTCTCCTACTTGGAAGGCCCATGGATAAAATATTGACACAGTGTCACTAAAAGCAATTTATATCTCCTGGCTGATCCAACTCAGCACACCCAAACAGCAACCAAAGAATAGGCCCATGTTGTTTATCTTTATAGGAATCAACAATCAAGGGCTACGGTTCTTCTCTGTCCATATAAGAAAACTCATTTTAACCTCCTCATAGAGAAATAAATATTTTGCATATCTATGTAGAAGAGCTGAACACATTTTAACTGTTAATGCACATTGAGGCTCCACAGGTGGATGACTGCACTGATGTACTGCATTTACAGGGCAGCACAACATTTGCCTCTGAGGAAAAACAGTGCTAAGATCCAGCTTGGAACCAAGAGGTTTTCAAAATTCTCTGCCAAAAAAGAAAATATTCTGTCACTGCTAGGAAACGTCAAGATATTGTTTTCCATGCAGATGTAATTATAGTGTCTCTCAGTAGAATCACATTAAAACAGCAGAGGAATAAAATTTTCTCAATTTCAAGATGGAGTTGAAAGAGAAACAAGCGAGGTGCTTGCTTAAAATAACAACAAAAGACTTAACAAATTCCCTAGAATAATTCTGATTACACCCAATAGTGTTTTTCCTTTTTTAATTTCTTCAGCATTCCTTGTTCTTTGAGCTAATTCTACCACTCAGACCCAAGAGAGAATAAAGACTCAGCTGCATAACATTTAGTCAATACAGATAAGCTCACAGAAATATCCCCTGCAAAAATCAATGTGCAAATTCAAGCAGGCCATTCTGATCAGGTGGAATAAAGGTTGTACAAGGTTTCCAATTATTTTGGCTTCCCTAGTATTTCTGGAATATTTATAAGTGAGGGAAGTCACTTGCTGCCTACTGGAAAGGATCTAACTAAAACTTTGACCGCTGTTATACCCTTGTTGACCAACTTCATTCCAATAAAATAGTGTAATTAATAAAGCCATATATTAGACAGAAACAAAGGCATGGAGGTGATTCATATATATTCATGTGAGCAAAAAAATCTAAGCTGTTTTTACACAGCAGTTGACAAATTTTAGTAATTTTAATGGTTGTAGTTTTTGTTACAATACAGCGTTTATAACCAGATAAAAATATAAATAGTTTTCCAAAAAGTTGAGTTTTCTGAGCAGTTGGCAAGTTTGATCACAAAAATTTGCTAGTGAGGGAAAAAGTACACCAAATCAGTCATATTTTTTGCCATTTTTGAATGCCCAAAATAAAGATCTACCCTCTTTAAAAAAAAAATTAAACATCCCTATCCTCTCTCAGAGTGCAGTGAATGTTCTTTCAGTGTGAAATCTCCATTTCAATAGGACCATCTCTTTTCAGACTCACACTGGGACATTTCAAACAATTATATAATCATTAAATTAAGCCCAAAAAGCTTCTTTAAGGTATTACTGCCATCACTGTATAGATGGCTAAAGTAACTACAAAACAGTTTAATGACTTGCCTGGGATTGCACAGTAAACATTTGAGAAAAATGGAAAAATGATGATTCAAAGAGAGCAAAACATTCATAGGGGTTTTTTTAAGCTGTTCACAGCCTGAAAAGCAATTACTTAGTGGTCCTCAAAGGATGCCATGAAGGATGCTTATCTCTATTCCTGAGCACTGAAAATTACCAGTGACAGACAGCAAAAAGGGATTGCAACCGGGAAAAGAACAAAAAAGAAAAAAAATTAGGTCTATAGAGCTCATTTCTCTCCAGCTCACAAGGCAAATTTGTTGGCCTGAAAAGCATGCTCACTGAATTGCAGCTTTGAATGTATTTCTCATGGTGTGACTCCACAGCTGCAAACTCCCAGCTGCAATTAGGAAACTGTAGGGCTGGATCTTCTGTCATTCCTACAGGCGCTGCTCTCCAGCGGTGGCTGTGGCAGGCTGCAGCTGGCCTGCCAGCAGCCCCAGCTGCTCCCCAGCAGCAAGGCAGCAATTGCAGTTGTGTGTAAACAGCAGTAAAACACTAATTTCACAGGTGTGGAAATGGGCTGGAAGTGCTTAGTGTGGTTCCAGTCCAGCACTCCAGGCAGGTGAACGCGGCTTCCCTGGGAGAAGGCACAGGACGGGGATTTACACCACCAGACAGGGAGGGGTGATGAGCTGAGTGCTGAGTGCTAAGACTTCAAACAGCCAAAAACATAATCACTGAATTTCAAAGTAAAATCACTTTAGAGCCAAAAAAAAACCCCCCTCATGATTCCAGTTGTGAGCCATTCTCCAAAGATTAAGGATTAGGATGGTGCCCTTTCTTCACACTGGTCTGAGTGAATTCTTGTGCCTTCTGCAGCATGATTGCTCTTAAGAAAAAATAGTGCATCAAATGGTTCACAGATGCTAAGGATGAATTAACAGGATGATAGTTTACATCCAAACCCACAAATTCGTTCCTTCCTCAATATTTAAATTGACCCTAAATGATCCATTTTGGTGAATCCTTCTGAGTCCAGCCCCTAAAGGGTACAAGTAAAGCTCTCATTCAGCTGGTGTAAATCTAAGATAAATGCACCACTAGAGCACACTGACAAAATTAATAGGACTTAGTGCTTAACATCCACTGGAACAATCATTTATTGCTTAGTTTTGTTTGACCTTTGGTATGTGGCTATCCCATCTTTCCCTTCCTGGATCCCCCAGTAAAGCCCATTCAACACAGAGAGAATAAAAGGTGTTGACACTCAAAGTAGCTCTCCTGGGCAACAACACACCAACACAGCACACAGCTCTCCACTGCAGGATTTCATTTCAAACTTCCAATGCTGCTCAGAAATTTCATTCTCATGTAGAGAAAACCATCTCTCCACCTCTCCAAGAGTTAAGCAAGCCTTGAAAGAAAAGAAAAAAATCAAACCAACAGTACCCAAAATGCTGAAAGCTGTCACATCAAAGACAAGACAAAAAATATTCCACCAACCATCCCTCTGCAAGCACACCTCCTCTCTCTCAGTTTGTTCCAAGTGTAAAGCTCCAGAAGAAGAGGAGCTGCTCTACTATAAACTGTTGTCTAAGTAACATAAAGACATTGACTAGGCCAGGAGGTCTTTTGTAGATAAAGATGAGGATGGTTGAGGAGCTGCCAGGTCCCTTCCTGCCTCTTACAGGTCTGTTCCTTTATCTGCCTAATGGGCAAAGCATCAAGGAAAAGTTCCCCTTGGCCAGGGTTTCCCTGTTCTGACACAGTGCTGGCACACACAGCGTGAGAGGCATTGCCTACTGCTGCAAGGGTTGGGAAGGAATGCCAGCCCCATCACTGTGAGCAGACTGTTTATCACTGACACCAGAAAGCTGCTGGAATGGGAGGACTTGGGCCCAGCACTGCCAAAAGGGGATGTTTGGCCTGGCAGTGGGAAGAAAAAGGGATGCCACAGGGCTGTCCCAACTTATGCTACTGGCACTGCTCCTTGGGTAGAGCTCACTGTCTTGAATTGGCAGAAAGACCTCAGAGTTCAATCCTTCTCTCTCCAAATGATTCTTCAGTCTGTCACAGAGAACATCTAATGGACATTGGAAGGAAATAGGTGATTTTTTTTTCCCATGTCAGGGAGATTTTCCAATATACAGTTTAAATTTCCCCTTTGGAAGAGAAAAGGTACGAGCAGGAATTAACCTAATTTAAACATCTCTGCTGTTGGCCGACAAAAGGAACAGGATCATTCTGTAGTTGGAGACTGATTTGCTGTCACCATTTATTCCAAGATCCCTGTTTACTCTAATAAATCCTTATGCTCTTGCCTTACTCCAGAGGACAAGTAATCACCAGGTCTTCCTCATCTAACAGGGTCATGAAGATAAATGCCCAAAGCCACTCAGCCTTGCAGACAGCAACAGCTTTGGGCTTTCATGGTGTTCCTTCTCAGCTACTTCTGTTCATGCAATGGGGTCCCCCAGGGATGATTTGTCACAGCCCATAGCAAGTTGTCTAACAGTTCCTCGCATAATTCAGTGACAGGTTACATCATTGTTTCTTCTGGAATGCCTCAGGGGGTCTCCTCCTTCTTGCTTTTCCCTTTGCCAACTCCCACTCACATCTACCATCTCAGCAGGGATGTCATTTGAAGCAATGACAAAGTTTTGGAACAGGATCCAAGGTAAATTAGTTTGCATCCATCACCAATTCTGCTATAAACTATACTTGCATACCACAAAAAAATCTCCAGGATAGAAAACTTTTAAAGAGAGTGGAGGTTCAAAGATCCCAGTGTTTTATTATTGACCTAATCTCTCCTTTAAGAAGCTAAAGTAATCTTGCTGCAGCAGCAGTTTGGGAGATACCACTTGAATAAAATAATAATAGGAATAAATTCAGAAAAATCCCTTTTCTTACAGGTTATTAAATCCTCCCAAAGCAGGGGAAGTGTCAAGAATAAAGCTTAGGACAAATGACTGGATATCTTTTTTTCACTTTCATATGTGTAGAGTACCTCAAGAGCCTTGAAAGAAAGAACCACTTCCTTGGGTATTCTGGTTCACTGAGCTAAGTTGAAAATCATTCCAAAACATGTTTCCCATCATTACAAAGGGACATTTGAGTTAGCTATGTTTTCAAAGTATTATTTACATCCACTTCTCAGGATTTCCTCAAATGCAAAGTGACTACATTGATTGAATGGACACAGCTCCTTAATTGCATTCAGAAAAGAGAGCTGCTTGAATTTTATTTATTTACTTACTGATTTATTATTATTATTTAGCTGTCTGCTTCCAACTGCAAATATGTCTTTGCTGCTCCATTAACCTGATCACATATCTGTGTTTCAAACTCAGCCCAGAATGTCCACACAGGAAATATCTCTGCAACACTTGGGGAAGCCATGCCCTGCATTTTATGGCCAAATCGTGGGTTACATTTTTAATGAACACCTGTCCAAGTTTCCTACACAGTAAATAGATATTCTCCAAGAGATTGTGTGTGCACATAGAACATCAGGTCCTAGCAAGAGTTGCAATGGCAATGGAGCATCAGCACATATTTTCCTTTTGCTGTTCCCAAAAGAAAGGTTTCCTTGCCATCACAATCCTAACACACAGTGTTTGTTACTTGTTACAGTCCTCTGCCAGCAGATGTTTGAGCCATATTTTTTTCACTGGCAGCTTCTGATTGGTTCACAAAGCAGTTTGTTCTTAAGACAGAGGGAGGGGAAAAAAACCAAACCAAACCAAAAATCCAAACCCAAACAAAAACAATGACCAAAAAAAAAAGGGAGAAATTTACACAACTGGGTTATACTTCCAGTTACCAGCAGAGCAATTGTGAATTTCCACAGGTATAGCAAAGCAAAATCCACTCATAACATACCTGTGTTGATCAGTTTGCCCTTCAAGCTAAAGGCTGTAGAAATGCTTCACACAATGTTACTCAGAAGACCATCTAGAAAGCTATTCACCATTTCCTGAAAGAAGCAAATTAATCAAACCACTCTCCTATTTTGTATGACTGGCCAGCGGAATATGCATTTCCAGAACATGCACAGGCTCATATTCCAATGCCAAAGATATCTCTGTTAGAATTCAGGGCATTATGCTGCATATTAAAATAAGCTCTTTAGAAGAAGGTAATAACAATTCTTATTCCTTCTGCTCCTGGGCATAAGACTACCTCAGCAAACTTAGAAAGTTTTTCCATGCCATCCCATCATCACTAGAATGGCCTGCTCAGAATTCAGTAGTGACACTTGCTGTCCCCTATTTAATCTGATAATCACTACAAATGTCAGGCTTTGTCCATTTGGTTGCCATGTGATGCCTCTCAATTCTTTACTGTTTTTTTTTTACCTTCTTTTCATCTACTATTACATTTCATGGTGAAGAAGAAAAGATGTTTTCTTTCTGTTGCCTATAAACATCTTCATTGCACTTCAAAGTAGCAGGGGGGAAATAATTACAAATGGTGAAAAACATTGCTCAAAACAAATAAAAAGAGGAAATAAATGAACCCTTCTCTTTAGTGAATTGAGGCATCAGTATATGCATTTGATACATGACCTCTCTATACCCAGATGCACTGCAGACATGTCTAGATAATTTTGAATAAATAAGGTGATCTTTCTTCCAAATGTACCACTAGCAAGTCTAACACAATATTTTTTTAAAAAATCCAGAAATTATATTCAATACTCATTCCTGTTCCCTATTAGACACTCATATGTTTTCACCTCCAGGTAGGACAGTTTATAAAGGCAACTCCTTACCCAAATCTCTACTGGAAGCAAAAGGAATATTACATTACAATCAGCTCCACACAGACAAATGTTTTATTCATACCACACAACTAAAAAAACAATATTCCAGTTAATTTTATCTAAATAAAAACAACAACGTGGCTTTTAAATTATTTCAAATTCTTAACCTGCTGAGGTATTTTTTAATTATTTGGGATGAGTGGCACCAGGTGCAGATACAGAGTGAAACCTCAGAGATGTTTACAGTAAGTCAGGGAATCCTGAGGCCCTTCCATAGATGCTACAGATACATGGATTACTACTAACACAATTTTTAAAACAAGTGATCAAAGACAACTTCATTTCACTTAGCCAAAAGAATTTCAAGGAGGAGAAACAGAGAAATCTGCTGCCATTTTCAAGTTTGATGGCTGCCCTTCTCTTGTAATTCTTCCCCACTACCACCTGTTTCATACTTGTCATTAATATCATAATTACTGAACTGTTAGAGAATTTACAAGCATCACTTATTATTTCTCAGAGATTAAGGGATATTGCTATAGAAATGAAAGCTATGATTTGGAAGATATAAACCCAGGAATCCTTTTCCTGGGATTTGAGCTTGTTCCAGATCTGAGGAAAGTTTAAGCTACACTAAAGATTCTGAATGCTGTTAATTAGACCGTATAACACTCTCTCTTATTTAATATAAAACAGTCTACATAAGTAATAGGGGGAAATATTGTAATAGCACAGGCCAACAGGGACCAAAGCTACTTAATGAATTGGAAAGGAAGAATTATTTTACAAATTCAAGAGAACTACTAGGCCAGTTTCTCCAGATTGAGGCATAGTGTCAGAGCAGCAGAGGGAGGCCAGAAAGGAAACAAGACATAATACCCATGGAATAGGGTAAACTGAGAACAGCTGAGATAAAGCACACACTTTTCCAACAAGTACATCTTCTAAAACACAGAGTACCCTAAATAACTCCTGGAATCTTGGATACCAAATCTAGGTAATAATTGGTCTACCTGAGAAGAGCTGGAGAAACCTTCCTATATGCTGTGTGGAACCTGCCCTCTCTGAACTATTTTGTGATCATAGAATGGTTTGGGTTGGAAGGGACCTTCAAGGTCCTCTTGCTCCATGCCCCTGCCATGGGCAGGGACACCTTCCACTAGACCAGGTTGCTCCAAGCCTCATCTAACCTGGCCTTGAACACTTCCAGGGATGGAGCATCCACAGCTTATCTAGGCAGTGTGTTCCAGCCCCTCACCACCCTCAAAATATAGAATTTTTTCCTAACACCGAATCTAAACTTCCTTTCTTTTACATTGAAGCCGTTCCCTTTTGTCTTGTCACTCCAGGCCTTGTTATTAGTCTCTTGTTGGCTTCCTTCAGGTAGTGAAAGACCACAATTAGGTAATCCCAAAGCCTTTTCTTTCCCATTTCTCTCAATCTTTGCTCATGGCAGAAGTTTTCCAACCCTCTAATCATCTTGATGGCCTCCTCTGGGCTTGCTCCATCAGGCTGATGCTCTTCTGGAGGCAGCTCTGCATGTGGGGTTTCACCTGAGGGGAGCAGAGGATGCAGCCCAGGATGTGTTTGGCTTTGTGGGCTGCCAGAGCACATGGCTGGGTCATGTCCAGACTCTCAACCAGCAGGATTTGTTCTTGTTAAACCTCATGTGATGTCCCATGGGTCACTTCTCAAGCTTGCCCTGGTCGATGTCCTTCTCTGAACCCATCTGACAAAAATGAACTATGTTCAAACAGTGTCTCTGCTACCAGGAAACAAGGGTCAACACTTCTCTGAGCAGTCCCCACCAGTAATGATAAGCAGTGAGAGTGGAGCTTCCAAAATCCTTGGTCCACATCATGCTAAAGAGGAACTTTTAAAAATCCCAGTGGATTACCAAAGCAAAAATAAATAAAAATGAAAAGTGGGACACTGGGAGACAAAAGCCAGAAGGAGAACAGCATGGGGAGAGAGACATTCACAGAGAAGGAAAGGGCAAAAGTGTAAGACAAAGAGAGACAGATTCTGAACTGAAAAGAAATTAGGTTCTAACTCCCTGTGGGGGTAAAGCAAGGGAGAAAACACCATATGCTGGAATAACAAGGAAAACCAAGCAAAATATTTACATTTCTTTTCGCTTAACTGAAAAGGTATAAAGCATAAGAAAAACCAGCTTGGTACTCTGGGGGTTTCTCAGTATTGGTTTGTTTACACACAGAGACCCAGGACTTTGCTTAGAGCATCTTCCATGAGCTTTACAGAGCAGAATTACAAATGAGAAACCAGACCCTTCTCTGGAAATGATGTTAATATCAGTCTCCTATGGTTAATAAGATTCTGCACTGTGGAGGTTTTGGCTGAAAATTCATGCTGCAAATCCAAATTACACTGGGCAAACATCAGACTGGAATCCTGGAAAAAATGCCAAACACACCAAAAACCTAGAAAGATGAGAAAAACAACACTCTCATCATTTGACAATGTTACTTTTCCTTCCCTGTCTCCTGCAAACACTGGAAAGAATCTAATTTTCAGTACACTTCCTTGTTACTAAAAATCCTAACATAATTTATAGATTATAATTATAAACCAGACAGTGAAACATGAAGAAACTAAAGACAACAGCTGTTCTCCAATCCAGAGTTAAGAATACAACATTATCAGTCCCCAAAACCAAGTGCAGTCTACAGGATCTTTAAACCAGAAAAAAGGTGAAAATCAAAGTCAAAGGCTGAGTTTCACTATCCACCCTGAGGTGCCAGTCCATCATTTGTGACTGTAAGCTATTGACAGATTGCTCCATCAGGTTACAAGGTACTGGCATCATTCATCTGTTACTAAAATGCAGTTAAAACATTCAAGTATAATAAAGTGACACCTCCACATCAGGTTGGAAGGTAAGCAAGAAACAGTTATCAACCAAAATTAGTGCTCCAAGGGAGGGAAGAGCAGAAGTGTGTTGCCCTGATCTTTTTCAGCCTTCTGATGTTTACATTTTTGTAGTGGAGTTTCTCACAGATTTTCATGTAAACAAACTGATGTTATTGTAAACTGTCCTTCTTGTCCTCTCTCTTTTGACCCTGTGCATGTCGTTCATTTTGTTTCCTGTAGCAACACAAGTGTTTGACACATCATCAAGGATCACTGCCCTATTTAACAAGACTCCTCTGATGACAGGTAATGACAGAAGGGATGGCTCATAGACTGGGCTATAGATCTTGCAGATCAAAGCAGAAGATGCCACATGGCCTTGCTCCTCTTCTGAAGGAAGTGCACAGGGCTCACTTTCAAGGACTGTCAGAGTTTAGAGAGAATTCAACATCCAGAACAGAATGACACAAAAGGTGTCATAGCTGGAGTAAACATTAACCTTTATAACATCTGAAAAGGTATCTTCTTGTCATAGCTGCTCTGGATCTGATGTAATTGTTGTGTGGGGTTTTTAACCTATTTTGTGTTAAGCACACTGAAAGCAGAATACACACTGCAGCATTCTCCCAGTGAGCTAAAGGATCATGGAGAGATACATGGAGGGTATAGAGATGTTATTCTTCACTCCATTGTTTCTTATGACTTCTTATATTAAATGAAACTGGAATTTAGAATTTCTCCCAGCTTAACTTTTCTTTTTCAGCCTTAGCCTTAGGATTTCTTATCCCTGGCTAAGCCATTCCAAGCACTTCTTTTCTATGTACTCAGCCAGGTCTGCCTTACTGTGACTTCAGCTGTAGGAGTAGCAAAATTGGCTGCTTTGATTAGAAATGTGTGAGTGGAAGGCAGATAATAGCCTGGTTCTCTACACCTGATCTCCCAGTGAGGGGTCATTGATGAGGGTCAACAGCTGAAATAAGTGTCTTGTCACATGAAGAGTTTGTGAAGGAAAATCTGTACTGTCAAATAAGTGGAGCACAGCAGCACTGGGAGCTGGAGGGGCCTGACTTATCTATGTATTTGGGTTGGTTTGTGTTTAGCAAATTTTATTCTAGGAATTAGTTTCTAGGAACTGGAGAACCTGAAGTCCTGCACTAAACTGCAGAACAGATGCACCTGAGGGACTGGTAACTCCATCCTCCCAGAAATGGATTTGCCAAAGGGTCCAGAGAAGCTGTAGCCACCCTTTTCCAAGGCTATGCTCTCATCTCATATGCAATCAGGCTGTGGGAATAATCTGGAAGTAAGGGGATTTCCTTAAGCCAGTTCACTGATAGGCTCTGATTAAATTATCTCCAGACTAATTAATTTGTTGATTGACACTTGTAACATGAAGACCATCCCAGATAATTTGACACTGGCCATTGGTGAATCATCAAGTTAAAGCCTTTACTTTAAATGTGACTGTTATGAATGAAATGTCAAGTAGTGACATTTGATATTTTGCACCAATTACTACTGTGCATGTGGGCACATAAGCACCATTTAAGCAGAGTCAGACTCAGGCTTTTAGGAGTTCAGGGATCAAAAGAGACAGACTACTTGTCTTGTCTAGGTTTATAGACTACATAGCTATTGAGAGTCCATTAATCATGTAGAGGAAAAAACAGCCATCATGGCTAATGAGAAAAGAGAGATGGACTCAAGGAGGTTGAAATGATGGGTGCCTGTTATGCCACCACATCCTTTGATCCTCCTGACAGCCACTGGTGCATGTGTCAATATGAAATGAATTTTAAAAAATAAAGAGTTAAATGTGACAGAGACAGAAGTCTGAGATGAAGTCACACACTTCCCAACAGTGGGAGACACAGAGCTCTGAAATCTTGCCCCATTACTGCTTAACTTGAATGGTCAAAACAAGCAGGAAGTGTCCTACAGACAATGTTCCTGCATCAGGTGTGTTGGGAGTCAAAGCCCTGTTCCTTCCCTCAAGACTCTTTTATTACCCTCACCTTTATAGCAGCACTTGCACCACTTTGCCTGTGTTTCCCATGTCTCAAACACGTAGGAAATTACAGATCAGGACTTTCATTCCACTGCATTTCAGACTCAAACTACCAGAGGTAAAAGGAAGTAAGAGGAGAAATCTGAGGAAAGAGGGAAAGCCTGAGAATGTATCACGGGACAGAATCATGCTTCCAGTCCAAAACATGGTGCTAAACAGGCTTTCTTTAGAGAAGACTTAGATGTTTAGAACTAAACTTGGTAGTTTTTTGAAACCTTTTGTCTTCATGATTTTTGAGACAACTTTTGAAACTGAGGTTTATTCTTGACAAAGATGTAAAACTGGGGTACTTTGGAGGTTTCAACAGAAAAAGACTTTAAAATTCTCAACTCAAGACTCAGAGGCTACTATACCCATGAGAACATTCACTTCCAGCTTTCTTATTCTCTCTTTGGATCACACCACTGACCCTACCTACATCTTCCCCCAGCTGTTTGTGTAGGTGCCTCTCATTTAGGGGAGTGTGTTGAGAGGAAGCCAGCATGATGGATAACAGGAGTCCTTTGACATACCATGTCATTTATCACATAACAGCCTCAATCCTGCTAAGGTGGCCTTCTCCATATGTCACTGTCAGCTCCTGTGCCACCTCAATGCATCAAAAAGAAAAGTTTGAATATGAAGCACTGTAATTCCTAAGTCACAGCTCATTGCAGCTTTCCAGACATGAAGAACCATTCTGTCTATCTGCCAGCTTGTTTGTTTAATTTTCACTGTCTCACATATGTGAGAAATTAAGTCTTCAGCGTGGAAGAAAAACAGAAAAAGTCAGAGGTCTAGAAGAGGGAAGGAAGATAGAAATCTCTAATTCCATCAGGAATCCAATGTGACATTTTGAAGTGGAAAAAGAAAAGGCAGCCTATGACCACTAGGTATTAGGGAATTAGTAAGAATTCTTCCTTCTCCCCACTCAAGGAAAGAGGTTCTCTAATGGGCTGACGTGAATGTAGGAAGCTTAAAGCAATGCAGATAAGCTTCTGAACTCAGCTGCCTAATGGACACCTATCTCATCTCCTCCACCCCTTGAAGGGTAAAAAATGCACTGGAGGCTTCCAGGAAAGCCTTTTGAGATTACCCAGGAGCTCTTGCTTTGGGCTACCTAAATTAATCAGAACTCACTCCTCCAGTGCAAGATTTCAGCAGGTCAGCTCCCAGGGGACACCTGAGAACACAAACAAGAGGAGGCTGGAGCCACTGCTCCTCTCTGTCCTGCTGACACAAACCCAAGAGTCTCTGTGCAGCCTCATGAGCTTTACCACAGATGGCAGTGGAAGCATGAGCCACCCACACTTTTCCATGACCCTGAATGGATGTAGCCTGGCCCAAGTTAATTAAATGTAAAATGGAGTTTATGCTGCCTGGAGCACTCACACCTCATCCAGAGTTACCTTCCCCTCTCCAGAGTGAAACAGTCAAGGCCATGTCTCTTCATTTCTAGTCCCAAAACATTCCTGCAGCAGGGTAAGACCCCTTTTCTCAGCTTGCTCTAACAAACCTCCCTCATGCTGCCCTGCTCATGGCTCAGTCTCTGCAGAGCACCCCCAGCACCATCCATGACTCTCCAGATGGGTCCAAACAGGCTCATTTTCACTTCAGTGTCCTTGAGTGACCCATGACTGAGCACAGATCCCACATCTGGCCGGGCAAACTGTCCTACCACCCACCCTGTCTGTGAATCACCATTTAGAAAGCCTAAATTATAACCTTCCTTTTCACATTCCTGGCCCAAACTTATATGAATCATAGACCTATTTCTCAGGTTAGATAAATTTGCATATTACTTTCAATGATTCACAGACTCCCCCAGCATGAATGGTGTTAAACTCCAAGAATTATGATGCCATTTTGGATCACAATAAGTGACTTAAAATATATGGTCTCCCACTTCCCTGGGTCACTGTCATATAGTTTTAACATATTTCCCTTTCATTTAGTTTCCTTCCAAAAGGATCACAAGCAACCTACAGCTCTAAAATTAATCAATGAACCTTTATTATGCTAACCCTTAATAGGATTACCAATATGAAGGAACTTAAACATGAGGTTTCTTTCCCCAGGAACTGTTCACTGACAAAACCTCACCCTTCTGTGTCATTCACATTGCTAGTGTCCTTTCCCGACGTCTACACCTTCTTAAAGAACCACAGAAGGGATATTAAACACAATTTTCTTTAAAAGCAGTATTTCCACTGTCATAAGTCAGATGACTCAAAAGTTCCTATTTTTAGTGCAAATTTCAGTGTGCTGAAGATTGTTGAGCAGTTTAACTTCAGCCCAAAAAGCCTCCCATTTCTGTGCTAGGTGGGACATCATCCTCTCTTGAATATTTGCAGTAGATGCTCTATATAGATATATTAAAAATGTGAAAAAACAAGAGTCTATTGAGCCTCCAGAAATCCTATGAGCTAAGTCACTAAAAAAACCTTTAAAGGCCTTTGTAATCCTACAGGCAGCTCTTTCCCTGAAGCTGCAGGATGGAGCTCTGAATCAACAATATTGCTTCTGCTTTTCTTTGTCTTTCAGAGTTTGGCATAAAGACAGACTTGTTTATGTGCATGTAAAGAAAGTGGAAAGCATAGGAATGATAATTCAGCTAGGGGCAAACCTTGGTCATTATTTGGGCCACTAGGCAATGGGGCTGAATTATGGCTTGCCATGCCAGTATCCTAAATAACTGCTAGCAGGAAATATTATCTTACATTACAGAAACAATTACAAGAGTTAACCATTTGGAAAAGGAAATCATGCTGCTGAAGAACTGCCATTCAGCCACCACAGCTCACATTCCTCAGATTAAAATAGAAGTTTCAAAGGGAAAAGAAGATAAATCAATCCAAGTTTATGTGCAAGTAATGCAACATGTTTTTAGGGTAGCACTCACCAAAACATATGCATATTTGTGTTGCTGATTTGCACAAACCCATTCCCGTAGGATGAACATCATAATTGAAAATGAGAGCACAAATGGCCACTTAACTGCCTAAACCCCAGCTTGAGTAATTGTGCATGCACACACATATCTGTTTTTCAAGCACAACTGCATCCTTTCAATCCTGGCAATCTGGTTCAAAATGGTTTCTATTAACATTATATATGCATTTACATGCATAGAATACTGTATCATTTGGACCTCAGAGTTTTTGGCAAACCTCAAAGCTGACTCCTTATTCGGGTTTCCATGAGGTTTAAGCAAGAATTAGCAATGACAGTCGTACCTGCACCAGTGCTAGTTTGTGGAGAATTAGATATGTGCTCTTTAGGGACCAACCCATCTGAGACTGCATGTAAAATTATGGGTTTGGAGCTGCCACATGTGTTTCTCAGAGATTAATAAAATACTCAGGGAAAAACACAAAACAGAAGGGGGTTGATTGCACCTAAGTGATTTCTTTCTGTGCTTTGCAGCATCTGCTGCAGACCTGGTTGCCACAATTTCTACCCAATGGCCTGAAACCAGAAACCCACAACATTCACAAAGCAATGGGTCCATCAGTTAGGAAAGAGCCAAGTCCAAAGGGGGGACAGTAAGCAATGCCTGGAATTAAAGCAGGTGCTTTGCAATGGCACTTTGAGGCCAAAGATATAACAAATAAACTGTCATCAGCCCAGACAGTCCAGAGCAGACACTCATCAGTGAAAACACAGAGAGACCTATGAACACTGTCAAAGGCAGTTCACTAGAGAATGATCCACTCCAGGTGGACTCAAAATTATGTGGGTTCTGCTGCTCCAGCTGGATCCCTACAATCTATGGGGCCTGATGGGATTCATCTAAAGATCTTCAAAGAGCTACTGATATTGGAAAACCCTTCTCAATGATTTTTGAGCAGTCTCGGGAATCCAGAGAGATTCCAGATGACTGGAGACTGGAAATGTTGTCCCAGTTTTCAATAAGGGCAAGAAGGAGGACCCCAGAAACTACAGGTCTGTCAGTGTCATAGGTTTGGGTCAGATATTTGGAAAAAGTTCTTCACCCAGAGAGTGGCTGGGCACCAGAACAGGCTCCCCAGGGAAGTGGTCGCAGCAGCAGCCTGACAGAGTTCAAGAAGCATTTGGACAATGCTCTCTGGAACATGCTGTGACTCTTGGAGTGTCCTGTGCAGGGCCAGGAGCTGGAATCAATGCTCCTTATGGGTCCCTTCCAACTTGGCATATTCGGTTATTCTGTGATAAATAACAGCCCTGAGCTGGGCTTTTGTTTTGATAAGAATTTGTGTAATGAAAAGATACACTTGATTTGAAGTATTTCTACTGTTTACAGCAACAGAGGCTTTTTCTTAATATTCTCCTTTTTATTTACATTCCCAGCTGTATTACTGTTATGTGCCTGAAAGCTCAAAGCCATCGATATGGACACTATTTGATTTTTGAATAGACTGCATGCTGGATGGGATTACATCCCACTCAAAGCTGTCTAAAGATAGACAGAGAAGTAGCACAGTTCAAGGGTGCCCTCACCTGCATGTCAGGGAAAGCGACAGAAATTATTGTGACTTCAAACACTGAGCTGTTCTACAGCATGTGCACAGGACCAGATAACAAAGTTATTCAAAAGCAAACTCTCTTTTGTGTAACTTGCATGTTCTGGAGGGGAAAACAACTGTTCTCCCACTGTCTTTGAATTGCTATGTTCAGTCTCTACATGGGTTTACAGCAGGACACTTGACAGGTAAATCTGCAGACTGGCTTGGCTATTCCATGCAGATGGTTCAACCCACAAAGTGTCAGCTGCCTTACCAGAGATCTCAGTCTAACCCCAAAGGTGTTATTTTTGTCATCTAAAAATATCCATCAGAAATATACTTAATCTCCCACAGCTCCTTCTACCCCATGTTCAGACCTCGTGTCACCTCTCTGCTCTCCCAGATGTAATCCAGACCTGCTTTGGCTAACATAATATCCATCTAAGCATAGAATTCACTGCTACTCAAACGAGGTGCTAGAGATTTCAATTATATAGACCAAGATCTATTAGAAAATTGGATGGGAGATCACCACTTTTTTTTCCACATCACTGGAGCAAGGACTTCAAGTCATGATAGTGCACTGTAGAAGTGACTGATTGGTGCAATAAACTACGTGGCTACATAAAGCCTCTTTCCCTGGTTCTTCTCATTTCTGAAGGGTATTAAAATAGTTTATGAGTGTTCAGCTGCTTTGCACTTTACACCCTCTTATGTGCCATAACTGTTAGAGGGAAGACAGAAAAATCATCACTTTCTTAATCTTTGCCTTTTGTTTTTATGCTAATGACCTTTTGTTATCTAACAGACAATGAATACAGGAAATGTTCCTCAAGAGGTAAGTTTTCATTAATGTCATTCCTGTTACTGCTGGCAGAAGACACCACAGACCAGAGCTAGAACTGAGAACCAAACTTCTGCTTTAGGCAGTGCTCCATGAGAGCCAAGGTCCCTGGGAGGACTGGTACTTCTCTCTCCTTCTAATGCTGAAATTATGAGCGTTTTGGGAGAAAAATGAGGCAACAAATGAAGCAGAGAAGGAAACAACTACTAAAGATGCTGTCATGGGATGCACCTGGAAAGAGTTCTTGCACTCACACTTTGTTAGTGTGTTAGTGTGTAAAAAAAACCCAAAAAACCTCCCAGCAAAACAACAAAACATCATTACATGAAGATACTGACCTGATTATGGATTCTTATGTGTGCATATTTAGCAATAAATCCTTTTTTCTATTGGCATTCTGTGAAATATACATATATACACGTAGAGCAGAATACAGCAGCTGTTCTCTGACTGAAATGAGTCCTTAAGTCTTTGCTAGTTGTGGCAGACAAACAAAAGCAATCAAAAAGGTGAATTAGGACCTAGACTACATTGTTCACTACCACTTCTCCTCTGTGTTCTGCTTCCCCAGACACTGAAGGATCCTATGGGATATAATGCAACAGGTAACAATTTTATATAAGGATACTTCCACTGGTGAAATTCAATAAGCCAATTCTAAGACACTATGGAAAAGTTTCTCACTTCTGCACAACTCTGAATACAGCATAATTTCCGAAGAATTTTGCATCATAAATCACTCCTATTTCCATGCAGAAAAACACCAGCACAGTTACCTGAGAGTCCCTACCCAGGTTATGATACCATGGAGGTAGGATGTGTTCAAACACTGACTAGAGAGCTGTGCAGTGTGCACAGACCCAAGCTGCACCCTCACTGGAGCACTTTTCCCTGCCAATGTCACCCCTTCCTTCTTTATTTTCTCACCTCAGCTCAAACCTGAGCTAAAGAACTTCAAGAGCCCTTCAGTTTTTTTACCCCTTCAAGACTTGGAGCTACTTTGCAGCATTAAATCTGTGCTGCACCTTTTTCCTGACTCCCAGCAGTGCTGTTCATTAGGCTGCAGGAAAGGTTTTGGTTTCTCACCCTCTTATTGCAGTATTGACTCAATTTTCTGGTTTTTATTTCTTTGATGCTTCTGTGGGACATTCAGCAGGGTTTATAAAATTAGGATGGCAATTTGCTGAAACCACTGGAGCAAATTTTGCCCGTGTAATTACCCAATTGCAATCACATAAGCCATGTGCACAGGTAAACAATTCAACTTCAGCTGGACCTCTGTAGGTACATTTTTGCACAGCAATTTTGAAAACATAAGCTCTCAAATGAAGCTTATTTTTGTAGATAAGGCTCTTCATCACTTTTCTACAAACACCATTTCCACTTGCCAGTCTGTTTCCCCAACCCAAGGTCATTTTACATCCCCTCTCCTGTCACACTACTTCACCAGCTTTTAATGTTACATTTGAATAACAGATTCCAAAGAGAGGGAAGGGGGAAAGTGAGAGAGAAATACATAAATAAATAAAACAGTTGAAGAACAACATTAGCCAAACCACAAAGCTAACCCAAGCATAGAATTTTTAAAAGCAAACTCATGGAAAATCAGCTTTATGCTTGCAAACCTAAGCCTCTGATTTTTTTGTTCATAAGCTTTCAAAAGTTTCAGTGCATATTTCACAAAATAATTATGTGTTTTAATACTTAGGAGGATCAAAAAGCCACATAAAATGATAAATGTCACTTGGAACTCCAGGGATGTCCAGTTTTCATGGCAAAAGAAATACTACCTGATTTATTACACAGGGTAATACATGAAGGTATATTACAAGAGACAATAACCTTCATTCTCAGGCAATTTCAGCTTTCCAGGTAGTGTGGATATTGCAGTAAAGTACTGGACATTCTTCATTGCATCTATAAAAGTGAAGTTTTTACAATTTCATTTTGTGGACTTCTCTTTTCCCATCCTATGAATAACAACTCCATCTCTGCATCTGTGGCTTCCAACAGGCTGTAACTCAGGTAAACAGACTTGATCTTGAGATGGGTGGCCAAAAGAGCCTCTTTACTTGTGATATTAGCTCAACTCCAAAATATTCAGCTTTGAGATCAGTGTTGCATGCCTACCACAATCAGCTACAAGGTACCATCCAAGTTCAGCAGAAATTACATCTCGGTGTAAATTTGCTTATGCAGCCAGCTGGGCCAGGGTTTGCATATATGCCCTGGAAATCTCAAGAAGGTATAAAGAGATTCCTGATTTTGAGTACATTTCCCCAATTCCTGCATTGATGATACTGAGGTATTCTTCACAAACTCTAATCAGGTGGTTGTGGAAGTCATTCCAGCAGGACACTTTCCCTGTGCCAGGATGTGATCCTAGAGAAGAGCTGCAACTGCAAAGCTCAGAGCTCCATGAAGTGCCTCATGCAGCCAGGGCTGAGATCCTGGGTCAGGCTGCTTGGGAGCCAACACCCCAGTATCCTTTTCACCCCCACCAGTCCCACTGCACAGCCCAGCATCCTTTTCACCCCCACCAGTCCCACTGCACAGCCCAGCATTCTTTTCACCCCCACCAGTCCCACTGCACTGCCTCTGGCACTAATGCACCAGCCCTAACAAGGCACCAGCTGCTCCTTGACTGTCTCTCTTCAGAGCCCAGCACGGGCACAATTGTGATGGGAATAATATCCCACAAATGGGACTCAAATAAGCATAATAACAAACAAAAGGGATAATGACACACAATCAAGCTAACAAGAATTATAATATAATTCAATCATCTCATTAACTTCACTAAAACCTAGCTTTGTACACCAGTCTGCTGGCTCCTGAAAATGTCTTCAAAGGAGTGCACACATCTGATTACAAACTCACTTCATCACTTAGGAGAACAGACACGAAAGCAGAACAAAGGGATTCCTTCCTGAGCCTGTGGAACAACCTGTTCATATCTAATATTCATGCTAACTTGAAAATGCAAGGCAGAACCAATCCAAAGTGAAATCCTTCCCAAGGCTGGAAGCTGAAGTGTTTAGTAGTCCAAGGCAGAGCCCACACCCAGTGATTTTTCATAGTAAAATTTCCAGGTGACCTTGCATCACCAGCATAAATTGTACAGGAGAGAGCACAGGGACACACACACAACTCACTGGGCACCTTTACTGTCTAAGAGCTTACAAAGACTGCACGTGCTTTGGCAATTGGCAACTGGGAGACTGATGAAACACGGAACAATGCCTTGGATCATTCCAGTTTTTAATATGGCCATTAACTAATTAGATTTCACGACCATTTAGAAGACAGATGATATTGCAATCTCCATTCTATTAGCAAGAACAATATGGTACTTCCATGAGAAACCTGCCAACAGGAGAATGAGGCCCCAGAATTTAAAAAACCCTAGATCCTGTCCACATCACACTTGTTAGTCAAAAAGCAGCAGTTGTGTTGGTCAGTTGTTAGGGTGGGCACAGGGACAAAGGAGTTATGAGCAATAAATGGTGTTCACTTCTGGGTTAAACTCCTGAAAGCACATGGGATACGCTGAAGATAAAAGGAATTGCAGCAAAGCACCCAAAATTTCAGCTATACAACTTCTGAGAAACAAAAGCACCAAGCAATAAAACCAACTACTGACACAAGGCTGGTGCTGAGTCCCACAGACAATGATATCACACAGGCTCCTGTTTTAGAGGCTCAGGCACACTATAAATTAGGTGAGGGTGTTAAAACAACAGCTGGCTGCTAATTAGTCACAGCCCCCCTCAGCAGGGTATCAGCAAAGTGGCAGAGAACATCTCGAGTAAATTAAATTTTAAAAAATCCTACTGCAATCACTCCCCTGACAGACCCTTCCTTCATCTCCCCTCTCAGCTTTTTATTTATTGTAATTACTTTAGTAATAAGATTTGTTTCCTTGTTATTATATATATTACCATGTAGGGCAACAACAACAACAACAACAAATAATAGCTGGGAAGAGTTATAGAGCTTATTTATCTCCTTGGCTGTTATTGGGCCGTTGGGTGGAGAGAGCGATGAGGAGGTGGGGGCCTGGGAAAAGCAGTAAATAGAAAAGAAAGCATATTCCTCAGGAGCAGAGACATATGGGGGCATATTTACGAAGGAGGAAACACTGACAATGAATGAATAGAGCTAATAACTCAGGGGGCCCAGCAGCCCTGGCTGATAAAGGAAGGAATAAACAATTCTGCACTGGAAGTGCTGTCAGAAGGGAGAGTCCTGGGGTGCAGCTGTCTGCAGGGGGATGTTTATCACAGAAGGAGAGCCAAGGATGGGCTGTCACATCAGCGCAGCACAAAGGGCCTTGGATGAAGCTGGGGCACCTCCCACAGCAGAGGGGAACTCAGACAAGTGTGTGGTGCAGGGCCAGACACCATTTCTGGTTGTTCCACCAAGGAACAATTCACAGAAATGAGAGCTGAGAAATACTGCAGCTCATATTGTATCTCATGCTGCACAGGCACTAGCCACATTTGGTACCCTAAGCTCTCAAATCCATCACTGCCCTCTCAGTGGAAGGCAACGTAAGCAACACCTGAGGCACCAAAGCAGCAAAGAGCTGTAAAAATTCCTGCTCCACTTGAGGAAAATTAGCCCACACTTCATATGCACCTCCCAGAGCCACCAAGTACTCCAGTACAGGTGTTAACAGAACTTGCATCTTTTTCATCTCTGACGTCTTCAGGAAAGCACCAGTGCACACACTCTTGCCACCTTACAATGTGCATCTCAGAGCACAGCCAGTGTATGTGAGTCTTCCACAATTTACAAAATGCTCTTTTCTTACCCAAGTATGCCCTGCCTTCCTCATGTGCCTACCCAACTACTTTTGGCAAGGTGGTGACAATTCAGGTGCAGAACTTCTGAAGAAAACCTGGGGACAGACTCATGCCTGGGGACAAGCATCTGTCAAAGAGCAGCACACAACTCCTGGGAACATTTCTCTCCTAGAGAGAGGTTCCATTAATTCAAAACCACTCCTTTCCCAGCCTGCTCACATGTCTGTGCTATTCTTAGAGAAACACACACATCATAGATTAACCAGTCTGGAGAGAGCCCTTGGAGTGTGTTTGCAGAGTGCATGGCACCAATTTAGAACTAAACTCCTTCAACCCTCCAACCACAGAGAAGCAATAAAGAGAAGGAGGGATGTCTGCAGCTGTACAGCTTTGTGTGACATCACCTCAAGATTTAGTCCTTAAGGATGCAGTTCTGCATCATAAACCAATTCCTCAGACCAGCCATTAGCTTTTTTTTCCTATCCCTGATCCTTTCTGCCTCTTGTTGCCCTGAGAACACGTGTCCATTCAGGAGAGTAAGCATTAATACAGGAGAGAAAAAGGTCATTTATACAAATAGTATATAGTGTTTGGGTATAGAGACAAATGTGCTTCTTCTCCCCCTCTCAAGATTGTCTTTCCAAACAGAAGGCACCAAAGGTTAAGTGGGAGCACACTCTTTTTTTCCTTTGCAGTTTTTTGAGAGTGTGCAGAGGAAAGCTCTTCTAGAAGGGATTTTAGTGGGCATTTCTATCTCTTGATTTCAGTAATTGTCAAAAAACTGAAGCTTTCCTCTGGTAAGTTTGAGGAGGTAATGAAGAAAACCCCTGAGCAAACAAGGAACAGACTGAGAGAATTAAAGGGGAGACAGAAAATCCAGCACCTGCCTTACCTTGGAGGAGCAAAGCTTACTCAGCCTGTGCTGGGGGAGGGCAGGTGCAGGAGGGAGCAGGAAGTTTTTAAAACAGATAAATAATAGTCCATGGCTATATTCCAAAAGAAAAATCAGGATTTCCTCTACCTGCTGCTATTATTGTTACCCCACAGCTTAGAAGAAATCACGTGGCTTACAATAAATTTCCTACATCTAAAAAAAGATTCACCAGCTCCCATCTCTACTCATTGGTTCATTAATTTACAAAATTCATCAAGTTCTTTTCAATGAAAAGCCTCCTTGATTCAACAGGAGGGAAGAGTGAGAAAAGGGAAGCACATGAAAGAAAAAGGAAACATTAAAATCAGGTAATGGAAGAGGAAGAAGGTGGCAACTCTTGCATACTCCCACAAGCTCCCACACACCCACACACACTCTTACCAGTAAACCTGAGGCCCAGAACAAAAATATTTCTTTTAGTCTAGGAGGAACCAAGGCTACTAAAAAGATATGTATAAAGAAACAAGAAGAATGTGTGGGAGGCTTCACAAAACAGAGTGCATTTAATTTAAAGCATAAAGGAATTACTTATGCCCCTCCCCAGGCCTCATGATCAGTAAAGGAGACATGGCCAAGTCCCTGTTCTCCTGGTCCTATCCATTTAAAGTGTACTAAACTTTTCTTCATCACCAGATTTAACTACAGTTCAAGCTCATCTGCACATGGAACACAAAACACCCTCCTGTGTGACGCAGGCCTGGGCCATTCCCTTCATTCAGGTGTCACCAAGAGCCACATTCTCCCTCCTCAAGGTCCCTTCTCTGCTACACTGGTTCCTGACAGCTGGAGGAAAAGGTCAGCTATTCCCTCCAGTCCTGCATCTGATGGAAAATTTAACTAAGTGTAGTGAGAGGAAAAAAATAAGGGTGAAAAGCCACAATTGTTTTTCTTGTTTCTTCTGTCTGAGAGGAACAAGAAAGCATTTGGTGCCAACAGAGGCTTTGAATACCCTGGGGCAGTACCCAGCTATTCTGAACAGCCCTCCCAGACTCCTGACAGACCCCGGCCCTGGGGGACACAGCAGCCCAAAAGCTGTGACTCCACAGACCAGAGGCTGTCAGAAAAGCCCAAGGGGCTCCCTGGTGTACCACTCACCCCAAACTCAAATGAGTTTGAAACCCAGCTCAGTGCAGTTGTTGCTCAGGATTTCCTTTCCTGTTCCCGCACCACTCAACCAGAACAGCCCAACCCCAAAGCAGGTGTGGGACTGTAGCTTAAGAAAAGTTATTCCTCTACACTTTGCTGTGCTCCAGGGCTTGTTTAAACCCATCTTTCAGCTTTGACATTTGTTGTGTGCTCCTCTGCACTAAGCCAGGGGACACACTTGTTGCAAACCCTGCAAGACCCCATCACCAGGCCAAGACAGCCACAGCCACTGGTGGGGTGTGACCACAATGTCCTGCCCTTGCATGGGGCAGCACCAACAGTTATTAACTCACTGCCACGCCACAATCACCCCCAGTGAACAAATTCCACTGTCTGCAGAGAGGAGGAGATTTGTTTTCCAGCAAAGTGCAAACCTACCTTAGCTTGGTGCCCTCTTCAAGGTTTCACACAACAATATTTATTTCAGCTCAACATATTAGGAGCAGAGTTGTACCTATTCCAGTCATGTACAGGGAGAGGGGAGTTAGTGTGGGTGGATAGCAAGGGTATAAGGGAAAGAATGCAAAAAAGGAATCAATATTTTCCAAGATCAGATTCAGCATCTCTTAGGAAACACGTGGGAAGGAAGATTGAAAAGAAGGTGAGAGAAGGAGGAAGGTTCACTATACAGAAATATTTCAGTGAAAATTTAAGAAACCCTTATTCATCCTCCCCCCACCAGGTTATACAAAGCATTAATTAAAGCCAGTTTTCCCCAAGCATTTCTGCTTTCCAGCTGTATTCTGCCCTGCTGTTTTAGCAGATTTTGTAAGTAAAGATCCTGTTTCTCCAGCACCACTAACACTCCTTCCAGGGAATTGAGAGATCTGACCACAGACACTACAGAACCACATACACCTGAAAAATGCAGGACACCACACCAAGCCATGCCTCAGATTCACCTTTTCCACACAGGACTGATAACAGGATGAATAAAACACGGGCCAAAGGCATTTCCTCCAGCACAAACATTGAAGATGAGACTGGCTGGGTGCACAGACAAACCCCAGAATAAGCACATGTCACAACCTACTTGCCATGGATGACTCCATCAGGATTGAGCATGGGCACAATCTTGAAGATGAAACATTTCCTCAGGAGCTCAGCAATGGGATCACTGCTCACCAGGAACTCCAGGGTCCCCTTCATCACCCAGCTGGAGTTGCTCTCACCAGGGTGGACACGGGCTGTGAGAAACACGTAAGGACGGCTGCCTGCAAAACAAAACAAAACAAAACGCCCCTAAACTAAACAGGACTTTTCTTTGAACAAGGTCTTTGCAAGTGGATTTTATTCCTTTTGAATTTAGATAACAATCCAGAACGTATTCTAAGGAAAATACACCCCTAGACATACCAGATATTTTCTCAAGTAGCTGTTTATAAACTGACCACAGATCTTAGAACGAGCACAGAGCCCACTTCATCCTGATCTCTGTTTATTCTATGATAACTTACAAGCATTTGCATGTATCATTAGAAAGCACTCTGCAGGTGCATGTTGCTGCCTCTCCAAACAGCTTTACCATGCTTTCTAGAAATTATCAAAAGTTTGATCCCATCAAATTTCATTAAGGTTTAAAAAGCAGCAAGAAATTATTTAGTTTCCTAAGGTCCCGCTCCATTTTCAGTATTTCACCATTAACTATTCAGAACTTTCTAAATATCTAAGCAGATGTGCCCACCCATAAGGGGCTCCAAGGACATACAAGCTGCCTGATCTCTGGAAATAATTTGTGTTGTAGGGTCAAAATAATAACTAATTGAGCTAAACTGATTTGATTAAAGAAAATGCACTATGTTCACCAGAGCTGCAGAGCTTGAGTAGTCAAACCTAACTATTATTTCATAACAACACAACAAAAGGTAGAAAGAAGAGCACACATAGCTAAGGCAAGCTGTTGCTTTTGGTGGAAAGACTTTTCAGTTTTATCTACTATAAATGCTCACTCAGATTAGAAAGGTTGATTTTCAGAAGTTGTAACTAGAAGAGTTCATCTGTTTCTAGCACTACTTTCATGCATGGGAAATACAAGCTGTGGCAATTTGACACAGGTAGGGGAGGAGATTTGTAGGTCACTTTAAAAAAAAGAGTAAATTGAATTTTTACTAAACAGTTCATTGATAATCTCTACTGAACCTATTTCAAAACAGACTTGCAACTTAACAGCAAAAGTTTTCTTGTTATCAGATATGTTATTTGCTGTTCCTGTGAAAAAGCCACTAAACACATTTGGTCTGGCTACAAGCCTCCAAAAACTCTCAGCACACATATGCTTAGAAAAGACCAAGTTTGACAGCAGACTCTTTGAAGATCCCATCTGTGCTGAGCACACTTCAGAGATGGGCCAAGGAAACAGGAGAAGGCAGGAGGAGACACCTGCCAGGCACAGAAAATAAAAGGAAAGGAAAAAGCAATTATCTGTCTTAAAATGATCCTTTTGTGAGCATTCACTACCACAAGTCAACCTGACAGATTTGCTTCAGTGGAAAGCTTTATCTGTCAGGGCATCACAGCCATGCCAGGGCAGGTTTGTCCCACTCAATCAGAGCTCAGGCTCTGTTCCCTTCGTGGACTGAAGGCTCCCAGCTGACAGGACTGGGAGAGGCAACAGGACAGGATGCAAAGCCAAAGGCACCAGCTGAGTGCCCTTGTAAACAAATGCTGAATTAGCACCTTACACGCCTTTGTCCTTAGCTCCCAAAGCCATCCTTCAGTTTCCAAATGCTTTACAAATCATTAATCAATCATAGTAAAATAGGGAGGTAGAACACCATCCCCAAAAATACAGATGGTGATAAAGAGCTGTTTAGTTGTTTGTCTGACCAAAAAAAGGCTGTGCCAGAGCTGGGAATACAGGTGAAATTTCTCATTTCATGTTCAAACAAGGAATAAGCATTAATTTCTCTCCTTAACTGTACATTCTGCACAGTTCTTCTCAGTACATACTTTACAGCAAAATTTAGTTACATCATACAGGGACACACTCAGATTTGGAAATAATCCCACATCCACACTTCCCTCTTAAGCAGTTGGTGGGCACTAGAACTGCACTCCCAGCTCAAAGAGCTCATACACAGCAATCATGCTCTGGTCCAGCAAAGCAACTGGGACTCTGTTTCTCAATAGCCACATATTAGGCTTTTATCATTCTTATTCCTCACCATACTGGGAGGGTTGGTGCATTTTCATCAGTGTGTACTCCTAAGTGCCTTAGGCACTTAAGACTCCTTTAGCTCCTGCAGAACCAGTCATTCTGATTTTTTCCCCCAGAATTAGAGTACACTAGTTCTATTCTTCTCCAGCTAATTGTGCCTTACCATCTACCTCAGTAATGCCTTATAATAGCAACAAACAAAAACCAGATTTCACAAAGACATCAGCTGCATTTTGCTATTTCCAAAAATTTTCTCCTTTCTCCCACCCCCATGATTTAGTTCTGTTTTGCAGGCTCATTGCTGAGCTAAACTTATGGGGCTGTGGAGTTGTAGCTGGGAATGAGGCTCCTGAGGACTTCTAATGGACAACAGCTGTAAATAGCACAGAGCAAAATAAAATGTGCTCTCTTTTGCAATTGATGAATACACCTTTAACAACTCTTACCTCTTCTGGATATTGGTACAGAGCTCAGAGTCTCAATTGAGAAGTTCATTCCCCAGTCAAAATAAGAAAAAAAAACCCAAAACCTCTAAGCAACAGCTTTCTCATGTCAGAAATCCAGGACAATTTGCCATAATTCTGCTAATTACAACAGCACGGGGCTAGCAGAGACCTGTTTCTCTCAAGGCTCATCAAAGTCAAGCTTGTCTTACTTAGACTCAGTGTTGGAAAAGCTCCTGGAGTCTCCAGATATTAAACCCCAGGAAACATGAGGGCAGGGAAAGAACAGAGATCACCTACACTGTTCCCCTGAGGGTGACAACAGGAGGGCCCCAGTGCCTGCAGGTCCAGCCAAGGAAATCTCTCTATTGCAGTCAAAGTTTGCTTTGAAAGATCCCCTGCTGCCAAGCACATGCACAGCTCTGACATCCCACCCACAGGAGAGTCATAAGGAAGGTTTGTACAAGCAAAGAAACCACAGAGCTTGTTAACTGTCTACTCCCTTCACAGGAGCCATCACAGCCAAATCCCACATCCAAATGCTGCTCCCAGCCTGAAAACTAATGATGCAGCAAATAGAGCAAAGAGCTGATGACATGGCCATAAAACTTGCTACTCTTGAAACACCTGGAAAACAGCAGGAGTGGCCCAAACCTATGTTTTACAGCATATCCAGTTACTTTGGAATTATTGTGCTAACTGCTGTTAACAGAGCTCATGAAAGGAGCAGGCCGAGCACTGGCTAGCCATGATCACACACAACTGGCAGCACTAGTCAAGATCCCTGCATTCAGTTCAGCTGCTTCCCTTCATTCCTGACTTCCAGCACACCCATAACTGCAGTCCTGACCAGACCAGCTCAGTACTACCCAGTACAGCTTACTGGTTTATACTGGTGCCCAACTGCCCTTCTCTCCCTGCCCTTTCAGAGCCCTGTGGTACAATTTTCCATGCCCTACTAAACCTCTATTAAGGACTCACAACCTCAGGTTCTCTCCTTCCAGGACCAGAACTGAGCTTAGGTCTCCAGAACCCTCAGGCCAACATTTAGGCAGCTCCTTTCCAAGTTCTGAGGAAGCTGCCAGAAAGCTCAGGTTAGCCATTTATCTCTGCAAAGCCCACACTGCACATAACCTTTTCTGGGAATGTAAATAATAAAAAGGGAAAGTAGAGAAGCTTTTCATGCTACATAAAGCCTTTTCCAACAAATCATGTCTCCTTACACTGTGTTACATTTTGACATGCGCAGGATATAATATGGCATCAACAATACCCAAGGTGGGAGATTAAAGAACCACTGATTCCTCCTGCAAAACTTCAAGCAAAGAACCTTTGAATGATAATTTTACTAATGCATCACTTAATTCCCATCTCTCCTTCTCTTCGCTCATTTTTGATTGTAGATATATGCATGAAAATGAAAGCTTTGTTCTTCCAGTCATGCTAACTTGCTGCTTAATCTCCTGCCTCTAAGGGTCCTCCTCTAGTCATGTCATCACCAAGGTTCACTAAGAGGTGGCTTTGATGTCACTAATCGTGACATCAATTGGGGAATGAGAAGCCTGAAAGAAAAGAACAAAACCCCATTAACACAGCAGCGTCCCTCATCAAGGGGAGCACAGAAAGGAAATGAAAAGCAGTTCCAGATGCCCTGACCTGGGCTGCTGTTCTAAATTATTTCAAGCTGAGGTTTGAACCATGCCATTTGTAAAGGGACAAGGCATTGAAATGACACAGGGCTTGGATTTCTTAAGGCGTCAAAGGGAATTATGTACACAACATGTGGAAAATTCAGTCTAGATCTGGGTCTTGGGCTGAAACTTTCTGGCTGTGCCTCTGCATACCTCTCTTTCCTTTGCACAAGACCAGGGCCATTAAGACACAGGCTTCTTTTTCTCCTTTATGTCTAAGTACAGCATGACTACCAGGAATATTGCACAGATCAAAGGGCCAAGTTTACCCCCTTAGAGTAGAGAAAAACTGAGAAAGTGAAACTTTTCCTCCCAAGTTAATTAGCTGTGCCCACTACAGGCTATTCTGTGAGTAAATGATGGGTAAAAAGGAGGACCATCACACAGCTCTTCCATGCATGTCACTGCTGCATCATGTCCTGGATACATCTGACATGCCCAAGGCTGCAGAGTTATGAAAAGCCAGAGAGCAGAGAGAATGTGGTGTGATGTGCAATTAATATATTAAAGTGTATTTATAAAAAATCTCAAATACTGAGACCACAAAAAACCAATGAGCCTGTTCTGAGGCAGAAGCTGTGTCAGATACTTTTCATCCCTTCTAAAACTTTTCCACCATTTTTCAGACTTTCAGTTGCCTTAAGACAGAATAATTCTTCCCTGTCCATCTCCCCCTACCCCAGATTGCTGTCTCCTTGCTGTGCCTGTTTTTGGTTAGATATCCCAAAAGCAGACACATCTTAATACAGAGGCAAAATACAGTCTAGCAGGATCAGCTGTTTTCCAGAATTATCAATGAGCTATTCCTTCCTTAAATATTTCTGCATTATATCTATTATTACTGTTACCTAGGGCAAAGAAGTGAACACAACAAATCATCTTGGCTGCCTGCTCTCTACCTTCATAGCTTGATGGCAGAGTTTCAGCCTCCAAGTTGCTTGGCAACCTCCTTTTGTGTACATGTTTCATGAATTCATTCACCTCTGAATCAGAGATGATCAGGGAGCTAAGTCTGGGCACAGACTGCTCAGCCTCAGTTCTGCTTGGCCTCCTACTAACGCTGGGTTTGAACTCCAGGAAACTGGTAAGCAAGTTGTCAAGGCTGTTTTTGGGAAGTTTCCAAAATTCCAAGCTCTTAAAGCAGCAGGAACCACCATCGTTATTTAGCAGGACCTTCAGTGTGACTGAAGGCAAAGGAAACCCACATGAACTAATTCTGGTTCAAATCAAAGCATTCCTCTTGGGGAAGGTTGGGGAACAACTGAACCTTACTTTCAGGACTTACACCCATGGAAAGCCTACTACAACCCTTTGCAAATTGCCTCAGATTATAATTAACATCCCCATCCCAGGTGTGTGCACCTGCATCAGCCTAACAGGAATTCCCAACCACAGCATCATCCAGTCCTGGACACACCCACTCAGCATTCACTGGCACATCCAGTGTCACTCTGCACACCCTCTGAGCTGCTCAAATATCATCAGACTTCAGAACTGAAACCATGCAGGTCCCTTACAAAGCTGCTGTCAAGCAAGTTACCTGCATTTACCTCCTCCCAGGGCTGTCAGTAGCAGAGGAATTCCTCTGCCTGGGCGTACCTGCCATACCTGTGCTCACTGCTGCCATCCATTTCTGCTCCCTTCAGCCACATTCCGAGGGCATGGGGACAAGATGTGGACAGCTGGCTAGGAAAAAGTACTGCTAGGAAGGATCAGAGCATTGCAGAAGATGAGATATGGATGTAAACCAGTTGCAAAAATGGCAGCTGTCCTGGGGCCCACACCAGGCAATGTCACAGCCAAGGCAAGGAACACTCTGTTGCTTCCCTCTGCTCGACCCAGAGAGCAAAACCAAATAGGTGCAGTGCTGTGCCCACTGCTGCCCACCATGGGTTATAAAAACTGATGAAAACTGAAGAGGCCATTGAAAATCACAAAACGTTTAGAAGTCCTAGGCTGAAAAATTGGACAAAATGGGTTTCCGGCACAGAAAGAAAAGGTGAACAGAGAGGAAGGAGAAATAACCTTTAAATTGTAAAAGGCTGCTACAAAGAGATTGCAATCACCTGTCCTCACTGTCCAGTGGGACTAGGCTGCATAAAAAGAAACACAAGTTACTATCAGCTAAGCCAACCTGTGGGGACCTGACTGCCCTCACTGCCCTGACCCTCCCTCCTGATGGGTCCTTGTTCATAAAGTGCCAAGAATCTCCACTACAGAACCCAAATCAGTGCCAGCAGAGGCCTCTGGCCACATCAGTCATGATAGAAACTTGGTCCAAGATTTCCCTTACTCCTCTGGAACCAGCTCTCTGTTCTGAGGGCTGCTGGAATTACTATTCCAGTCCACAAGGCAGCTCTGCCACCTCCTGTGTTCTCTTTGATGCAAGGTGCCTGTTACCACTTAACATCAGCCATTTTAAGCCATGTTAACCATTAGCCACTAATTAGCGGCTAATCAGAAATATTTCATAAAATATTTCAGAAATATTTCATCATCATATTTTGACATCATTAGGGCTTCTTCCCACATACAGAACAGAATTATTTATGGAAAATTCTGCCTTACCTGCT
Organism: Hylia prasina; assembly: GCA_013397195.1. Taxonomy (NCBI): domain Eukaryota; kingdom Metazoa; phylum Chordata; class Aves; order Passeriformes; family Sylviidae; genus Hylia; species Hylia prasina. The sequence goes on along the minus strand of VYXD01002162.1, from coordinate 162,287 downwards.
CATTTAGTGAGAGTCTTGCCACTTCAAAATTGGAGTAATATAATTTCTGGGATTTCTCTCATTAGTAATCATCTTCCAAAGCCTCTCTATCACCTTTAAGATTATTATTTCTCAGCTTCTGATTATGTGTCCCTTGAAAGATGTGAGCAGCACCACTAAGATCAGCTCCAACACATGATCTAGGTAGCTGATGTAGGGAACTCCAGATTATCTGTCAGAAGGCAGGCCAGGATCTATCATCCCCTGCTTCTATAACACACACATTATGGCTTTAATTTGCTCTGTGGCAGCAGGCAATTTCAGATACTCAAGTATTTTGTACTGCCATGGCCAGGCCATCAATCCATGTGTTTTTTCAGTCAGCATGGGAGAAATGTAGACTGTCTTGCAGAGATGCAAGGCTTCTGAGACCTGGCAAGCAGCAAAAACCAGTATTTTCAAGTTAGGCATATATGTGACTTTCAACTTCTGGGGTTTTTGCACAAAGACAAAAAAGCTGAACTGAGAGAAGAACTAGAATATTGTCCTAAACTGTCCCATGCCTAAAAGAAGGTGCAGGCAGGAGATGAGTACTCAGAGACTTGAAGGACAGCTGCTGTCACAGGCAGAGTGCAGAGATCCATAGAACCATAAAATCCATGGGCTCTTTTCTGAGAGAAGGATTTCATCTGAAATGAAATCAGACAGGAGGAGCAGACTGAAAAAGCTTCCATTGTCATAAAAATATCTCCCTGGGTAATCCACAGTGATGGAAAAAGGAAACCCTGATAATTTATGTGACAGTTTAATGGGATTTTGGTAACATACGATACTTTAGAAAGAATTTGCCCAAATAGGACAGACAGGACTTTAATAAGGCTTCAGCTCCAAACCAGCAATATTTTCACCCCTTTGCTTTTACATTTCATCCTACATACCCACTGCTCACTCACAGCTCATCTTTCTCATGTGCAAGGCACATTTCAACACTGTAAGAACAACAACTGCACTTTCTGGTTCGATCCCCTGCCAGAGAGGCTTCTGAGTATCTGATCCCTAAAGGGATCAAGCTGCCTTTGCACCTACAGGGCAGAGCATCACTGAGCTGTGAACTCTGAGGCATGAGCTGCCCTCTGGCCGTGTCCCCTGCTCCGTGGATGGCACTAAAAGCTTCTGTGCAGAATTTAAGGGCAGCAGATGGACAGTCTGGAGCAGGAGCTGCTGGCAGAGGGGACGCCCCCATTGCACACTGCAGGAATAAATGGCTTTCACAGAGTGAGAAATGCCTCAATCCCCACCTCCTGCCTGTGGGGGACACAGCCTTTGCCCCCAGTACAACACCCTGTGCCCTTCACTGCCACAGCTCCCAGAGCAGGCTCAGTGCAAGAGGAATTGCTCAGAGTGCCAAACCTGGGTGAATCCGGGGTTAATGGGATGAAACTCCACAAAGGAACATTTAGACTGAATATCTGTGGGCTACACTAAAAAGTCTCCCCTGTGGAGAGGTGGAAGTTAACATTAAAACCACATTGCCCAGAGCACAAGGAGTCATTTTGTACACAATAATCTTGCAGTGGCTGGGGACAGAAATAACCCAACAGGAATTTGTTTTCTTTGCTAACTTCAATGGATCCAGTTAAGCAGCCCAAATTTTGCTGAATTCTCCTTCTGGGAAATCCAGGTATGAAAAGAATGGCAAAAAATTGGGTGAAGATCTCAGCATTTGTCCACTCTGAGATGAGCTCAGAACCTGCAATGAAGCCTGTGAGCCCTAAAATGGGCATGAGAAATGGAGCACCTCCAGTGTTTCTTTCACTGCTGGGAATAACAGCCAAGTTTAACAGTTTAACACAAGTTTAAATTGTGTAGTACTTCAAGCTGTTCTGCTCTACAGAAGACAAACTCTTTAGTTTATAAAAAAAACCTCTTTACTCCTCATGCAGAACGTATTTAAAACCTACCTATTACCACCTACAGCATAAAGTAATGTTTATTCTTAAATATGTGTTGTGCTTTTAAGTAGCACAGATCCATCTCTCCCTGACTTGAAGTCTTCCTCAGGGAATGACTTGAAAGTAGTAAAATATATTAAAAGAAAGTACAATCAGAGCGTCTCATTGTCAAAGTGATAAAATACTAATTTTTGTTAAGATAAAAAGCATCACAGATTGCCTTTGATGGTAAAAATTAAATTTTTAGTCTTCACTTGATTTGATATTTATCACTCATTGCTCCAGAATCAGTCAAGCAGGGAATGTTTCTTAAAAATATTATTCTGTATTTCTCCTGGAGTAAGCAAACTGTGAGAATTTTAAATTCTGTGTGTTGTTACATATAAAAAGCATAGAGGAAAAAAGGAAATAAACAGAAAGTCTACCAAAAAATCTAACACTTCACTATGTCAACTATTTCACAGTAAAGAACCTTCTGCAGGTTGACCTCATTTGTGGCACTACTAAATTGACTTTTACATCATTGTTGTCTATCCTGAGTCTTGGAATTGCACTGTCCAGAGCTGACCCCAAAGGAAATTCTTGCTTTTCACAAACAAGAGATCAATGAGGTAAAACAGTCTCCAAATTTTGAATACTGAATCTTGTGTTTGTGGTCTTAGATGAACTCCCCAAATACCTGAGCAAAAGAACACAAATAAAGGGTCAACATAAAAAGTCTTTCAATCAGATCATCAAGGGAGCAAAACTGCTGCTGGCCCAATGACCTTGTATCGTGACATAAGCAGCACCATGTTTCATCTCCTGGACTGCATGACATGCTGTGTGACAGACCATAAGCAAAACATAAGTTTTCCAAGAGAAACAGCAGAGCTGAGCCCTGAACTTACCAACTAAGTTCACACTGTATTTTTTTCGAGCAGTTCTACTACTGAGATATCCTAAAGATGAAGAAGGGACTAGGCTGATATAGCACAATCTGAGTCCCAGAGTACTTGACAAAAGTAGGTGGAACAAAATTTGCTGCTGCATAAAGCAGATAACATGCAGAAATTTCAAACAGTCTGTGGAAAGACACACTAAGGAGTTCCTGTCTCAGGTCAGTAAGTTCCTCCCTTCAAATGCCACCAAAATTATGTCTAATGGATGATGTCTTCCTGCATCAATCACTGCAGGGAGCAGCGTGTCAAGTTAGGAAGAGTAGTCTTCTTGAGGAAAAAAGATGGTAGGAAGGCTAGGGTGAGGAAAAATGTTCTTCTTATCCCCACAGGTTGCTACAAAGCACAGAGAAGGGTTCTCGTGAATGAAGGAGTCAGGCTGCAGAACAGTCTTGGCAGCCCCAGAAGAAACAGAAGAGGAACAGGTGATGTCCTTCCTCAGCACTCCATGTATCACTGCAAAAGTGGGAGCTTTCACAGGGGAACTTTTAGTTCTTCATGGTTTCCTAAGTGATATTAAACTTATTTTAAAAGCGTCCACCAGAAGGTTCTTTTTAGGCAAATAATTTAACAGCACAATTGATAGCTCCTAATCAGTTTGAATTTCTGATGTGTAGTGCACAGACTGACTCCATAAAGCCGATACTGTGATGTTTCCTCAATCCCACTGCCTTCCTGCACTTTCACCCCAACAGTTCCACAGCAGAACTTTGAACTTTTCCAGCTGACCCTGCCCCAGAATCCTTCCACTGTAGCTCATTCACTCTGTACAGCCTGTACAATCCACAGCAGGAGCTCCTCTCTTAACGTGCCATAAGAAACACTCCTATCAAAACCATTATATTCCAGAGTATTCACTGCCACTTCATCTCCTGCTCTGCAAATTCTGAGTGCTTTTAAAAGAAACACTTATTTATATAGAAGAAAATCCCTGTAAATCATGGTCGTGACAGGCTAATGGCTAGCATTGCAAAGATGATTTATCTTCCTGCTGTATCTAACAAAGCTTCTTATGTTAATACCTTGTTTTCAAAATATGAAGAGACTCCTAACTGATGTTTTCTAACTGCAAGAATATGCAGCTAATGAAAAACGCCTTACATCAAAAAATAACCTTCACCTGCCATCTAACACTCCCATCAATTCTCAAAATTATTTCTCTTCTCTGTGTTATTTAGGGTGCTTCCCTCATGGATGAAGAAACCAACCATTCAGTCTCACTGACTGTTTATAATGCAAATTAATTTTAGGGTTTGCATGCATTACCTGTGTGTTTTAATTTGATATATTTTATTTGATTTCTGCCTATTACATTACATTTGAGGCAGGTTCTATGGCCTCACGGGGAGCACTTCCCTTTGTGCAAACAGCAATTTTATCAGGGCTAAGCCTAATTTCACATTATATTTTGATAGGCTGGCAAACAAGGTCATGGTGTCTGCGTGGCAAGTGATGCCCCAGCTGGTGGGAGAGACTTTTGAAAAGCTAGGAGGAGGATCCTGGGAGCATTCTGGTTTAAAGGGTATGAAATTAAGCAGCAAGCCATCACTGATGAGCAGTTTCAAGTCTGTTGACAGGCACTCTCCATAGCTGGCAGGGACATCACCTTTACCAGCACAGGGACTATAAGCACCTCATTTTTGGTCATTCATAGTTAGTTGTGGCTAAAAATGGGGAGAATAGGGATAGTGGGGACACCGCAGCCACTGACACGAGCCCTTCATCTGTCTCTTCCTTACTCTTTCAGCCTCTGGCCAGTAGCTCTTTTTGAAGCTCAATTCCCATGAGCTGAGTTGTGCCTCACAGTGACCCTCTGGCTGTTGTTTTTGTGCCCTTTCAAAATGCTTGACAGAACTGTCACAGAAGGAGCTTGGCATCTGGAAGCTGTGGCAGACACGATATGACCTGATTCATAAAACACAGCTAAACAGCTTGGGCTGCCAGAGGCCAGGATTTACAGGACTGCGCTTAAAAATGGCCTTCGACGCCTGCTCTGCTAAATGCACTTCCCTGCTCCACACAATGACAATTCCCAAGTTGTGTGAGGGTGACCTGCAACACTGTGGAGTGACAAAGCAGACAAGACACTGCAGACACTAATCTTGTTGCAGCCTACGCTGTCCGCTGCTACTCAGGACAGGAAAAGAACTACCTCAGCTCTGGCTGCACTTTTGCACGTGGCTACAGGGACAGGAAGGGCCTAAATTTATTTGAAAAATGAAAAAAAAGGGTTTTTTTCAGAAATTTTTCAGAAATTCCTGTAGCACAGCAAGCACAAAGGAAAAAAAATAAACCAGAGAAAGTTCCCACTGCATTATCCACTACAGCCTCATTTTTACAATAAAAGCCTCTCTGCATTTTTACTTCCAGCAGGCACAGCCTGATCATCAAGGAATGTAAGGGCTTTCTGCTTCCCATCTACCTATTTTCTTCATCCCTACTTCAATCACTAGTTACAGCCTTCTGTTAGGTGCTTGCCATGGGACCTAAACATCCTCTGGGAGACCTGTCAAAGACACTGTGATGCCAGTGATAATAAATTCCATCTCACTCATCTTCTCTTGAAGCACTTCATAGACTGAAGATTACATGTTTCAAGTGTGTTCCAAGTTATGAAGGTAAGGATTTACAGAAAAATCAAGTAAGTTGCCCAAGGATAAAATACAAAGCAGTCAGAGCTGGAAGCTCAACAGCTGTTTCCCAAGCTCTAGTCAAAGAATTCTGTGCCATCCACATTGACCCTAGAAGTGATTTTCTACATAATCCATTACTTCAAATCACTCCTTCCTCTTTTCATTAGCTATGAAAATGAATTGAGCTGTGCACTTAGACATAATCAGTAGAGCCCTCTCTCAGTCATGTTATTTGTCCTATATCAAGATCAGCTGTCATTTTCATTCTGGAACCCACCCATCCTTCCCAAAATTATCAAGCATGCACACATTTGCAGAGAGCTATGGCATTCCTTTATCCATCACTATCATGTCACGTTTTCAGACTAGGGGGAAAAGCAAATGATATGAAAATGGTAAGGGAGGAATGAGGAAATAGAATAGTTGTAGTAGGTCTCTCTGGTTTTCTTAAAAAATAAAATAATAATAAAAAAAAGAAAGTCCCTAAGTCGTCCACAAGTCCTTCCTTATCTGTAGGCCAACATACCTCCAACCTCATTCTGACTTCTTCATTTACTCATCACCTTTGCCCATATCATGTTTTAATAAAAATTTCAACATATTTATTTCAATCTCATTATTTCAAAGCACCCAGGCTAAGCCAGAAATATTTTCTAAAGAGTTTGTTAAACAAATTCAATGGGGAAAAAAAATAGTAAAAGCTTATAATAAGAATTGCCAAGTGGCAAGGCAAATTACTTTCTTTTCCCCCCCACAGCTAAGTAACACGACAATTTCAATTGATAGAGCAAATTAAATTCTAAGCGCATTGGTGATTTGATAGATATAATTTTCTAAGTGTTACAGCCACATAGTAAGTGCCCTGAAATGATACAGAAGTCCAAGTTTAGCTGTCTGGAACACTGGTGCACTTTGCAGTATCTACCATGTCACTTGTCAACTCGTTGATCTTATCAGCACATTTGCAGTCTGAGCAGAGCAGCTGTCTCTGCTTGGTTTTTATTTCTATTTCTGCATTAGAAACAGGTGGGCAAGCTCAGAGAGCTAACACGTTCCTTTTTGATGTAGAGATGGACAAATCCTCTCATTAACAGGATGGCCTTTTAAAAATCATTATGGGGTATTTTTAGTCCCATTTCATTTTAGTATTTCTGTATAATTGCAGCCCATTAATCACAAATACTTGTTTCTACAATCTGTCATTTATAGGCAACAAGTAGTATCAGCCTGTGGCGTCTGCAAACTACTACTTTCAACATATTGCTGGCTTATTTTACTGGGATAAGATTGGCTGCATCAGTCACACAGGAATGGATCTCATTCTCCAATTACAGAAATTAAACTCAGTTAAACAGGTCAGGCAGAAATCTGCACAGATCCTCCCAGCAAAATCAACCTGCAGGTGGGAATTAGAAATAGCAGGTGTTCAGAATTCCAGATACAAAACGAGGAGAAAAATAAATGCATACCATGTATTGCAAATATGCCTCCTCACTCTGTAATGCTTTTGGATAGATTAATATTAGGATCAGCACATAGAAATAGCATTTGATTAAGATCAGCACATAGAAATAGTGTTTGCTACATTTCACAAGACTGTAGAGCCCCTCACATGGATGTGGGCAGAGTAGCTGAACAAACTATCTGCTTGAAGCTCTGGCAAACATGCACTAAAGCTGTTCCATACAATCCAAACAACTCCAGGCATTTGTAATACATGACTAGCTAGGACAGCCTTTATCAGACAAAAAATGCATAGCTTGGAACATTAAATCCAGAAATTAGATTGTTGTTTTCCAGAAAGTTTTCAAAGCCTTGAGGTATCAGCTGAATGACTTTTCTATTTTCAAGTCAGACGCAGTAGACAGTCTCTCCAAACCAGTCAGCCAAGATTTAAAAGCACCAAGAAAGTTCCCAGTTTAGAAGGATAAAGGTGAAAGCAACATGAAAGTTATAACGCCACCCACACTGTTTCCCAACAGTCTGTTAGTTCTGGGTGTTGAGGAAGGGTTTGCCTGTGCAAGCTGAAGCCTATTGTTAGAGTGAGAAATTCAAGAATCACAGGATCACAAAAATTCTACCTCAGAGTAGCAGAGTTCCCTGTTAGCAGGACACACTCTGGGTTCTGTCACAGCCTGGCAGTTTTTTAACACAAACTGTGCAAGACTTGACAAACTGTCCCCGAGCTGAGTTCCCAAACTAAAAGCAATGGTTTGCTAGAAGAGTGGCAGACCCCACTTTTTGCCAAGTCTGCCCAATCTTGCCATCCAAAATAGTTTGTTCCCACAAGATCGTCAGGCATCAGAAAGCAATGTGTATCTACCTCAATCTGTGTATCAGCACAGCTTTTCTGGAACAGAAAAGAAAAAATATTGAACCAGAAACAAAAACTACTCTCTGAGATGGCAGGAGTGGTTGTGTGGGTCTGAGAGCAGCTGGTACATGTGCTACACCCCCTGGGATTTCCAGCCACAGATTACTCTTCCACCAGGCCAACCTGCCAGCTGTCCTGCTCCCAACTCTCTGATCACAGCTTGCCTAGCAGTTATCAATGAGGAGGTACAACCAAACAGAAAGGAGAACAACTGGTCACATTTCTACTGTTACAAAATGCCAATTTCTTACCTTACAGAAGGCTTGAACCTGAGCAACTTCTTACTGACCTTTTAATTCAAGGAGCAAGAGTGATGCACAGACTGCCCCACCATCCACATCTTCAGCACTACTGACCAGAAGCAATTGTTTTAACTCAGGTGTCCAGGGGCAAACCCAAATGCCTTCACCACAACCCATTTTATACATCAGCAAGTGCTCCAGACCTTCTGACTTCTGAAAAACAACCACCCTGTGTAATATAACATGTGACCAATTGGGCAATATTGTGACTGGATGGAGGAACCCCTTCCTGACATTGGCTTTTACCTTGAGACACGAGCATTGACTCCTCATACCTTAAATAAGCATGTTGCTCCTATCAATATTCAATCTCCAGTGACTATCTGACCCTAAAATTATGTCCTCCCTCTCACAGCCCATCTCTGCCACACTGAGGAGAGATTTACCTCAATTGAAATGCTTCTCTGACTTACACAGTACTACAGTGACCTTTTAGCACAGGCCCCACAGGACTGTACGTGACTAGGATTTATGGCCAGGCATGGGAAATGTGCCACTCACAGAAATATGCTGATCTAGGTGGTTTGGTTTGGGGTTTTTTTTTGGTTTTTTGCCACACCATAATTTGAAGTTGATAATAGAAATCCAGTAGCAGTTTAATGGTTGTTCACCATTTGAGGAGTAAGAACTGCCTGGGGCTCTGCTGGGCTGTACTTCAATACCTTGATTGGCCATTGCAAACACAACACCTGCAGGCTCATCATGAACTGTTTCCACCAAAGGGAGAGAAGATGATTTTTTTTCCCCTTCTGTTAAGGCAAGAATTTGGGCAACCTAGCACTCCTATAGGAGCTTGCAGTCCACTGCAATGAGAACTGGTCCTGGGGTGTTGTAAGACAGGCATATTCCAAGCAGCTGCCAATAAATTTCCAAAGAAATACAAGAAACCCATACAACCAACCCATTTCCAGTTTCACTGATAGTTTTCAATGGCTTGTAGCAAAAATACAAGTAGTACCACACTCCTGTGAGAAGACCCTTCTGAGCCACTTGACAAACCAATCAAGAAATAAAATAATTATGACTATAAGATATGCTAATTTAGATTTTTCAAGATGTTTAATTCATTAATGTATCAGAAAAGGCTGTTATGTTCTGGAAGTCTGGAGCATTGCCAGCCTTAAGCACTACTGAGAGAATCACAGAATATCTTGGGTTGGAAGGGACCCACAAGGATCATCAAGTCCAAGTCCATACCAACCAAGAAGATATTGATAACTTATGTTCCAGAAAATTCTGCCTTTAATCAGATAATTTCTTTGCTAGACAGGAATGCAAAGGTTCTAAGTCTCTTGGGGCAGAAATAAGACTTTTATAAATCAAAGAAGGAAAGGCAGCTGAGCAAGTGCTGAAAAAACTGCTACAGAATTTTCTGTTCTATCCCTTAAGCAGAGGATGGCTTAGAAAAATTATCCAAATTTCAAAAGGAATTTTATTTTAAAAAATGCAGAACATGGCAGCTGAATGAAGAACACTACAAATAATCTCATTTAAGGTGGTTATTCTGCCATCACGCTGCATTAGGCAGAGGGTAGGACAGAATGAGAGATTACCCTAATATTTACTTTCCCACTTTGCTAAAAACACTGTGATTGTCTATGCTTCCAAGCCCAGTTTTAGCATCCTTGTTCAGTGTTTTCTGCCCATTCCTTGCTGCCTTGACTACTGGAATTCAATATATTAAAATGCATTTTGCCAAGCTCACAGAAGGCTGACCACAGTGTCAAAGCTGTGCTGGCAGAGTCGGCTCCACCGAACGCTGGGATTCAAAAAGCATTTGATACATCATGAAAAATACTGGCCCCAGCCTGCAGACAGCCATGTGTGACAGCCAAATTTCATATTCCATTCAACCAGCTTCCATCTTTATGGCAGCAGGCTGGATACTCAAACCGGAGCGTAGTTTTCCAGAAATTTGTCTGCTCTTTTTGCAAGGAGCTGCCAATGCTGTTGTGACTGGGATATCAGAAAGAAAAAGTAGAAGAGATGTTTGAAATTGAGAGACAATCTTGAAAAAATTTCAGCACACACCATCGGTGTTGCATAACTGGAGAGCATTGCTTTGGCTTCAGAAGCTTGAGAAACTGTCTATTCAAGTGGAAAAAAACATATTCTCAATTCTGTAATTATTTAGCACTGTAGAACACATGACAATTTTATTCAGCCTTTCTTCACTGCTGCATTAAAATAGTATAACAGTTTTCACAACAGCCAACTCTTCCTGTCACCAAAAACAAAGTGTTTGGTACAAAGTGAGAGAGAAATCAGCACCTCTGCCTGGAAGCCCTGCAAATTAGGAGAAAATCTTCAAGTCAAAAGAATACAAAGACACAAACCTCATTATTGCAGATGCAAGGATAAAGAAAAAATGTTTTTCTCCAGTGTTCTGTAATCATCTCAATCAATTTCTATACACAGTAAAACCTGTTCACTTTTAACTATAATCACAAATAAGGAGAAGAGCTAGAGAACTGATGAAAGGGAAAAGCAGAACAGGTCTGTAAATGGAACACTTGAAGGAAATATAATGCTGGTGGGCACTTTCTGCATAGGATTGCAATTTGGCCCACATTAAGTACCCAGAAAGCTACAAAAACAGTCTGTCAGAGATAACATCTTCTGTTCCCATTCAGTGGAAATGCCATCTAATGGGGGACCACCCAAGGAGCAGGGGCTTTCTTCACTTCTTGGTTTCTCTCCTGAGATTATCATCAACAGCAGCAACAATTCTTTTTTCTTGTATGACATTAGCACTGTGGAAATGCCATCCTAAAAGTCTATCACACCTTTCCACAGGAGCCAGTCAGCACCCAGACAGTTCTGGAGGGGTGGATTGGTCCCCATTTGGGAGACATATGTGACCTGAGGGTCCATCTGCAGTGGCTGTGCTGTTTTTATGTGTGCTGGGGAGGATCACATGCAGTAACAGTGAAGAGCAGATGTGCTTGCTGGTGTGAGCTGCTTCCAGCCAGCACAATGCCAGGTTAGCACTCCAGATGAATTGCTACAGGCAGCCCTTCTGCCTGCTGAAAAGATCATTACCAATCAAAGCAGGTCATTCTACCTCCTTATTTCAACATTATTAGATGAGAGCTTCCTTTAAGGAGCTCAGTTTCCTTTGGGGAGGACTGACTCCAATAAGGTGTTGAACTAATTTGATCCTTGTTTCTCCAGGAGATGTGTCATCTCCAGGTTTGAAAAAGTTATTCAAGGGAGCTTGAGCCTTTCATAATTAACATGCAACACTGGTTGCCACACGGGGAGCAGGCACAGTTATAATAACTCGGAGTCAATAATTCATAAACTATAATGCATTATTAATCAATTATTGAGGCCTGAATTACATTTAATGAGATTAAGCTGATTGGAGCACTAAGCTGTTCGAGTCATATTGATTTAATCAATGTGCTTAATTAAACTGTGTACATTTTCCACATGATCATTATTTCCCAGTATCCTGCATAAGTGGCCCCAGCAATTCACATCCTCTGCTGTTCTTTGCTCAGGAATTGCTCTTTCCTGCAATTTGTATTTAAAGGTAAAGGGCTTGTTTCTTCCTGAGAAAAGATCAAAGTTGCAAAACAACCATCTAAATAGCTTATACATGCAAACTGAGAAATGTTAGTATAGTTTTTACCAGCAACTGTGCCTTTTTTATTCCATAGGCACATAAGATGAGACCAGGTAAAGACACCTCATTAGTCTCACTTTATCCCTCTTTCCAGCTCCAGGAGCATCTGCAGATTCAATGGTATGAGCATCCTACCATATTTATACCAAAAACATTACTCTATCCTTCTTCAGAAACATGCCAAGACAAAAAAAAAAGTGTGCTTCAAATCCCCAGGAGACAACATCTAGGATAAGCAGGTGTCATTATCTTTTTTTGACAATATTCATAATGGTTTCCTCATCCACGCATAAAGAGGACATATGATGACAGAAGAGCAACTCAAAGTGACAGATATTACAGATGTAAATCCATTTGCTAGTGTCATTTTTGTTTGATTTCCCTCACCTCTGCTTTTAATTATCTGGGGAAATTTGGTTAACTTTAAACCCTAAAATTCAGATCTATAATGGTACCCACGGCTAAAAGGATACTCATTAGGTGTGTTGACTCTGGACTACACATAACACACTGAATAATCACTGTTATTAATGGGGCTGACAACAGTACAATCAGCCATGAAGAGCTGTGCAATTCCTCTGGGAATGTTTGAGTCATTAGTCTGTGTTAGCACTAACCAGAATGGCACCTACACTACATCACATCTCAGAGGTGTCCTGCTCCTCCCCTTCTCTAACTAAAGGTGAGAGCAAATCCACCCCAACTCAGGGTACAGCCACGAAACACCTCCTGAGAAACACTCACATGGCAGCATTGAGTGCACGCTGTTTTTTCTGACCAATCATTTTGCTTTTGGTGGTTTTAATTCCACCACTCTGTTAACATTAACAACATATCAGTGTCCTTTACTTTCTTAACGAGAAGACAATTTTATCATTGCCTGTGCATCAGTGTTTAGATATTTTCCTTACACTTCTTTGAAGAGTTAATCTGTCCATTTGCTCTGTCACTTACAACAGTATCCTACTGCTTGCAGGGTCTACTCAGCTGTCTGCCAGGGAGTTTACTGGAGTTACACGCTGCACACATGCATAAATAATACTGTGAAGTAAGAGTTTGCAAACTATTACTGAGTACACATACATGCTGCTAACACTGCCTTCACTGGGCTCTGTGTGCATGGCAAACAAGAAAATCAAAGCTCTGTAAATACCTATTAATTCATCAAGTGGGTAATTGGCATCAGGATTTGGAAGTTTTATCATTCTCCATGTTTCTGCATTTGAGAATGTTCTGAAAGATGTAGGGAATTGCTCTCCCTTTAAAAGGCCCTTTATCTCTCATCAGGTAGACCTAACACAGCCAGAAAAAATGGCACCCACTCACAATCAGAGTGATTTTACCTGTATCACAAGACCATGGAGGATATTGCAATTAGGATGGGTATTAAAGACATCTGTACTAGCTGGATGCTGAGTCTTCTTCATCTGATGTCAGGAGAGGCAGTTTTAAAGTTAAACAGCAACCACAAAAATCAAGACAGATCCTCTCAGTTTCTATTTGTTCAAGTCTATGAAGCTGCAAAGCCCAGCAGGGACCCCTGACCAGCCCCAGGTACCCACAGACATGGATCAAGTTTGAGTGGAGGTTGTGCTGACTGGAACTGAGTGGTTGCATGAACAAGAGTAAAAGCACAGGAAGCCAAAGAGTTCCCAGCTCACCTCTTTCTGTCTTCATATCAATTTCAGAACTGAACATTTAATAAAAATTATTCACTACACCACTGTCATATAAAGGGCATGTATAAAGAGAGAAAGGAGAAAGCCTAAAGTGAATATCAAAGCCCCACACAAACAAGGCATAATGAAGGAAAGAAGCAACCCATTTTTCTTTCCTTCAGCATGGCTTGTGCTTCCTATTAACAAGGTGCGCGTTAATAAATTTAACTCAGACAAATTTAACCATCCTAGAACCACATTAATCAAAAGCCTGACAAGAGCAATCTGCAAGAGTTGAGGAAGGGAAGTAAAGCACAGCTGACACAGAGGATGCCATGCCCTCACTCTCTCTGGGCACTTCCAATACAAAAATAACTCCTTCCCACTGCACTCCTGCCAGGCTGACCCTGCTGCCTTCCCAGTACTCCTCATCCACCCAAGGCCTCTTTATCTGTGGTGTTTCCTTATCCCTACCTGTCTATACTTGAGAAAGATTTAGACTGTTCCAGTATGATCATGTGCAACAGCTACAAAGTCCTGGAGAGATTTGCTGAAAAGAAACTCTCAAGAAACAGATTAACACATGTAATAAAGGCAATATAAATTTGATAGAAAATCAAAACAACTATAGCTCATGAAAACTAAGCACTGGCCTGAACCAGAAGGAAAAAATAAGGGCTGTCCATTTTTATTCATTACCCATGTGCCAAGTTCCCCAGTGCTGGAGCTCCACGTTCCTTCTCAAGCTGAAATTCCCATGCATGGAGACTGTACAAAGCCATGGGATCTATTGCAGGGAAATCCTCCAGCCTTTGGTCTCTTCATATTTAGCTCTAAGTTGTTGCTCTTGAGTTATGTTTTTAGCATGGAAAACATTGACAAACAGGTCCTTCCATCAGCCAAAACACTTCACAGAAAGATGGCTATGTCATACAAAATGAGGAAACTGAGAAGTAACTGCTGATCAAAGCCACACAAAGTAGCACAAATTAGAGTAAGTGCATCCCCAAAAGCCGTAATTATCCAAGCTACTCAAACAAAATAAGGACATACATGATTATTCAGATTTGCCTACAGGCATCCCCACAGCATAAAACATGGTGTGCTGCCTTGCTGTTCTCCCACTTGATAAAACAATAAATATTTTTATCACTTAAGAGTATGAGTGTTTACTTTTACAGTCTTGAAAACTTGAGTGAAACTGTGGTGCCTTGACAATGTCTTTTCCCCAAAAAACATCTTTTTCAGTTGACAACTGGCGTTTCTACATGTTCTGTTTTGATTGAGTTGAAATCTTATTGTAGTGCAAGGCTTCAGAGGAAGAGTTTAGTGGAACAGGATCTCATGGCATTTCAAGGACAACCAGAAGTTCCCAATGGCTTCATGTATTACCAGAAGGCAGGAGATATTTATTTCTATTGAAAATAAAGAGGACTTAAGCCACGTAATTAGGGTTTGAACCTAGATGCAGTATATTAAACAGACTGAAGCATTCAGAAAAAGTATCTGTTCAAGTTGTTCATAGATGTCTTATGAATCTTTCAGTAAACCTGGGCTGAATAAGCAAGCCAAGCCTTGCCTTTGCAGACAGACTAACAACCTTTGAAAACCTGCCAGGCTCTCTTCTAACACTGCAAAAAGCAGAATACACTCAGAATATACTCTGAGAATACAGTGCTCCAGAAAATGCCCATGCCTCTCAACATGGTCACATTTACAACACAATACTTTACTAAAATTATTGTGTTTGTTTGGGGGTGGTTTTTTTGTTGTTTTTTGTTTGTTTG
>VYXD01002162.1:126530-147008 GCA_013397195.1 Hylia prasina | reverse complement strand
TGTTTTGTTTTTCTTTGTTATTGCAAAACATTCCTTTCAGAAAGTCCTTTCAAAGCCAAAAGAGCAAAAGTGCAATGCTTAGGATATTGACTCCTCATGTGACTGACTCACTCCAAGCCCTTGATTAGATAAACCTAAACATTAGCTCACCTTTTGCTTTGTACCACCACTGGAAAGGGCTTCTCACTGGGGCAGAAAATCTTATTCATTGCATGCCTCTTCCAGATGGCTCCAATCCTCAAATAAAATATTCCAACTTACTTTCTGTTGCCCCCTTGAGACCTTCTGCCATGAGGTGTCAGAAAATCACATCTGACCAGGTGATCACCTGCCATGTGCCAAAGGCTGCTTCAGGTATCCAACCTCCCCCTCCCCATCTCCCACCCCCTGGTTTTCTGTGCCATCATTACCATGGGAAAAAAATGTGATTAAGGGTAGGAATTCTCTCTTCAAGCCAGGCATGGACAGCCACAATTAAAGCTGTGCATGTGCATACACATTATAAATTCCCCATGTAGCCTGTACTTGGCTATTTTGCTTTAATATTTCAACCGAGAAAAGCATGTTCATGATATGAATTTGCTAATCCAGGGTAAAAACTGAATTTGTCATCAAGTTATTACAGTAAAAAGGTATGAGCTGTGGATGATTACACCGTAATGTCAGCACAGCTGCAGTCACTCTGCTCTAAACCTGGACCAAAAAGGATAGCAATAACTTTCACCAGCTCTCCTATTTCAGCTCCCTTTTAGTTTAGAAGGAGAAGTCTGCAAGGAGAACTGTGGTTTATGTCTCAGAATCTCTTTGGATTCTTCTAGCCTAAGATCTAAGTGAGGTAATATAACCCATTCATTTGAGACCCCAAAGGTCTCAACCTGTGTTATGTTTGAAGAGATTAAAAAAAAAAATGGTTGTATACCTTGCTCTGATTTCAGAAAAAAAAATTAAGCTACATATAAGTAGTTAATGATTTAGGCTCTAAAATCAAAACTAACCCAGTGTGATGCTAATCAGAATTTTATCACTTGTTGTTGAGTTACAGAATCTTGTTCAGCAAGGCCACTGTAGGTCTAAATTTTTGGCTCTCACAGTGAAAAATAACCAGCTCTAGATATAAAATGGCAATTATAATATTTACCATTAAACAGTGCATCATTAGCATGTCTCAGACAGAATGCAAAGAGCTATACTGTGTCCAGATGGATCTACTAGGCACACTGGAGGAGCTGAAATTTCACCAGAACACTCCAATTGCTGGTCCAGCTGGAAATGAGTTATCTTGGTATCACTCACTTTTTTTTCAAATTTAAGATTTCAAACTACATAAATAATTTAAATAGGAAACATAAAATACGAAAAAAAAAACCTAGTTGAATTAGTTATTTCACAGTTTTCTGCTCTAGGAGATATTTTATTTTGCACTTTTCAAGTGCTTTACATCATTGAAGAGAAATTAGAAGTACAAAATGTTATCAGTTCTCCTCCCTCCTCCATGGAAAATTGTAATTTTTAAAGAGCAGCATAACTGGCTATTCCTCATATTTATATTCCTTTTTCCAAAATGAGAAAGAAAATCAGCACGTTCACAAAAGAGGTTGTTATTGTCACTGCTGACATGAGCACAACTCACCAGCATCTTTTTTAATGCTTCATTGGGCTACTTACAGAATTGCTCCAGGTCATCTCTGTTTTTAGACTCAGGCATGGCAGTGATTGTGAGCAATGGGCATGGATTTCCTGCTAGAGTCTGGCAGAGTGTCTGCTGCCTCCAGTAAACCTTCTTAGGGTTCCTATTTTGTTCCAGGATATCAAGATGGGACTGAAAAAGAAGTAAGGAAGCAGATTTATGAAGGAGTTCATGGTCTATAAAACCTGCTTTTATTCCAGTAGCTGTACATTATTTTTGATACCAATTTCATATCTTGCTAACTTCCCAGCTCCCCTCTTCTGCCAGTTCATATCACCAGCTTTTACATCCCACAGATATGCACAAGCCATTGACAATGCATCCCAGTTCACTGAAGCTGCACAGAATATTTATTCTTATATCATGATCTACTTGAGGGTGTCCCTTTTTGTTGCAGAGGTGCTGGACCAGATGACCTTTAAATGTCCCTTCCAGCCCAAACTATTCTACAATTTTGCCTGAACAGTTCCTACGTGCTTTTGTTAGCGTAATGAAATTTCTATGCATATATGAAATCCAAAAGAGAAGCATTTACTCTTGATATTTTAATAAGGGTTTTGTAGAAATGTGAGAAAACTCACCAATTTTGAACATTTACAGGATTGATTGCTTAGCTGTCAAGCACATGCCAGTGAAACTCAGTGACAACTCCATATCAGAGGCAGCCAAAAAGTTTATATCGAAACAACATTTTGTACAATCAGTAGGGGGAAATTTGAAGAGTGTCTTTCCAAGAAGTTATTTAAAAAGGGAGATTTTTCTCTCCACCCCCAAAGTTTATGACAGTTTCAAACAATTCTAAAGTCCAACAGCTTCTTGAGAAATTTGAGAAAAAGAACTGGCAGCTCAGAAGAAAGGCTTTTTGGAACAAATTACGATCGCCTCATTAGACACGGAGCCACTTGTCACCCACACAGCAGATGAAGTGTTTGCATTGCAATTGGTGAGTGTGAGCAATGCCACTGCTGGGTGTTGTGGAGCTCCAGTTGTCTCCCAGTTGGTGGGAATAGGTGCAGCGAGCACA
This sequence comes from Hylia prasina, assembly GCA_013397195.1. Taxonomy (NCBI): domain Eukaryota; kingdom Metazoa; phylum Chordata; class Aves; order Passeriformes; family Sylviidae; genus Hylia; species Hylia prasina. Next base: position 144,297 of record VYXD01002162.1, on the reverse strand, counting down.
CTTGTCCTGACAATAACTAGCACACATCCCTTCACTCCATGACCCTCACAGGGGGATGGTTTGTCTCTGCGAGCCAGGGTTAAATTTTTAATCCACGTTTATGGGACACCACATTCCTCAAACCTGGAGGCTCACCGTGTTTCAGACTGATTTTCCAGCAACCAAATGGAGCCATGTAAACACAGAACTGAAATTTACAGTCAGATATGTTATAGAACAATTAAAATATAGCTCTATAAAGTAAATTTAATTATTAGATGCATTTAACAATCTCACATAGATACAGAGAACTCAATATCATCATTTACTTATGTTCCTGATACCCAGTGAAACTTAATTGGGTATAGCTACCACAGAGATTTGAGCTAGATATCAAAACAATTAATACTGTGATGTAAAAACAGATAAATTACTGTTTATAAATGAAACCTAATTACTAATGGACAAGAAGTAATGAACTGCAGAGTGTATCCAGTTCAAACAGAATTCTGCAATATTTCTTGCAAATATGCCTATAACCATTAAATATATATGATATTTAAAAACATTTTTAAATTACTGACTCCAAATACAATTTTTTCTTCTTCCCCAAAGCACTATGTATTTAATTGAGCCCTTGGGTTCATAATCACTTTTAATTTATTACTGATATATAAACCCAACACATTTCACCAGTGGACAAATGCTTTAAAATGGAATCTACTGATGCACAAATCTGATTTGGTTTATTTACTGTGGAAATAAAAGTAAAATGGAAATGTGTATAGTGCATCACTTGACATTTTAAATTAGCACAAGCAAAGAAGCCTTTCGGAATGATTAGAAGTGGTGATTTTGCTTTGGCTAGAGCTGGACATGAAAATCTACCAGCCTTTTCCACCCATAACTCCCATTTACCAAACTTTATGGTGCTTATTGTGTCTGAGTTCATTTAAATTTTCCTGGGTCAAAATTCCCTTTAACTTCAATGAGCATTTTATTTGAAGAGACAGCAAAATATTTAAAGACTTGGTCCTGTAAGCCTGGGAATAACATCTTTTTCATCTCTATTCTATTCATTCAGGAGCAGGTGAGATATTCAGTGATTCCCAGAGCACACAAACTCTCCAATTCTCTCTTGCTTTGTGCCAGCAGAAGACAGAAATCAATAACAGTGAAATAATGATGAGGCTCTGCATTTATGTGAAATGCATAGTAGTAAGTCTGACAAGTTCTTCAGTATTGCATTTGTTTTTTACCCTGAACATGGTCGATATTTGTGCCTTCAGGGCTAAAGGTCAAACCCCACCACAGGAGCATGCACCCTTCCCCACGGAATTTTAGGAGCAACTGCTGAGGTGCTGATAAGTGAGCTGACAGGCATGGTTTGGACTGAAGGCTGGACTGGCCTTCTTCCAGATACTGGAAGTAGTTTCTTTGAATGTCTATAAAGGGATGGAAAAGAGTTGACATGAGGCTCTCTTGAGTGGGAATCAATCTAAGCCGAACCCTGCCGGCACATGGGCAGCACAGCGAGTCCTGGGGGAGGACACTCCCCTGGGAAGCACAGCCTCCAGTGCCTGGTGAAGGCAAACTGGTATCATTATACCAAACTGAGTGACCTCAGACTCCACCAACCCACATCAGCACGTACTGCCCAAAACAAAATGTGGTGATAATGGAAACTGAGGTGAGAAGGGAAGGAAACTGAGCTACTGGAACTGTGTGGTTTCATCTGCAGTAACATCATACTCATCTTTAGCATCAAAGCAAAGCTTCTCCCAGAACTATCATTTCATTTCTTTCATCCTGTCTCCCCTTCAGACCCTGGTCTCCCCTACATCAATTATAGAGGATGCATTTCCCAGAAAATTCCTTTACCATCCACAGAAAAGGCTGAGGAAAACAAACCCGTGCCCAGCAAAAAGAACTTGGTGCAACTCACTAACTAAATTTATGCTTTGGAGTTGTATTCTTTTAGTTTCTGTACTGACAGCACTGGTGGGAATGTCACAAATTCCTACTGGCTCTCCAGCTGGCACCAAGGAAAGAGCTGGTACAGTATCAGATGAGGCCCAGCAGCCTGGCAGCACTGGGTGCAGCTCTGAAAGCTAGGCTGTTACCCTGTGTCAGGAGGAGGATCAGGCAGCACTCTGAGTTGTCATTAGGTTTAGCTCCTGCTTCCTAGCCCATCAGGAGGAGGATCCTGCCACCCCAAGTGAATGGAAACACCTTTGGTTTGTATTATGACTGCTATAAGCACGAATGGTTTGTGCTCAGCTTGTCCCACAGGGAAATTTCTTTCCTTCCTCAGCATTCTGGGTTTTACAGCTGGCAGGAGCTGCAGCTGTAACAAGGCAATTCCACCACCACAATCACAGAATGGTTGCAGTGGGAAGGGACCTTAAGGATCATCTCGTTCCAACTCCCCTCCCATGGACAAAGACATTTTCCATTATCCCAGGTTGCTCAAAGCCCCATCCAACCTGACCCTGGGGGTGAGGAGGTGTGAAAGCAATCCTTTGTGTCATCCCAAAACCTACACATACCCACGCAGCTCCAGCCTGTCAGGGCCATTATCTTATCTAGGTGGACATGCCAGTATTACCATCATTGTGGAGTAGGTGTAGGGGTAGTGGTAGGCCAGGTAGCAGACATCATCCCTGTGAGGGAACTTGATGCTGAAGGTGAGGGTGTAGTAGAACCTTCCCCTCACACCTCCTCCTGCAGCTGCACTGCAGCGGTAGTGGTTTCTGGAAGAAGAGAAAGAGGAGGAAAATAAATACTTTTCACTTCTAGATGTGCATTTGAAGCAGCCAGGAGAAAAATAAGCATTTAGAGAGGCATCCACACAAGAGGACACAAAGCCCAGCAGAGAGTTAAGAGGCAGAACTGCACGTGGCAGTGCAGGGCACAGCCAGTCACGTGCTGCTGAGGGATGGGAGCACTCCCCTGGGGAAATAACATCCATTAATGCTTCGTTTTGTTAAGATGCAAATAAAGAAACACTCAGCTAATAGCAGCTCATATAGCAGAGTCCAGACATATTTAAACTATGCATTCAGCTAAAACTGCTGTATTTCTTCAGATATCCACATTGTCTTGCTCAGAGATGCAGGTTCCTATTCACAGCTCTGAACAATGCTATGAGAAAATACTCTGCAATAAGCCTGGAGATTTCTAAAATATGAATATCCTACCAAACCAACTATTCAGTTCCACCACAGGAAGAAAAGTGATATTTCAGGAATAAAAATAAATAATAAATAGGACACACATAAAAATATTTCAGATAAAAAAGGCACTTTGCTGAGTGGGAAGAAGAGGAGAGTGGTTTTGGGTAGAGACTGGGCATGAAGGAGAAGTGACCTCATATAGATTTGCCAGTTGTGACCTACTCAGAAATTTCTTTGTATCCCTCTTTTTTGAAGACTTGAGCCTCTCCCTCTCAGGGAGAAGTGAGGACAAGTTGCTCCCTAAAAAACAGGGAGCTGAGCTTGGTATGGAAGACAGAAGAGCCAGGAACTCTCAAGGCAGGCAGCACCTGATCAGGGCATGCCTGGGGGCAGCAGAGGGGTGAAGATTATCAGACAAGATTGTGGTGATGAGGCAGGTCTGGGTCCAACCAGCAGGTGAGTTCAAGGGTCAGGATCCAGATCAGGATGTGTAGCAAAGCAGGGACACAGCAACAGAGACACAGCAGTGACTGAGCTGAAGCCTCACTACAACAGAGCTCTGGGTGAGGCTGGCCAACACTGCAAGGTCTGAGAGAGCACACAAATCCTTGACACTGCCTTCAAAAAACCTAAAAAATCTTATAGCAAGCTCCTCAGTCTAGTGTCAGGACCTGATCTCCTGCAGGAGACTTACTCTGATGAGGAGATTACTTCAGGCTGAGAAGGAAAGTTTTCTCTCAGCAGAGATGAAGTGGCAAATCATGCGCTTTAGGGAGAAGCCTCAGAGTAAATTGCATCCATAAGTACATTTCAAACAATATTTTTCCCACATTGCACCAATTATGTTGTTGCCAAACTTCTGATTCTGTGAGGTTTCTTTGACAAATGTTATCATCAATGTTGCATTAAAATGCAAAATAGAAGAGGCAACCAAAAGATGCAATTTCAGCTCCTGAATTTTACAATACTGCTTTATTTTGCTGCTGTTCATTTTTATTCAAAGGGGTGGAGAGAAAAGATAATTATTCTTGTCAAATTCTCCAAAATAATCAGCTCTTTTTCATAAGGGAGAGACAATACAATGCTGCTAGGTTTTCACTTGAATTCAATAGTTACTATCACGTGGGGTGAGTGACACTGACTGGATCAATAGATAGTGCAGGAACATTGAGTCACAGAGGCAACCTGAAAAGCCTGTGATTTTATTCTCAGTTGAAACCTTTACCCCAACATTTCCTTTGCAAATGAAGCACCTTAATATTGGACAAAGAGATTCAAAGAGAAAAAAATTCAATAAACCCACAAATATAAAAACATGTACTTAGCATTTATATATGCATTTCACTGGATTGAGGGTTAAAGTCTGGTATTTTTTTTAAGTCAGAACAATGACATTTAATATAGCTCCTGTTAATTTTGACAATGAAGGATAATTAAGAACCATTTCCTGCATGGTGCAGAAGGAAAATGCTCATCTCATCTCCATTTATTACACTCAGTGTCACTTGGAAGGTTATGTCACCTTATTCATCAAGAGTGGTCACAAAAGTGCTGAATTCTTCCAAGTTCTGCCCTCCAAGTTCACATTTGTAGTTAGAGGAGTGGGAGGAAGCATTTCTTTGCAGGCAGATACTGCCTAAATATCTAATAGACATTATTCCTACCTGTCCCTCACACTCCAGACTAAAGTCTTCCCTCTGCAGTCAGTAATTCTGCAGACAAGTGTCCCCTCCTACCTAAAATGGCCACTTTAACCCAGGGGTTTTGCAGCAGGAGACACCTCTGGCCTTGATGCTGCAGTGGTGGTTCAGTGTCCCTCATTCCTGCCTGCTCAGACGTGACCCCGAGGGCAGGGAGGCACAGCTCCCACAGCACTGCTCAGCAGCACATTTCATCCTTGCTCCGAGCATCTCTGCTGTTCCACCTAACCACCCACCCAGAAAAGAGGTTTCCAGACTTTTGAATCACTTCTTGACATCTGTTTCAATCTATAGCAAGCTGTCTGGCAGTAACAGGAAGTTTACAGGTGGCTTTGGGAGGCTTCAATATTTTTCACTCTTGCATTAGAAAGAAAAACCCCCTGTGTGTAAGCAGTGTAAATGATCATGTATTTTTATTGTATATATTCTGATCTCCTCATACAATTCATAATACAAAGCAGTAGCTCTGAATATTTTTTAAAACAAACCTAAAAAAAATAACATTTTTCCTCTGTGCCTCCCTCTCCTCCTACTGCTGTCAAGCCAAAATAGCTCTATTGCTTCCTTTTTCCTCCACCTGATTGATGTTTTTTAGTTCCTCACCACTTTTTCATCACAACACCCTACCATATCAGCATGGAGCCTAAAGTAACAAGAAAGGAAAAGAAGAGGAATGAAAGACTCTGGCAACATCTGGTCCCCACTACCTTGTTTGTCTTCTCTTTCAAAAACATGTTGAAAGTCTCTCACGCTTTCTAGAAGCCAACACACTGGTTATTGGAAAGAAAAAAAGAATGTCTGTGCTTTTCAGTTACTCTGTAGTAGCGAAATCACTTTGCTTGCTGCTCTCCTTCAGAAAAAAATGCACAAGTATTATATTTCCAGCATAGCAGTGATGAAGAGTTAATTAATAATAATTATAATACTACTTATCTTTTACTCTGCAAGATAATTTTTGAGCTTAAAAGAAATCTTTGCAGACACTATCTGATTAAAATGTGCTTCCCCATTTATCTATTCCATTCTTTGGGTGGCAGATAAGTGACTAATTTTCCACCCTTTGTAGGTGGAGAAACAGACATGGACAGGTAAAGCAGCTTGGACAAAGATGCAGGCAGGAAAGGAGCTGGGTTGTAACTGAGGAATACAAAAGAACCAAGTGATTCAGGAACAATGTCTTTGCCATCTGATCTTTAGACTTCCTCTCTGCAACATTTAGTGTGATAAAAAGCACTGTTAGATGATGGAATATGGCATAAATTGGCATTAAAATGGCCAAAGAAAGTATCTATGTCCCAGACTTCTGGGCCACTTCACAACAGAGTTCAAATGGTAAAAATAAAAGTAAATGTTTCTCTCTTCTAATCTGCTGATGTATTCCTTTGCTCCAAAACGCTTCCCTCCTGGAGTTTGGTGGTGTCCTCATTTTCCATGTCTGGACTTTCTTGCATCGCTAAGTGTGGTTATTAAGTGCAAGATACTTTGGTAACATCCTGGTTCATGTCATTAAAAACAGGACTTAACAATTTACTGGGCATGGCTGTTATTTTGGGGTCTGCCACACTGGAAAGCAGAAAATGCACAACACACCTTCCTTTCCAAAGGGCAAATCCTTGATAAGGTATTTTTGTTGTCAGTATTTCAGGCAGAGTCCCAGCTGAAGTAGAATATTGCCCCAGCCATTGTGCCATTAAGGTGTTCAGTCATACTGCAAAGGCCAGGTGCTCTCAGAGTGAGACTGATGCCTCCCCCTCTCACAGACATCATTAGAGCTGAGAAGTGACCTGCTAATGTTATGATGTTTATTTCATCTAATGTGATTATAAAGATGCTGAAAAGAGAAGACCTAGTTCTGACATCGTTATGATCACTAAACAGCCAAGTTTTTAGTGCTGATGTGAGAACAAAACACTCCATGTACCTCATTACTATCTGACCTGACTACTGTCTGAAAAAGCTGGAGGTTAGATAATATGCTTAAAATGAGCCGTGAAACCAAAGGCACAAGCACATTGTCACCAATTCAACACTCAGCTGCCATTGTTCCTTAAATAATTTGCCAGAAAGGAATATTATTCAGTGCATAAAAGCTGCCAAGACAGCAAGAGAATTAGATGATCTTATTGTAACTGCAACTGTTTATCATGGGTGTATCCTGTCACTTCACAGAGAGGCAATAAAATAGAGCAGAAGTGTCACTCAGCTACTTTTTGACAAGAGCCCTGCTAGCATTCTCCACAACATAAAAACTCTTGTGAGACATATGAGAAAGGTACACAGTGGCTCAGCTGTGCCACAACATTCATCTTTATGAGTGAAGGACCCCATCCTCAGGGAAGATGAATGCCAATGATCAGCCAACCTGCTTCACACAGACATCTCACCAACGAGATTTTCCTCCCCTGTCCTTCAGCTCAGAGGTCTCTCAGTGAAGGCCCTGCTGCAAAAGCAATTTAAGGCATCCCTGGGTTCCTCTGTATTTTTGAAAGTATATCACTCTTTGCCCATATTTATTAATAACTCCTGGTAAAAATAATTGGATGAGGCCCCCTTCAAAATATGCAGCCCCACCTTAGGATACCTGTGACCAGGGTGAATGGAACTGAAGTCAGCTCTTTCCCCAAAATACTGGCAGCGTGGTAGTGTAGCAATCCCATCTCCTTCTCTTCTGAGACAAAGCCTGAGTAGCCCCATCCCCACTAGATTCACATTCCACCCCCTTACAATTTCTAATGACTGAGAATTACTTTTATAATCACTGGAATAAAAACATTAAAGTTTCAGCAGAGGTGAAAATGTATGTGCGTGCATGCACATTCTTGTGTATACAAAAATATGAGAGAACCAGGAACACACAATAAATGAGAGACAACAAGTACTTATCCTAGATGATTATGTTGACATATAATTCAATGTACAGCTAGAAAACACAGAATATTCCAAATCAATAAAACAATTCTCTCTTATATTCTGAACAAGAATCTGATTACAGGCTTAATTGCACAATCATGGCTTAATCTTGGAAGTCAGCTGTTGTTTAATCACCACACAATAGCTGCCTTGTAAATGATATGGAAAGCCACTGCAATGGTATCCAGCATGAAAAGCCTGCTCATACTCAGAGAAATCAGAGATTACAGGTAAAGGGAAGCCACTGCACCACACATGTGAGCTCTTGAGGTAGAAAAGGTTAAGGTCAGGTGCATGAAGGTCAGCAAAGAGTACTTGAAACAAAATAAAATCATTAAATTGCTGTAGACAGATGCCAGGCTGAGGGAGGATAATCTGTGCTTTCAACCCCTCACACCCCACACCGAAACAAAATTACAACAGAAATTAGGACAACTTGGAATTTTCTTCCGAGGCTCTGGTACACTGCTGGAGCAGCCTGAAACAGAGAACTTGCACAAATATCAGCACTGAGCTTGTCAGAGCTCCTTTACACCACTGTTGTATATCCAACCCATTCTTTGGCTCCTCAGGTCCTCTCTCTCTTACAAACGTCAGAGTATGCAACAGAAAAACAATTACACAGAATCACCAGGTTGGAAGATACCTCCAAGGTCATTGAGTCCAGCCCAACCCTAACCTCAACTAAACCATGGCACCAAGTGCCACATCCAGTCTTTTCATAAACACATCCAGAGATGGTGACTCCCTGGTCAGACCATTCCAATACTTTATCCCTCTTTCTGTAGAAAACAATGATCCCATCCAGCTCTTTTCTTCCCAGACAGGGGAAAAAAACACTACACTACTTCTTTCCTTCTCCTTCCTCCTGGGCAAGGGAATTCTGCATATTTCCTGGCATCTGACAGTGAGATCTCACGTGTGGCTGTTTTCTGAGGGTGGAAGCACATAACACATTGAGCCAGCACCAACTTAGAGACATTTGAAATAGGGGGCACTGGTGGCAAGAGGCTGCAGTTACCAGGAGTGAAACAGTAGAGAAAGGAAGGCAGAAATTATTCACCAAAAGGACACTCACTTGTAGTAGCAGATCTCCTGGCCTGCCCGAATCCAGCGAGGCCTGCCCTGGAGAGCTTCCCTCACTGAGTACATGACCAGCTGCATTCCTACAGAAAAAAAGACAGTTTCAGGTGATGCAACTTCTCTGGCTGGAAAGGTGGGAAGAAAAAGGCTAAAGATGAAGCATCATTATTTTGTCAGTGTTCTCTCTGCTGACAGTTTATGCAGACTAAATACGTTCCCAAAGCCCCCAAAGTGTTTTATTCTGAGACAGCCATGTCTGTACAAAAAGCCCCTTCAGAAGAAATGAGCTGAATGGAGTTTATTAAAAAATAAATTATTCTTCTGGCCTTTGCAAACCATTTTGTTTACAAACATAGGAAGGGAAAGAAAATAATATGAATCAAGGCATCAACAAGATCAGTAATTTGGTTAGTCCAATATTTTATGCTCAGCTGCACTAATATTGAACTCTTAATCCTACCATAGCATCAGAAATCTGTGGTGCATCCAGTACCCTCCTTCCAAAATCAGCAAGCAAAACTAGAAGGTTTTAAACTTACTATTATTGGACTAATATTTCAGTTTATAACAGCTTAATTTAAATGTTTAATTTATAACAGCTATGCGTTATAAATGCTGCTAACAATAGCATCCATCTTTGTACTGCATCACCCCAGACTTCTTCCTGAACTCCAGAATATTACCATTTCACACCCTGAGGGGCAAGGCTTTCTCTGATCATCTGCAGGGAGGTTTTGTATCAGTTTCCTTTGCTCTACACACCTGGCTGCTGTTTAGGGCAGGGTGAGGATGGTGCCCTCCCCAGCAGAGCTCTCTGCACAGGGTGTTTCTGCAAGGGGCTGCAGGGGAGGCTCCTTCCAGCAGCTCCAGTGGACCCAGCACAGCCACAGCCGAGCACAGCCGTGATGCTGGCACCACTTCTTGAGAGCACATTTAAGAAAGAGAAAAATGCTCTCCCAAATATTTTTCCATGTTGATAAGTTGCCGCCCCAAGCCTCCTCTTGTCTGTTCTTGTGCTGGGGGGAGGTGATTATCATTAATAATCATCATCATCATCAATACTGATGGCACATTTGCACTAGCAGCGATTCAGTTCCCTTCCTCCTTTGGGTTTCCCTGTTGGAGTCTCCAGCTGGAGCCAGGAAGTTTCAGCAGCAATGCCTTTCCAGCTCACCTTGGCTGTGCTGTGGGGCAGCACTAACTCACCACAGCCAGGAGTAACCTCTATAATGCTGTTTTCTGAACCAGTGCTGTGAGTTATGTACAGGCAATGCTGTGTTTGGTACCAGGACATGGCCACCACGAATTTTGAGAGACAGAGCTGTCCAGATGCCCAGCTGATCAGAAAAAGGATGTGGGGCTCAGTGTCTGCAAGGGTCTTGATATCCTGAATGCCCGTTCCTGCCCTCTCCGAGTCTAAAAGACCTACACATGAAACTGTCTCAGAGAACTGGTTGCTACTACTCTGCCACCTCATTTTAATTTAAAAAAAAAAAAAGTTTCTCCTTTTTAATTCCCCTGTGGAAATGCTCAGTTTTAGAAAACAAACTGAAATCAGGGTTCTGATGAAATCCCATTATTTCCCTTGGTAAGAGTATGTTAGTGAAAGAGGTGGAAGGAAAGAGGTGGAGGCTGTGCCTCCTGTCTTGCTCTGCTCCTGGCCACAACTATTTCATTAAATATCCTTTCTGCTGATTTGAAAGTCACACAGTGCCATCTAACCAACAGCAAAAGGAAAAAATTAAACCAGACAAGTAACCAGGAGCTGTAAAAAATTGCCACCCAGGGCACTTTGGCACTACATCACAACCAGAGGCTTTTTGTCTCAGAGTGTGGGCATTAGCCCAGGAAAGTGCAGAGGGAATGTGACAAATAAACAGCATCTCTTACCACTGCTCTGTGTAAATGTTGTGCATGTGCTGGAAGGGGTAGTGAGCCTGGCTCAGCCAAGCCAGAAAAGCTGGAGCTTCACTGCCTGCTTGGAGCAGCAGCAGGAGCCCACAGAGGAATTGTTTAATAGCCAACCCCATGAACAAGCCATCCAAGAGCCAGCCATGGCTTAGCCTCCCTCCTTAGTCCAGATGGCATTTTCACATTTCTCTTCCAAATATATTTTTCATTGCATGCTTGAACATGTGAGTCATGTACAGTTTCAGGTACACAAAATGAGATTATAAATGCTGACAACAGCCAGACTAGCCAATAACAACCTTCCACCAATAATAGCCTGAATCTCTGGCTACAAGAGTTAAGGCACTAGGGGCTACATCAACAATTGCATTGTGGTTTAAAATAGGACACAAACATCCTTCATTTTCAGGCTCCTACCACACACACCACACTGAATTGTTTGGTAATTCAGGTAAGCAGTATAAGATGACCAAAAAAAATTAATTGGGGTCTGTATGAATACTTGAACTTCAGCCCTTTGGGTTAAAGAGCAAATGCCTTTTAATTTGTCATGTCACTCATCCAGCCAGTTTCACACACACAAGAGATTCCAGTTCCTAGTGCTGGTTGTTATAGGTACATCAATCCTCAGAGAGTTGTCCTGGTGATGTTAGAGGCTGTAGCCACAGGGCTTCAGAGGAATGCAAAGTCTAATATTATGGAGTTATTAAACATTCTGAGTCTGGTGTAAATTAACAGAGCTCCATGGAAACAAACTAAAAAAAAAACACCCTGCCTATGCCAGCTAAGAGTTCAATCCACAGTCTCCTTGCAGAAGAAATAATTTCTCTTCTAAAAAGGGTATTGAGAGAAGGGATTTGCCCCGCCTGTTTCTGAACAATTCTGCCTTCCTCCTGAACCATGACAGGAGCTCAAAGACCGCAAGGAAGAGAAATTTTATCATCATTAATATCAACAGAAATTCCAGTAGGTTTGAAGATGTCTTACTAGATAAAACCAAAGAATCATGAATATTTGTTTGAGGATTATCACATTTATTCAAATCTTAGAAGTACTTTCCAATGCTATGCTGCTCACTCAGTTCCAACAGATTGTCTTTCCCGCTCAGTTCTCCCAACCCTAATGTTATTCTTCTTCAGTTCTGGTCTATAAACTCAACAGTGACATTTATTTCCCTCTACAAAACCTCTCCTAGGTCTCAATATCCAGTTTCCTCCTCAGTCCTCCTGAGGATAGACAAAGGTTCCTTGACAAATCTGAAGTGACTTTTTCTGTGGACTTCAGGGCAGATAAGATTGAATTTACAGACTCCCTTATACTTACAGACACGGAGAGTTTGAAACCTTTATGGCATTAAAAAGATATTCTTGTGAGGAGAAGGCTACCCCAGCTCCCCAGAGGCTCATACCATAATTAAACTGGCTGTTGAACTTCTCACAGTTGATGATGTTGAAGCGATAGGGAACCGCCGACTTCATGTCTCGGACCTCGAAGTAGAACCACTGGTGGTGCTGGTTGCTGTTCACATCTGCGTTCATAATTAGGTCATACTCAAACCTGTAAAGGAAAATAATAAAAGCAGTGGCCATGAACACCTCCTGTCTGCCACTGAACATGCTGACAGCAGGCTGTGCAGTCAAATTGATTGAAATTTTGTGAGCATCACCATCAAGCACCATTAAATACTCACACTATAGCAGTCAAAACATTTTGAGCTCTCTTTTCTTAATCATGTTCCTTCCATGACATCCAAGTGTTAGAAGGCATAATAAGCTCCAGATCACGTAACCTGCTTCCCTGGCTGACCCTTTCCAAAGCCAGGGGAAGGCCACCATCCCAGGCTGTGGTCACAGCAGCAGACAGACACCTCTGTGCAGGGGTACTTACTCACGCACTTGGATCGCTTTCCGAAGGTTTCCCGACTCAAACTTGGAGAAAAATGTCAGACAGCCTGGAGCAGCTGGGCTTGAGAGGCTGCTGTAAAACAAAGAAAGGACACCTGTAGCAGGTTGCTTCTAAGACAAGCCTTCACCAACAGCTTTTGTATGCTAAAATTGGCTTTAATTTTTTTTTTAATAAGCAAGACCCTGGGATGGAGAAGGAGGAGGTGAACAAATCCATAACCTTCCTATCCAATGCAGCTTCTCTCTCTATTCTTGCTTAGTAATTTTAAATCACATCTTTCCTTTTCCCAATAATCTTTTTTGTTGCTGTCCATGTTTGCTTTCTTTACTCCAGTTACTTTCCCACTGGACTATTCCTATTATTTCATTAATTGCAGAAGGCAGGTTTATACAACTACTCTATATTTACTCTTCCTTCATCTATTGAGTTTCTTTCTCCAACTGCTTAGAAGCCCTTAAATTAGTCCTAAGCATTGGCTTTACTTTCTCCTATCTCAAATTATTACCTCCTTTTTACTCCAAAGAATATTCTCCAAGTCACTTATCCTTCCTCTGAATGCAATTTCTTTAAATTTTGGACCCTCTCAACAGCCTGGTGCTACATTTTCTCACAGATCATAGCTGAGTGCTTAAAGCATTCACAGGGCCAGATGTTTGAAGAGTTTTTTGGAAGTGCTGTGTGAGTGTCACCCTTATGAAACAGGGTACACTTGCAGCCTGTGACACTGCCTGTGCAGACACTCAATGGGAATTGCTGCCTCAGGGGGTGGAAAAGATGGATTTGTAGGTAGTTCCCAGCCTCAGTCAAATCATTGCATGCAATGCAGACAGATCCAAGGACAACCTACAGTCTCTCTGGTGTATTTTCTGGTTCTATCTAAAAGTTGTGATGCTCTGCTGCTCCAGTGACTTCCACAACAAATCGTTTACCTGGAGTCATCTACAAGGAATCTGCTCCTCCTGGATATTTTCTCTGTTATGCCTTTACCTCCTGTGTTACTCCTTTTCCTGTATCAGAGCTGATCAAGTAAACTCAGCTCACTGACAGCAGTGGCAGGGCCCCTGGTTGCAGCACTCAATTTAAGTGACCCACCTGGGATCATCTAAATCAAACACAGTCCTTCCTATCACATCCCCTGGCTGGATTAGGCGGCGAACATCATCAAGGACTTTGTCCCTGCGAAAAAGAAAGCACAGAACTAGCAAATTGTAGTGACAGTGTGAGGAATATTGCTATAGAGTACTCTTCTAGAAAGAGTCTAAGGAAATTATTTTTAAGGGCTGGAAAGGATCTCCATGTGCTAATTCCAGGTGAACGTTTTTTCCCATCTTGAGAATGTTTCTGCTCCGTGCCCATTACAACATGTTTCCTTTTGGGTTAAACGACTGGTCCAGGAAGATTATTTATTCACTACTGGATTGTGTTAAGCTTGATTTATCTCCAGTCAATGCCAACCCCCAAGTGGCCAGTTTTGCCCGGTGAGGAAATGTCTGCCCTAACTTACAAACCTTGTAGTCTGACTCATAGTGAATATTGACTCTAAGTCAGGCTGATTTCTACTCATTATTAAACAGAGCTTCTCTGATCCTGAAGATGATCCAATGTGGAATACCAGATTTTATCCCTGACCTTTTAAGCAATCATGTTATGCCTTGAAGCATGATATGATTAGTCCCATTTTAGCTGTACAGTTACACATGTTGTTGTAGCCATAAAAGAAGAGCTTTTAGAGCAAGAGTGCCAGAAGTTGGTAGAGTGATTTTCCCCTCTAAATAAGATTTCTACCTTATATATTTACTGCAGAAAGAATCAACCTCCCTGACAGTCAGAAATCAATGGTCTTAACAAATGCCATTTGTTGATCAACACTAAAGTTTAGTACAGACTCCAACACCTTTGCTGCCTGCCAATAATCCCCTATACCACTAAAAAGCAATGTAAAGTCATTGCATACAGCCATACTTGGAACAAAAGACCTGTAGTTATAAGAGCATTCTCTCACAGCACAACTTCAAAACACAACTTCCCACTCATCTGAGCACATAAATAATGACAGGTCCTTCCTGAGAGGACAGAAAGGATTTTCCCTGAAAGAACCAGACTGGATGCTGCAAGCACTAAAGGTGGCTGAATAAAGAGTAAGAATGAAGGTTGAAAACATATCCCAAAAGGACACAGAGGCTTCTCTATCTCTAAACTGGACTTGTTTTCCTTTGTGTTCTAACAAGGTCACAGATTCACAACCCAGCTTAGATCACCATCACAAATACAGGTATGTTGATGAAATTATCAATCAATCAAGGCAAATTATTGGGTAGCAAAAGACTTGTTCAATGGCTTCCCTAAGACACTCAGAGCTGTTAGAGTCAGAACCTAGATAAGCCAGTTTTGAGCCTGAGATCTCCCAACCTGGTCACCACATCAAAGCACAATCACCTTTGGACCCCGTGCTTGCGCTCCAGCACGGGCTTGCTGTAAGGAGGTGGCTGGTGACCCCAGAAATCTGGGAATGCCAGCTCTCTGTAGCCTGGGATGGACTTCACACATTTGGCCCTGGCTGCGTAGAAATAAGGGTTGTGGAACTGGATAGCCCCTTGATGTTTCTCCAGGAGGTTTCTAACTATATCTGAGCTCTCCGTTCTCCCTTCAGGACTAGGATTACCCTCACAGTGAGGGTAAAACATTTTTTTGTACCAAGCAGCATCCTTTGGGAGAGGGCACAAAGCAAACACGTGACTCCTGACTGGATCTTCCTCCTCACAGAAGTCTTTATCCTGGGCTTCTTCAGCAATGTCTCTCTTTTCATCATTCTTATCCCACATCGAATCCGCCTTTTTTCTCCAGCTTTGCAATGGGGCTTTGAAATCCTGTTCCCCTGGATCTGGTCCCATCTCTGTGACACTTTGGTTTCTCCATCTGCAGTATGGATGTTTCACAGAAGTAGCACTTGGAATGAAATGAGAGGGAGCAGAGGGAAGATTCTCAGTCCTGTCCTCCAAGCTCTTCTTTTCCTCAGACTCAAATTCAAGCTCCTTGAAATTTAAAAAGCAGAAGAAATTAAAAGAAACTACAGACAGATTGTGCCTCCTTCCAGAGGAAACCTTTCAAGGAGGAAAAGAGGAAATATTTACACATCTCCCAAAACTGTACTCAACCAATAAAACAGCCATAGCAATATCAGTGCACGGACCACCTGCCAGCATTTCTCTATCCACAAAGCTGTTTCAATAGAAATCCTCAGAAACCAAAAGCATCTGACTGGAGATGACTCACCCAGATGACTCAACCAAAACCAATCATTCAAACAAAGAAGGGAAGATATTTTGCAAGGCATTTTTTAAAAAATATAAATGTCACAGGTGGGTAAAGGTGGCCAATCTGTCATGCAAAACTCCTCCCCACCTTCATGCAGGAGTATGATTTAATCCCATTTGGCTACTTATGGTCACAATCAATATCACAATACTGTGTGTACAGGAGATACATTAATCCAGTGATCTTTTTCAGATTCATATTTGAAACAGAATTTTCCGCTCTCCTAAATCTGAAAACTTGTAATGAGTTCAATATCGCTCATTTTTTTTGTCCCAAGCATCAGTAGAAAAACATGATTTGAGCCGCTCATTTCACTCAGTGCCAGTGCAATCTCCTCTTCCTTCAAACCACTAGTTGACAGTATTTACTTTTCGCATCTCATTCTGATTTTGATATTGCTTTTGAGATTGCCAGCAAGGACATATATTATCTGACAGATTTCTCATGTGGCAATTGATTCAGCAGTGCTTACTTAATCTACACCCAGACAAATGTGCATCAAACATCATTCCTTTTATCACTCATGATTCACATCAAAAAACTACAGCAAAAAGTCATAATCTTTGGCTTTCCAGTCCTGTAAGACTTACAGATTCACTTTTGGTATAGACTTGTCTAGCTATTACTTGCCAATCTCCCTTTCAAGTATTTCTTAAATTCTGGAATATTCACAAATAAAGGAAACGGCACTACAATCATACCTGAAAACTCTGGGAAAGTTCTGCACACAGAACTTCATATTTTTCAAGCTCTTGTTCTGGCCGGTCAAGCACTGGCCTTGACCTCAATTTATTCACATCTGTCTCCAAGTCACAATCCTACAAAAGCAGAATTAGAAAAGCACGTGTATTACACCTGCCCTGTGAGATGATCTCACCCATCAGTGAATTGAGGATAAAAAAGTAGCTGAAACTTTCACAGTCAAAGGCTGCTGTGTATTAATGTGCAGCCTCACCCATATCAGATGTGAGAACCAAAACCAAATTGTGTCAAGAATTCAGCTATTACAGAAAAAACTCCAAAAATAAATAAACTGAAGCCCCACAAAAAACCATGAAGAACAGACAAAACAGGAAAAGCTGAAGCAAGAGGAAAGGATGGAGACATGGCATTGATGGCTGGGCATTATTTTACAGACTTATTTAATTCAATGTGTCCATGTCCTACTAAATGCCATCAAAGAAATTATTTGCTCCTGACAAACAGATTAATTTCCAAAGCTGTTATAAAAAGAAAAAAGTAAAATTGCCTGAATGCACCAGTGCCCATGGCATTTCAAACCCTGAGCCACATTTGGGTCACAAAGCAGAGTCTGAAGAGTGGTTTGGGCAGAGATGAAAAGGCAGTGAAGACCTGCCAGGAGCATGAGGTTGGTTGAAAAGGATTTGCCACTGAGAGCACTCTGATGCATAAGAAGCTTCAAATTTTGGATGAAAAGAATAGATGGTTGATGTGGTGATTTTTATTTTCATAGAACTCTCTGAACAGTTCCTGATGGAAGAGTAGACCCAAGTTTCAGTTTGGTGGGTTGTTGCGAGCATGCATGGATATGTGTAATGTAGCTGTTTGTAAATCACATCAATACCAGCAAACATTGTGCAAAAGATCTTATACCAAAAGAAAAAAAGAAAAGGGGGGGATGTAAGCTGAAAGTTCATTATCCATTCCCTGCTTGCTTTCCCTTTAGCAAGTTTTTTTACAGGAGATATAGGACCACCAAACCAGACAAACAGTATTTAAAACTCATATTCAGAATAAGCTCTTAGGAAAAAAAAAAAAAAAAAACCA
>VYXD01002162.1:39160-118577 GCA_013397195.1 Hylia prasina | reverse complement strand
GTTATTTAAAATGTTATTTGCTAAACATGACCTATGTTCTAGGAACAATACATTAAAAAAATACAAGAGTGTCATGTCTGGAAACAGGAACCCTCCAGATGAACCAAACCATAAGTCTATCTCCTTCCAAGTGCTAATAAACCTAATTCCAGTTGCAGCACCACAAGATTTCCTGAAGCTACCAAAGCTCCTGAGGAGTGAGAAAAGCTGAATAACATTGGAGTAGTCAACAGCATAAAATGTGCACATAGTGCTGTACTTCATTCCTAAGAGAACACCTTGCTGAGATCAACAAATTCAAAAACCTTGTGGCTGTACAGTCCTGTCACAGCCAGAGAAATTATATTTACCTTCTAAATGTATTCCCACAAATACCTGTATAATGAAAGCCATGAATCAAGTGATTCTGGGAAACCACAGTATTTAAAAATTAACAAAACACCAACATGAGCAATAGCAGTTTGGGCTTCTTTTCTGTTGCTTTCTGGCTCCAAGACTTTAAAGGTCACATTCAGGTAATGTTTAAAAACTTTACTGCATGGGCAAGAAAATTACAAAAAAAAATTATAAAAATGTAAAAGGCGATCTACAATATTTCCTTAACTATGCAGCTCCAGGATATCAGACCGAAAGGAGATGATAATAAAACTTGTGATATAATGCAAATCCTGCTGAGTTTCTAAAACACATCCCTTCCCCTACTGCATTCCTTGCCCTGGCCCTCAGACAAAGCCATACCAGACTCCAGGCTCCCTCCCTTTAAACCAACCCTGCCTAAATTTTCCTGACTGGTCCTGACATTCCTTGCTGTGACACACATTAAAGGCTGTCAGGAGCTCAGTAATCAACTCGGGGGGGCCAGGTAGCATATGCAAGGCAGGAGCTGAGCTCTCTGAATGCCAATCAGCACTTGCAGCTCACAGCAGATGGCTCTTGGTGCTACTGGGCTCCAGTCCATCCCCACTGCATTAAACAAAGCGCCAGAGCCTCTCACACCTGGAACTTTAAAGTCATCAGTGGGGGTTCACGGGGCAGGAGAAGCAGCCAGAGGCTAAGTGAGAGAATAGAAAGATGCTGCCTGAAGAAAATCAGCAGCAGCAGCCACAGAAGGAATAAGCAGGAAGCAGCATGGGCAGCAAACCTCAGTCCCAGTGATGAAGTAGATGGAGACATTGCAAAGGGGAAAGAAGTCACCTGCAGTCATCTAATTCTGCTCTCTGCAGCAGATTAGCAAACTCTCACCTGGAGGAGGGATTGGATTTTTCTGCTGCCTGCAGTTTTCTCTACCATTGGCACCAACCAGCTCCCCCAGCCCAGGTTGCCAACTCATTTTACTGCTTCTCTGCATCTCCACACCGCCCTGCTGTCGTGCCCCTGCACTGACCAGCTGGTCCCACAGCAGTTCCAGTCCTACACAGCTCTGCCCAGGCTCCCACACCTTGGCCTGCAGCTCTCTACCACTGCCTCCCCTTGCTGGCAACCACCTACACTAACTCTGCATTCTGAGGCTCAGGGGTTGTCAGCATGGAGGAGGTCACCCTCCTCCTCTGACCTTCACTCTGTATTTCTGTTTTCTATGTGACTCTCTGCGAGAAAAATTTAATTGCTTGAGAATCCCTTATCAATCCCAATGATTTTATTCATGATTTCCTGTTAATCCTCCACCAGCTGTCATGTTTACTAACCTGTAGGATGACTAACCCCTTAAATCAGTCAATCTTCCTTGAAGAATTACTCAGGAAGCTCTGTAAAAGTCAATAAGCGTATAAAACATGACAAGAAGAAGAAGAGAGTTGGGGAGCATAAGGTAGGGACAATTTAGATCAGACTCAGAGCTTCCCTGAGCTGTTCAGGGACAGATGAAATTGGACTAGATCTAGGTTTTATAGCCTCTAGCACTCAGAGCTTGAAGTCTAAGCTTTCTGTGTCAATGTCAATTGGAAGAGGGGAAAACTGGGAAGCACTGTGTGTAGAGCTTCTTGGGGAATTTATTGAAAAAATAAATTCTCTCAAAGTGTGTTTGTGATCTTTTAAGAGGGATTTACACATTTGAATCTCAGCTCCATAGGGACAGAACATACAACTGTCCTATGCTTTAGTTTTAATACTCATTGAAAAGCATGGAGGAAGGTGAGCAGAATAATTTTGCCATTTCCTCACATGTTTTCTGTAGTACTTACCACCTTCAGGATCAAAACAGCCTCTTTTCAAAATGAAGCTGAGATAGTCTATTCTGTGAGAAAGAGATGGAGAGGCAGGACTCCAGTTTCCTGAACCCTTTGATCAGAAGCAATGAGAATTAATTGCTGAAGGGGCAAAAAACACATTCATTTTGTTTCTCCTGTCTGATTTCATTGATTCTCCTCTGCTCTCCTGTGCTGTCAGTGTTTTTCTTAATTTTTTCTTCCATTTTTTCAGTTCTATAGTCAATAAAGTAGTGAATAACTGAAAGAGGAAGTATGCCAAGATCTCCAGAAGGCAGAATGGAAAAAAGGAGGCCTCCCCACCTGTCTGTGTCTGTTGGTCTCTCCATCTAGGGATGCACCAGCATGGGTATCTGTCTATATTTTGGCACAAATACAGATGGTGGAAATGAATCATACAGGTACAAGCAGCACTGCACAGATTTGTAGGCAGCAAGAACCACCCCTCCTGGAGTGAGTGTGCACAGTGTGTGTGGTGAGTGGCAAAATGTCCTGTCTTTTGACCCTCTGCCTGATATTCTTTTGTCAGGCCCTTTCCTTCTCCCTGGGTACGGTCAGTAGCCAGTGGAAATAGAAGTTTTCCTACCACGCAGCTTTCAGAGGTGCCCAGGGATGGTGCTTCCTACTTTGAGTGAACTGAAGGGATTCCTATCTTGTGAGGACATCAGTGGGAATTGGGCACCAAACCCAAAAAAAACCCCTGCTTTGGCTAAAAACTGGGTTGATCAGTAGCCAAAGCTGCATTAACAGCAAAAATCTGACTATACATCAACCCCTTTAAGCTATAAATATCTGCAGCCATCAGATGAGCAGCTGGATGTGGCACTGACCTCCCTTGAGCAGGGACAGCTCTCAAGGTTACCCCTCAAGGCTGAGGGATCCCTTGCCTGACACCAGGCATGGTGACATTTTGTAACAAACTCATGTGCTCACCTTTGTATCCCATTCTAACCTTAAGTGTAGTAAACAGTAGAGTATTGCTCTCCAATCGTTCTGTACTTAATAGATGTTTTACATACCCAGGTTTACTGATTAAAACTAAACTAACTACCAGATCAGATCTGTCTGAGCAAGCTCTAACTCTTCCCCTATGACAGTCTGTCTTCCTAATCTTATTCTGCCATCCCTGACAGGGGAGCACTGTCTTCACCACCACCCCAAACCTGTCCCTGGAATTCTATTTTCTTTGCAAGAGTTTCAGTTCTGCCTGATGAGACTGGGCAGAAAGGAAAACTTTCAATGCCTCCTTAGTTCCTCACATTTCTAGACCTGCCCCTCCATTTGTGGCTTCCAGGGCCTTGCTGCAGCTCAGAACATGGGACCTGAATCACCTACACAGTTCATCAGAACCATCTGACATGAATCTCCAGCCAACAAGCAGAAGCCTAAAATGGTTAAAGTTGCATCTGAATTAGCAAGGGGATGTCACTAGAAAGAAATCCCCAGTTTTGAGCGAATTCTCGTTCTGTGGTGGGGGCCTAAAGTCAGGTTTTCAGTCTAGTAGATGAAAGCCTCATGACCACCAGAGCTGCTGGGGACATTTCTGAAGCCTCTTTGCAATCCAGTCCCCTTTGAAGTGTTTGCCAAGAACACGGGTACCACTGGAAAACATGCAGTGTATTTAATCACAAAACTGAATTACCGTCAAGCTGAAATATGATGAGCAATGCACCGCTTACCAGGCAGAACAAAGAGATATTTATCTTTCTGTCTATCTGCTTAAATCTCTTTGTTGATGCCACTCAGCTGATTCATTATGCCAAGAACATGCATTGCTACAGCTTGGAGATAAGAACTCTGCTAAATTAACCCTATGGCCCCTAAGGCAGTGAAAGGAATAAGAAAAACTCCTACTTCCCCACTCTGCTCTAGTGATTGCCTCTTGGGAATGAAAAATGCAAGGTATCTCCTACAGCAAAGAGAACACAGCTGTTTTATTTGGTCATTGAGAGGCCATTTTTGCAGAGAAAGCACAAGGGCTCTCTGTAGAACCAAAATCAATTGTCCCCGTGAAGAAACCGAGTCACACATGAAGTGCTGGGATCACTTCAGACCCAGTGGGCACTACAGCAAGAAGGTGGTATTAGCACAACTCATGTTGGAAGCCAGAAAATTGCCCTGTAGTTTTGCCCTAAACAGTCTCCCTTTTTTTCCTTTGACTTCAGTTTCACAGTATCTTCTGGTTGCAACTCATCAGAAAACCAGAAATAAAATTAAAAACAAAAATACAGTAGCACAAAATCTACAGTGTGATTTTTCTAACTGAAGTTTGAAAGAGTTTTAATAAGGACGCCAGAATTTGGAAGACTTCCTCAAATTCAGGCACTGAATTTTCTGAAGCCGGATCATCACTGGAGGCACAAACACTGCCCATGCCAAGACAAGGAGGTAAACAATCATTATTAAGGATGTCAACAGAGAATAATGCAGCTCCTCAACCCTTAGTTTTCATTACACCCACTCTGAGAGGCAAAACATCAGGAAGTTGCCATGCCCCAGGAGATAAAGCCAACATTTTTCCCTAGAGCATTGAGTTACTTTCAGTTTGGGATGTGTCTATGAATGAAGAGGCTTGGGGAAGGGAATATAAAGGACATAGAAAAATTACTTTCTTTCCCACAAAGTGGCTCTTCTCAAAGAGATAAAAGTATAGAATCAAGACTGTTCGCATTCCGAAATTCAGGAAGAAAAGACAGACACAATGCTTGGTTTACATTATCATGAAAGGAGCTGCAAAATTCAACTCCGATCACAATACCCTACAAGATGTGATCATGGATTTGGAGCCAGACTGACACTGGAGTTGGAATCCAGAGATGGATAATAAAGACTTAAACTGGTGATGAGAGATGGGTACCTGGTGCAGTACGAGGCAAATCCCAGACATGCTGTTGGCTACAGGAACTGGGATGGCTCAACAATGGGATATTTCTATTTGAGACCAAAGACCTGCCTCACTAGATCTGTTGTCAACCATTATGAATTCAGTTGTAGAGAGTGCAGGCCTTTCACATGCCCTAATCTGCTTCTGTTCTAGAACATCATGTTTCTTTCCTCAGAGTTACTCGCCCCTCCTTGATGCCAACGCAAAAGAAAAAGAATTACAATGATTATTTTATCCCAGCAGCCACAAAATATAATTCTTATGGACTAATAAAAAAAGTAGTGAGTGAAAGGTTAAATAAAGGTTAGTTTATGGAAGATGGGGAGGAATGAGTAGGAAATGAGAGATGAAAGGCTGTGGGGGAAGGCAAGAAGATAAAGACAGCAAAAGGAAGAAGATTTAGAAAGAGAGAGGGGAAAGGCCACCAGCAGTAACTGTTGTTAACACACAGAATTGTCTTGATGAAATAAGCACCATCAGGAGGTCACCAGAACCTGTCTATTTGAATTGCTCATCACAATTTTACCAGGCAAGCGTTGCACCAAGGGCCCTGCCCATTTCCTCAGCCTTTTCCCTCAATATCCGCTCAGCCAATGCCTCTGAGACCAGCTCTAGCTAATTTCCTTAAAGAGATGCAGGCTGGTAATTCTGGGAAGCACAGATAGTCGGGAATAACAAACACGACCAAAATTAGATTCAAATAACGTGCTGATAAACAAATTATTCACCCAAAACCCACGTGGGAATAGGTGCGGTGGGGATCCCTATAATCACATCGCCACCGTGTGGCTCCTGCTCCCTCACATCCCCTCCAGCCTCAACACCCCTGGCTTGGCTTTGTCTGTGCTTGGACAGCAGCTGTCCAGCTTCATCCCACTGCCCCCAGACTGGGAATGGTTTGCCTGGCTTATTCTGGGGTTTGGGTTCACTAAAAGCAATAGACCTCATGGCTAAGAGTGCCCTGGAGGGTGTCCCACTTCTCCGAGTGCTGCTCAAACAGGCTCCAGCCCCTCCACACCTGGGGGTCTTGAAGACACAGGAGTGCTTCACAGTGACTTCCTCAGGGCTTAATACAGAGCTGAATCAATATGAAGACACATATACAGAGAAGAAGTAGAGCAAAACCAGAGAAGGCTGGAAAACATAGCATGCTCACTCTGGGACAGAGAGAGGAGACTGGGAAAGTTGCAGGGCTTCACCCCACCTCAGTTTATCTATAGTTATCAGGATCTGCCTCCTCCTCCCCACCCTGGCCTGTAGCAAGCATCTAGAAATTGAAGAAGGAAGAATGGACACGAGTAACACTGGAAACTTTGACTGTAACATCGAAGAGAAGAACAAAAATTCTCCTGATGCTCGCATGGCAATTCAACACCACTATAGATATTTATCAATCAGAATGTTCAGCCTCATTATAAAGTCAGAGTTAACACGATGGAGAGACAATAGATATTAAAAAAAGCAGCAAGGCAATGGAGGAAAAACTTGCTGTGAGCTGTTTGCTGAGTGCATGTGGGTGTGGCAGGTGGTGAACAGCAACTGGGAGAGCAGCATGCAAGGATTGGTAAAACACTCTGGGATGCTTGCAAAGAGATAAATCAGGAGTGAGAGACTAGCTGATGGTGAGACAAGAAAGCTCTTCTCCATATCAGTAATCTGAGCTTTCACTGATAGAAAGGTGCAGCACTGCCAAATGAAGGGACTTAAACTTCCACTCCTCCATTATTCATCATCTCTGTGATTATCACCATGTGGCAATCACTGGATACAGGGACACAGGACAACCAAGGTCTCTCATCTCTCACTGGGTGAGTCTCCAAGCATTTTTTACCCTGTTGTGGACGAAGCACGAGTCTGTTGTGTTCCATCACTTATTTCTTTACTTCCCCCTCTGAAACACAACAGCAACAATTTCCCAGGTCCATCTGGAGTGGTAATTTTTTCTTAGGCTGATATCTCTTTTCCAGCCATATCCTGCCTCTTGCAGTTATGCACCTGGTAAGTGAGCATTTAGCATCAGCTTCTGTTAGGAAGGAGACAGAAGCCAAACAGTTTCTAGCCAGCCCATGGCTCTGCAGGTGGACCAAGTTTCAAGTAGAGCTTAAGGAAGCCTGAGATGAAGATGGATGTTTCTGAATCCATCAGGGAGACACACTGCCATCTGCCTGCTCCCTTTAAAACTGCTTTCTCAGTGCAGCTCTGCTAAAAGCAAGAGGGACTCTGAACCTCCAGCGCAGCCCCAGGTATAACCATAATCCCCGGGATCACTTTGGGCTGGAACACTCAAGGACAGGTCTACAGGGATACATCCAAAATGGCCATGTTCTTGTCCTGTCTTTCAGCCTTCAGCACCGTCAAAATACACTCTCCCAACCACTTCCCAGCAAGGACATTACTGGAATTCTCAAAAAAACTCACAATAATCCATCCACCACTTCACTCTTGTAGCACTTTTCAGGATTCCTGCCTTCCATTTAGTTTGTATCCCAATTAAAACATGCTCAAGTGCTTTGCTGTGTACAGGTTTACCCCCTGTTTTCAAAAGCAATTTTCAAGTGCTGTAACATTCACCAGATTTGATTCTTATCTTTCCAAGAATCCCTGCACCACTCAAATGCACAGAGGCCAGGGCCACAAATGTGTTAAATGTGACAAAGAAAGATGTCCTGGTGCAATCCTGAAAGAGAATTCATCGCTTTTCCAAGCATGGTGAATTTATCTCAAGGAACCAGAGCTGTTTCTCACATCTCCTGACCCACACTTCCCAAAAGACACAACCTGCTCATTTGTATGCATCTACCAGAGCAGTCTGCTCCAAAAGCCTGGAGCTTCTCATGCCCTGAACTACAGGACAAGGAGAAAACTAGAATACATTCTTGGTCACTCAGAACTGCAGAAATCATCCAAAAACCACAATTCAGGCTGACTTCTGGTAAGTGATGCTCTATTTGATTTAACAGCATCAGCACCATTTCCTGAATTCCAGCTCCAATATCTTAAATTAAAAAAAAAAAAGCTGAAAGTAGGTGATGTCTCTTCCTAAAATCACTTTACCGTTCACAACCAAACATCATTGCTTTTATTTACAACCTTTTCTCCCTTTCCATGGAAGGAACAACGAATTGGGAAGGACAATAAGTATTTGTCACTGGCTGGAGAAATTCCCCATTTCTCTCACTGTCCCAAGCCCCAGGACAACCAGTGCTCTCTGAATACTCAAAATAAGGGTCCAGCCTGGCTCCCTGGGCACTTAGGGCAGCATCTCCCACAGGGCTGAGGGCACCCCAAGAATCAGAACTGGTAGAGGAAACTCCTGCACTGCTGCCTTTCCTATGCATTTGCTCTTTAGGACCAAGGGATGAGGGAATACCAAGGGAGAATGAGGTTCAACAGGATCATTCTGTCCAGCAGCACAGCACAGAAAGGAAAGTCAGAAAGAATATGAAGAAAAAGGCTTACTTGATTTCAGCAGAGCTGCCAGAGCCCCAATGGCTGCCCTGGGGAAAGAAGAGAGATGGAGAAATAATGTCAATTTCTTTGATAATTTTTGTAACCTTCATCTTCACAGTCTTCTGGGCCAGGCTTCCCAGATGGTCTAAACTGACAGCTTATGATGGACTTTGACAGAACTGCAATGTTTTACACCAACAGAGGATCCAGCCTCTGCAGCTGACTCAGTTATTCTAAAAGACTATTAGCCCTCTAGCTTTACTGTTACACTGATTTGTAGTGACCATTAAAATTTGAAGCAACACCCACAAAGTGATCTAACAAGGTTTTTGAACTGCTGCCCCAGAGCTTTTTCTTTGTACCAGAAGCTGAGCACATGCCCACTCCAAGTGCATCAGCAGAAAACTTCCATAGCAAACTGGGACATCAATGTCAATATTTCCAGCAAAATCCCACTCTTTTTTCTATTTTCCCAAAACAAGCTTCACCCCTATCCTTCCTCTCAGCTTTAACTGAAAACAAAATTGAACTTGTTTCAATTGAAACCACATCTCGCATTGCAGGGGTCTGTGGAGGGCCCCGCTCAGAGGAGGACAGGTAGGAAAGGTGCTAAAGCTCTGTAGTAAGACTGCCTGCAGTGAGTAAAGGCAGGGACAGACAGTTCTGAGGACTTTCTGTGTCATTTCATTGTGCAGGTAAGCAAGTGAACCTGCCTGAGCCAGCACAGCACTGGTTTGACTGGGAGCTGGTCACTAACATCTGCAGCTTGAGAAGCTGAACTGGGACATCACTGCTCCCCAACTTCTGCAGGCAAGTTCCTTCCTCATGTGGCGAAGTCTGCATCCCACTTGTCTCACAGTAGGCTTTCTTTTCCAGTCATGTTCTGCTGGAGCAAGATCCCTGTTCTAACATGGCTTACTGCTGTGAAGTTTCAAGTGCCCAGAGCTGATTAAATAAATACCACTAAAAAAACCTCCATGTGCAAGGATTCCTTAAAATGTAATCTCTTTACAAACCAATCCCCAAATAAAATTGTATTAAATTCCATACTGAGCCAATTATCATCCTGCAGCAAACAAATATTTTTTGTCACCAAGCTCCTGTTCATTGTGTGTCCTGGAAGTAACTGAGACTAAGATTCAAGAGCTGGTTTTTGCTGATACTGGGTCAACATCTCTATCTAAAGTCATTCCTTCATAATGAATCTGTCAGAGTTCAACAACAGCTTTACAAACTGCAAAGAAAACGCACTCAAATACAGACAGAACAGGAAATCAGTAGCTAAAAATCTCACCAGTGGAAGCACAGTCATGCTTTCATCACTTCTTTAGCTCCAACTGAACAGCAATCATTCAGATGGTGGAGGAGTAATGTCATCCCCCAGCTATTCAGCCTGCTCAGAAAAGGAACACTCTGTAGCCACTCATCACTCAGTCTTCTCCCCAGGTTTAAAGTCTGGGACAAAGTAAACAACTCTAAGCAAGTTAAAATTCCTCCCAGAGCATCTCCTAAAGCTCACACTCCAGTGTGCATGTTTAAAAAGAGACTGCTCTGCATAGCTACATTTTACAGGCCAGTGTGATGTCTCAATCACCTGCCAGAGCAGCAGAGCAATGAAGGAATGACCAGAGTATCGCTGGCTCCAAGCAGAAGAGCTCTCAGAATTTCTTCTAGGCATCTCTTTTATGTTGTGGGTGCTTATGAGCATTGCTAAGAGTTTCAACAGAGTTACAGTACTGCCATAAAGACAACAGTGCCAGCAAACCGCCCATCAGAGAGTAAATCAACAAATCTGAACATCTCAATATTTTTTGGGGGGTGGGTTTTCTGTGAACCAGACAACTTCAGTCCTCCTTAAAGGATCCCAGAATTCCCAGAGCATGTTTTCAGTCTAATCTCCAGTTCCAACTGTCTAGGTAGGGCCAAGGTGCAGGTCCATTAGACTGACTCCAGTGATTTTCATTGCTTTAAAACAGATTTTGAGAGGGGAAAAAAAGAACCATAAAAGACATGAGGATAATCTGCAAAACAGGTAACATAAGTTTAAGGGATAAAACAGATTTACCAAGAGTAGATCAAGCCAGCCTAGCTTGGTATCTTTCTTTGATAAGAAAACCAACTTCTTTTACACCAGGGAAGTGTGGTAGATCTAATTTATCTGTACTTCAATAAAGCATTTGATACAGTGCCACACTGAAAATTATTAGCCAAGCTGGAGAACATGGGGATTAGTGTAAGAATTACAATGTGGGAAAGGAATTGGTTAAAGATTCAATGACAGGAGTTGTGCTGGAAGAGGAATTATTAGTCTAGAGGGAACTTATGTGTGGAAGTCCTCAAGGATCTTTTCAGACTGATCTTATTTCAGCTTTTCATTAATGACCTTGGCACAAAAAGTCAGAGTATACTAACAAAATCTGCTGACCGTGTGAAGTCAGGAACTGCTGCCAATAGCAGGGAGTTCAGAATATCTTTCAGGAGTAACAAGATGTTCTTGAGTTCTGAAGGAATAGAAATGTGATGAAATGTAATAGTCAAAGTGCAAGGTTAAGCATTTAGGGTTTAATAAGGATTACTGTTATGAGCAGGGACTCATAATTTGGAAATGAGTAGAAGGACACCCTGGATATATGAGCCCATTAAGGGATAAGGACAAGCATAACCAGCAGGGTGACAACCATGAAAAGGACAGATCAGGTCTCAGAAAACCACCACCAGTGGAGAAGGGAGCACGGATGTTCTCACAGAAGGGTTCACCTGGACAGCTGTGTGCAGAACTCAGGAGGAACCACACAGAAACCTGCCAAGGAAATCATTATGGTAGCAGAGACATAACTCATTAGGAGTCTTAAAGATCACAGTTTAGTCACCTTAACAAAATGATAGCCAAGAGACAACTGGATTGTTCCCCTCAGACACACTGGGTGGCAGAGAAGTAAACACTGAGGAAGGCAGAGAAATACTTAGGCTGAGGAAAAAATTTGGCACTAGGACAAATGGTTATAAAATGGCCATGAATAAATTTAGCTGGAATTGAAAGGATGGGTTTTAAACACTGGAAAATGAAGGCATGAAACATCCTCTTGGCAGCCATGGGACAAACAACCTAATGACTTTGAAAAGGCAGCCTGGAGTGCTTATAATGGGACTGCCAAGCCCAGTTGCCAATGAGGAAAAGGTCTGAGAAAAGTGACCCAGGAACGACTGTACCCCTATAGCCTTACATTTTAAGCATAGATATAATGGGAATGAAATGAGAAACATGTATTCTAAGTGCAGAGTTAATCAGCCAGCCCAGAAAAGAGCAGCTGCATCAGCTTAAGAGGGAAGTCCAAAGAGTCCAGTGTCCTGTGGTCAACAGTGCCAAGGAAAGCATGCAAGACCACAGCAAATACACAGTGCAGGACTTGCAGAACAGATTCAAACTCCAGCTTTCAATTCAGAGATCCCAAAAACTGGCAAAAGTGCCTTTGGGAGGGCTTTCAGCTCTTAGCTAATTTTGCTTCCATATATTTGCCTGAGAACTTCTGAACTTGTGTGAAATCTTAACATTCATAATTATCCTGGAAAAGGACTTCACACCTACATTGTGTAGAGAGTCAACTACCTGCATTTGTTTTAAGTTTGGACTTTCAATCAGCATTGTAATTTGCACATTAAGTCAGGTGCTAGCCACCCCCAGAATATTACCTATCTTTGATGCTGAACAAAATCAAGCACACAAAACACCTAATGGGAAACAATAAATCACAGAAGAGGAATAGAAGCAGAATAGGCTTTCACTGAAAGCAGCAACAAGACCATTGAAGCATCAGTAGGGCTACAGCAAGCCAGGCAAACAGTGTTTGTGATAATACCAGCACCTCTCAGCACCACATGGCAAACCAACAGCATCTTTGCTGGCACCAGGAGACATAAGGAGATGAGACAAGCAGACAGAGAGAGGAGTTCATAAATTGTGCACAAGAGCAAGGACAGGGCCGGAGGAAGATGAGGAGGAAAAGTTTAAGAGCACAAGAAAGATGACTTGATGAGCAATCTGCCAGACCAGAGAATTTGATAGCGTGCCCAGAGCAAATCTCTGCATTTGTCTCAAAAAGGAATGGAGGGGAGATGGGGAATGGGGGGAAGAAGGGATTAAATTATTAAAAAAACTTGCCAAATCTGTCCAGATGCCTTCTTCTGGTTTTCTAATATATTAGCAAAATCTTAGCTGTTTTGTCAAGTCCAGTGTATCCCAAAGGAGCCTCATTTATATATTAACAAAAAAGATGTATAAGTAAAGTTGCACTATCTTATAAAGCATAATAATAAATGCTGCTCCATAATCAGAAAACATTAAAAACTCCCTGCAGTAGCAGTCGAGACAGGCACTCTGAAGAATGGAAAACTTTGAAGTGTTTCCAAGTCAGCAGCTTGGATATCTGGGCAAGATTACAACTAGCAGACAGATAGACAAATGCAACTTCCAGATCCTGTGCTTAGGAACCAGGAGTAGCAACAAAAACTCCATATCCCAAGCCAAAGCACAATTGGATTAGCCAGTAAAACCAGGTTGTTAAAGAGCCTGGACAAAGGAGTCCTGTGCCTAGGTCACCCTTTCAGAGATGAGCTGCCAGGATATTTTTTGCTGGAAACCACTGCAGGCAGAGGAGCCTGAAAACCAAGATCTTTTCTGTTTTCTTCTGCACTCCAATCCCAGCTCACAGCACAAGGCAGTATGATGGACAATCCTGTGCCTGTTTCTGTCTCTTGAAGAAAAAACAGAAGATCTCCTGAAAACACAAAATCCCAGTCCAGAAGAGATACAGGGTTGACTGCATGGAAGGATTTTAAGACTGACAGAACACATTGATGGTGCACAACCACCCAGGACTAGCCTGGAACTATGGACAGGGGACAGCAGAGAAGCCAAAGACTGAACAAAGAAATGAACCAAAAGGGCTCTGCAGATTAGGGGCTCAGCCCCCAGGTAACTTCATCATCCTTCTGTGAAATTGTGCCTTCTACACGCTAACGCACAGAACACCCTCTTCAAATTATTGAGTGAAAGCTAATGACTTGGTGCTTTATTATAAACCTCTTCAACCTGATGCCTAATTCCTTACAGCAATCACACCTGGATAAAGACATAAAGCACTGCCTTTATAGAAACGTGAGAAAAGGTTCTGCCCTGGCAGGACTCATGTTGCTCAACTCCTCCTGCCCTTCAATCTGCTATTTCTCATATATTCACTTACTGCTGTCAGGTTTCTTTGTACCACGAGCAGTGTGAGGAAGGGACCCTGCAGGATGTATTTGTACAGCACCTGGCACAATGGACCAGAGCTGACTTAGAGCTCAAAACCCCTAAGCTTCCACAGCCCCTCTCTCCAGGCAGAATTAAGTGTCCTCAAACGTATACATAACCCAGCTGCATTTTGACTCAAACCCCTGGGACTTGTACTTAACTACTGGAATTTATACAGTCACAGAACCATTCACTGTAAAGATGATTTCACATTTGACAACTACGAGACATTCAGAAACCACTTGCAGGCACCACAGCAATAGGTGCTTTATAAATCCTACCAGAAGGTAGATCTCATCTGAGGCAGATGCCTTGAAAGTCATTTCCCTCATGGCCCAGAAATACAGATCTGAAATATGCGGGCACTTGTGCAGTGATTAGTTTTAAGGACTTAAAACCAGCAGCTTCGCAAGTCTTGGAAATATGGGTGGGGAAAAGCTGCTTATGCTGCTGGCATTTTCATAGCAGTGCTAGTCTAGGACTTATGCAAACACACCCATCATCTTGTCCTCTCTAATTCCACCTTGTTAGCAAGGCATTAAAACTTGCACTGAAGGGAAAGTTTGCTTACAGTCTGCAATGTCCCACACACAGCCAACAGGTGGAGTTTGGAGATCCAGCTGTTGTGTACAGATGTGCTTTCAATGTAACGCTGATAGATGAGGGGGGGGGAAACCCACACACACCTCTTCTAATAGATACATCCATTCCAGTGACCAGCGTGTCTCAGTTCCCAGATTCAGCTCCAAGTCTTCACTGCAGCATCTTCCAAACATCTCTGCCTGCTCTGGAGCTGTCAGGTTTAAATCAGTGAAAAGGTACAGCTTTCAGCCTCTCTAATCTTTGCCTCCCAGAAAGAAGAGTGACTCCAGGCTTATCCTCCAGGCATCCTTACAAGTATCTTACTTTTTCTTGTGTACAAATACAGAAGCGGAGACAGCTATATCCTAAAACATCAAGCTATTCTTTACAGCTCTAAATTAAAATAGCTCCAAAGTAGTAACAAAGACGACTAAGGTACATTGAAATAAGCTTAAAACCTTACCAAAAGAATGCCCAGGCATCTCTGACAGTGCAGTGCAGAGCTGGCACTGCCTCCCCAGGCAGAAGCCATACCTCAGATTATGTCAGCTCCCTCTCCAGGGTCAGATGTCACCAACATGGCTGAGGCAGGCTGTGACAGCTTGTCATTCACATCAAGATAAAGGGGCTGGAAGGTTCACAATCAGACAGAATTCTTAACAAATTCATCACCCAGGCAGTTCCAGGCTGACAGTGTGAGAATGCAGCTCTCCCACCCCAGGGACACACATGTGAGGGGACTAGGAAAGGGGGTCAATACTATCCTTGATTGATTAAGAGGAGTGGTGAGGTCACTCATAGAGGACCTGCTAACAAGCACCAGCAGAGCCCTACAGAACATCTCATACACAGTTAAAGTGTGGCAGGGAATGTGGTTAAATCCCCCTCCTTCCCCCAGGCAGCTGTCTTCCACTCCCAATCCAGTTACTACTCAGTTCAAAAGAGCCTGGTGTTCTCTTGGCTCACTCCTTAGCTGTCATTTTATTTGTAGCTCATGCATTCCCAGCAGCTTTTGCTCTGGAAACCACAGGGATTGACATGAAGACTCTGCTGACAGAAGAGCGTGTGCTCCACACATGAGAGAGACACCCAGGCCCATTTTTCTTCTGGATCATTCAGCCTTAAGCTTTTCTGAGTGCTGTGCACATCCAGAGTAAGGGAAGGGAGAGGGACACAAGCCATGTACCCTGATTAGGGCATGATGAAGTCAAATGGCACTTTTGGTGACATACCCAGAAACCCTGGGCTCAAATCTCAGCAGGACAACTGGGACTTCTTTCATTAAGAGAAATTGAACTGCAGGCACTTTGCCACCAGGGAGTCTCTGATGGTGAATGATTCAGGGAGAGTTTGGGGGTACCCAGGCTGCACACACACCATATTGGTGGCAAACCCCTGCAAGATTTTCATTTTATGAATGCTCTCAATTGCTGGCAGTGAAATACCCAAGGGCAGCTCGTGTTGCTGACAGTCCAGGTAGAGAAGTATCTCACATGTCACTGCTTGTGCCCAGAGCTATTTGAGAGCATAAAAGGGAGGCTGGTTTCAATGCAATCAAGGCTAAGAGCTGTAGCTCTTCCTGACTGCTGGTTAGTACAAACCATCTCTAAGGCAGCAGTAATCTCAGGGTACAACATCTTTAAAAAGCACTTTGTAGTGAAAGGTTCCCTTGAGCTGTGTTTTAAATAGTCACCTTTCCTGCATGGAGCTAGGCTGCTGCAATGGATGGAAAACCTGAGTTCTCATTTCAGCTTTTCCTCTGGTTTTCAGAATTTTGAGGTCTGTTTTGTTTGAGGGTTTTTATTGGTTGGTCTTTTTAACCAAAGAAATAAACATCTTTCAGAGAAGCTAATTTAAAAAATATGTACAAGGTAAGAGACTTGAAAAGGACATGAATTATGAAGCTGAAGGACTGAGGAAGCATCATCTTCCTTGATCTCCTCCTAGAAAGAAGGCTGACTTGTACAGAAGCCTTTTCTTTAAGCAAAAGTCAGATGTTTCAGAATAAAAGAAGGAATGACTTATATTGAACACAAGATAAAAAACTCTGTTCTTTTTAATCTAATGGTATTGTTTCTATATTACAAAGCCCTAGAAACAGATCCATCAGTCTGAGTTTATATTGCACATCACTTCCCCTCTGGTCCCATTCAGATGAAGCACATCCATAAAGTCCAGCCAAAAGAAACTCAGAGTTTAAAATCTCTAGGGAAGAGGGCTGGATTGCAAAGGGTTTTTTGAATATGTCAGAGCAAGAAGCTGTTTCATGCAGCAGGTGCAAGTGCAAAAAGATTCCTATGAAATTAATCTTCTTTCATGCAATGCATTTATCAATCCCCATGTGCTTCCCAAGGAGGTATCCCTTCCCCTGTTATACACACAGGTCAGGATGTTTCCACCCATTACTCCTACCAAACACCAAAGGATGGTGAACAGAGTTAGACCTGCCAGAAAAGCTCATATGCAAGTGGAATTTCAACAAAATATGCAGAAGAAAATGTGCAGAATAGGTCAGCAAATCGTTCCTGTTTTTCAGCTATTCCCACTTTTCAACCTTTCCAATGATTGTGGTCCCTAAGTACATCCACACAGCCCTCCCAGCACTAAATTTAATGTGAATTGGGCACTTTAGAGTTTGTTACTCTTAACGGATGCTTCCAAACAGGAACATGCTTGGAAATATCGGGATATTCATTTGTATGCCACACGTGCACACAATACTGAGCTTAATTGGCACTATTAAATCAGCCTCAAATTGAGAACAATGCATAAACATGCTCAAGAATCACAAAGTAACATTCTCTTACAGATTCACAATAGGCATCTTGACCTGAATTTAAAAGGCATTTTTATGTCCAAACATGCAGGTAGCACTAAGCAGGATTTTTCAAAGCTCCTTTGTATACAAAGGTCAGAATTACTTTTTAACTGTACAGGTTAATCCATTAACCTGCTAAGAGGCTTTCTTTTATGGTTACATTTCCTTTCATCTTCACACATTTAAATATCTCCAAAAATCTGGACATTCATTCAAAAAATTCAAGTCTCACCTAAGCACCTTCAGTCAGTACCAACACCCAGTTTTAAGAAACATTCCAGAATTTTTTCAAATGCATCTTTTGTGCTAAAAAAAGAATGTCCATTTTACCCACCACGTACGCCAAAACAGAGGCTGCAAAACACATAGAATGCTGCTAGAAATGTATAATACTGACTAGTTTTGCCACAGGTAAGCACAAAGTTATAGGGGGAAAAAAATGTTGCAAATGTAGAGCAGGGAGAAAAGCTTATTAATTTGCCTGGGATTTTCAATAAGGATTTAGCAGATAAATCCATCCTGCTCTTCACCTCTCTCTGCCGTTCTGTGGTTTGCCTTGCTGGATAGTGAGGGCAGGGGATCCTGCTGTATTGTGCAGTGTATCCAGAGATAGAGCTGCAGGAGAAGGAGCCAAGGTGTGGAAAGCAGAAGCTTTTTGGACATAAAACAGCCAGGCTGTGATAGGGGAGGCAGCAGAGTCACCAGAGGACTGATCAGGCTCACACAAAACAGGACAGAGGCTGCAAATGAGCATGCATCTTCTGCAGAAGCTGTCCCTGCCAGCAGGCTGAGCCACCACCCCCGAGAGCAGCACCCCAATGCCTGCTGTGACCCTGTCCTTGTCCTGGCCTCGTCTGCACAGCTCTGCAGGACAGAAGTAGGACATCTGACTGCAGGGAAGGCAGGCTGCAGGTCAGAGATGAGGCCCTCTGCAATCACAGTACCTCGAGATTTGCAGCATTTCAAAGAACAGCCCCTGCATAAGACAGCAGTGGGAACGGCGTAGGTAGGGTCCTGAGAAAGAATGAGATGTTTGTTTATTCATTTCCCCAGAATGCACAAGAGCCAGAGAAATAGGTTGAACTGTTACATCACCCATGTTGCCTTCCATCCAGCACTTTGCCCGCCTGGTGCCTGAGGAAAACATGCAGGAAAAGACTCAGACTCTGAGAGGATGGGCAGAAGACTGCCAGGAGCAGCCAGAGCACAGCTTCAGCTTTCCCCCCCCATGTCTCCAAGCGAGGGGATTTGAGAGCAGGCAGTTCACACCAGCCTCAATTGCAGCACAGGTCTCTACAGCACCGTGGAGCACGTGAGGCTGCTGGTAAGGCAGCATCTGGCTGCTGTGGCTGATCCAGCCTAACCCTGATCTAGCCACCCACAGACTAATGAATTTGTTCAGTTGCACATGTCTAACTCCTTACTAAGCAATAATCTGGTCACATCTTAAGGCTGGTGCCTGTTATTCACAGCATTTAACTATAATGTTTAAAAGGAAGATAAAGTCAGTAAAGGTCAAAATGCAGCACACACTGGGTGAAATTCTCTTGATATTTGCTGTTTGAAAACTTCAATGTCACACTGGCATAACTGCAGGGGCTTTTTGAAGCAGTAATTTGTAAAAACCTAAGTAATGAAAGTTAGAGGTTGGGTTTGGTTTTTTTCCCTTCCTTTTCATTGGAAATCTTCCATTTGATATAATCCAGCCAAACTCTGGGCTCTGAAAACAGACCATATCAAAGCCAAGGCTGGTAGAACTTAATGTGTAAATATAATAATGAAGCAACAAGGATAAAGAACTAAAATTCATAGCAAAAATTCTGAGCATTATTGGGGTGGTTCTCCAAATGTCTTTTTTTCTACATAGTAAAATCTGGAAGGTGGTTAAAACTGGAATGACCACAAATTTTTAAGTGCAATTTTCAATAATGAAAAACAAGGAGGACATTAAGCTTTTGACTAGACAGTGACAGCTGTTATGCCATTGCAGCATATGCCCTATGGTCCACACAAGGCCTGAGCAGTATCCCTTTAACACGGGAATGAAACATGGATTTAGTGTGCTGAAATTATAGGCTGATTCTCTCTTTTCTATTCTGCAATAATCTGACTTTTGCTGCCTCAGAGCCATGACCTTTCCAAGGTTTGTACTTCAGGGGGAATTTCCATTCCCATCCCCAGAGCTGCAGTTATCCGTGTTGGCAATCAGCAGCCCTGCTCTTCCTCACCAGCCACTTCCTCAAGTCTTCAGGTTCTCCCCTCCGCATTCCAAGCCCTGCCTCCAAACACCTCCCACAGCAACTCAGCTCTGGGTTTATTTACAGGTTTTACTGGCATTGCTGCAATTCCAAGTGCTGCCCTGCAGATAGAGAGATCGAGAAGAGCCATGCCAGCATCAGTGAGCCAGAGCCCTGTGCTGAATCTGTGCCACTGCTGTTACAAAACCTTTTCTCCCTAAAAAATTCATTTCACCTTCATTGGTAAACACTCTATTATTTACTTTATCTATTTCCTTCTCTGTAATAATTGTTTGATAACCATTCAAAAGAGCCTAAAAGACTGAAGACTTTGGAGCTCTCTTTCACCCACTGGAAATGAGTCTCTTGTGTTGCCTCTGTATCTCTAAATCCAGTCACCCTGCTGCTGCAGCTGGTGAGGCTCCAACAGTGCTATCAGGACAGGGAACCCTGCAGCAGAAAGGCTGTTGCTAAGGCTCTGACACTGTGTCATAAAACCCTGCTCAGGGCAGGTCTAATCACTGCTGTGCTTTAAAACCACTGATAGCTCTAGAGACTGGCTCACACTCTACCTGCCAGCATTGCCAGCACTGATGGAGCTGGGAAAAAGCCTCAGCCACCACAGGAAATTATTGGGGCTGATTTCCTTTTAGGGACAGCATTGTGCAAATTGTTTCTGCAGAAGTTCTGCATTGACACTTATTTTCATTGTTTTTTTCCAAATTTCCCTTGTCTATCTTTGGACTGAAAGCTTTTGTGGGGAAGATTTCACAGCTGCTTTCTACCCTCTTCATAAGGGCAAGAGGCTTCTGGGTGGGAGGAGAAATGGCAGTAAATCAAGTGAAAAGCAAAGAAGAGGAGATTCCTGGGCTCTCACATGTACTGACACACCGCAAGTGAGCGCCCTCAACTTTATCTGCTCACTCTCTGGCCCCTATCAGAGATTCACGTCATTACCCAACTCAGCGATTTCCAAGGGGGAATTCTTTCTTTGTCTCCTTGACACAGGAAAACCAATGTAGGCAAACAGGCAGGATGGGCACCTGTTCAGCATCTCTACATGCACATTCAGATAGGCTTTGTTTGGAAATCCCTTTCCCCCAGGGCTGCCTGGCTGAGGTTTTCTGAAGGCTTTGGCACTTCACAGCCACCTCAAACATGATTACAAGGTCACATAACCACGGTTCTCAACCTCTCCTCACTGCACCAGCTCCACATTCACTCCTCAGTGCACTGCAACCACATCCCACCTGAACATAAAGCCTTTCACAAATTCACTACCATTCCTCTCTCCCCTTTCTCATTCCCTCACCCATGTTCTCCCTGAGTGCCTCAGGCAGAGCTGAGCGTACCCTCACTACCCTTAGTAAGGCATGAGAAGGGCATGGGTTTAAGTGTATTAAGAGTATGAGAAGTCTGATCTCAGATGACTTGCCCACAGCAACACACAGTAGCTCAGGTTAATACCTCAGACACCGAGATCCTTTGTCTCCTAACATTTGCCTTTTTTACTCTTACAGCCCCACTACCACTGGTGAAAGGTCTCCCTGCACTCAAGATCAGAAGCCTGCACATTCTATATCTCACAGATAACCCACCAACTTCCAGAAGTCATCCCAACCCTTCATTTCTTCCTAAATTATGAAATAATTTATAATCCTTTTAGCTGTGTTCTGATTTTTTAAAAAAATTTAATAATTCTACTCTGGTTTTGACATGCTACTTACAAAATGCTTGGCATAACCAGTTCACACTAGTCTTACCATAACCTCCTATGGGGGACTATCATATTCAGCTTCAAGACAGCATTATCAACATTGACAATTCATCTAACTCTGGGAAACACTCTGAGATGCAACTGATGTATGAAATCAAGTCACACCTCCCATTTGGATGGGAGTGACAGTAGTTTCCATGGTTACACAGGATACACACCTCAGAAATGTCCTAGAAGGCAGTGGGATTGCAGTGAGGCACCCAAGTGTTAGTTTTAATCCAGTTAGAACAAAGACCAACAGCAAGACAAATACAGCAACATGAATAATACTCCCAGACTGGATAAAATGTCGTAAGAAGATTGGGTAGCTCACACTGGAGCCTCTGCTACGAGCCTGAGCATTTGTTAGGAGAAGGAGGAAGATTAGAGCTCAGGCAGGTGAAATCTCCTGCCCAACAAACCCAGAGCTGCCTGCAGTATGGACGTACCCAAAGCCATCACATGAGGCCAGGCATGAACTGCATCTGCCAAATGTGAAAAGACAAGAACTTGAGAACAGCAGGGACTTGCCCTCACAGCATCTTTCCAGATATAGCATTCTAGCTCACCAAAGGGGATAAATAATGGGCAGGCAAAGAAAGGCCTTCAGCTGAAAGCATTGTGTCTTTCAAATTCTGATCTGAAATAGATGTAAAACAAGCCAAACCTAAAAGCAAAAGGCAAACATCTCTTTCAACATAACAGTATCACCAAGTTGCTCCATTTATAAATCAGTTCCTCCCTTCCCATGCCATATAAACTTAAGGTCAGAAGTGAATTTCTCTCCATATAATGCCCATTCAGCAATTTGTAATGCCTCAGAGGTGGGTGCATCAGCGGTGAAATGTGCCATTCCAAAGGCTACCAAGAGATGGCACCAGGATTTCTGTGTGCCACGTGTTCTTCCAGACCTCTGGAACAACCTTGGGAGATGCTGTTCCTCTCCGCCTCATCAATTCCTCATTTATTTTCAAATCTCGCCTGAAAACATCTCTTTTTCCCTTGTCTCTACCTCTTAATTTTTCAATTTCTCTCATCTATTGCTATTAGCAGTACCATGCCAGTAAAGTGTAATTCTGAAATGGAACTCCATTTGATCTGCAAAGCAGCACTGACATACCACCAGTCTGAAATGAGATTTTGTAACTGATTATTGATATTAGAACAGGTAATTCTTTGAGAGAAACCACACAGACCGTAAAAATAATGAAAGAGAAGGAACTGCATGAAACTGGGACACCTCTGGCTCCAAGATCATTTCTTCTATTACAATGGCTCATTGCAATAAATTTGCACAGTAGGGTTTATTTACTTATCTTAGTGATGCAATCATCCCTGCTTCTTGTTATCTGAGATTTTAGTCAAGTTGAAGAGACACTTTATGGAAAGAAAAATTTTCAAGACAACACTCTTTCCTTTGTTGCTGGCATTGTCTCATTGAGAATGGTATTTTCTAGTTTTATTTAACAGGACTTCTAGGATAAATCCCATGTAGATCAAGGCCAGATGGGAATCAAGTCATTTAGCTGGGATATAGCTCAACAGAAATGTTTTTTTCCTTCCCATGAATTTTCTACACAAATCAAGTGAACCAAATAGTGCCTGTTTATTCTCAAAATGCTAAGCATTGATTAATTCTGACCACATTCCAATAGAATCATGTGTTACTTTCCAATTAAATATCCAGACTGCTCAACATGATTAATGACAAAACACAGACTAACAAGTGGAATTAAGAATGATTTGCTTTTGATCTTCTCTCAGGAACCATTGCCAAATAAACAAAGGCATAAAGCTGAACCCATCACAACAGCTTCCCTATCAGGTTGAAGAAGAAATAATCACCACATCAGTGCCTTAAGTTTCTGCTCTTTCTCAAAATACAGTCTGGCAGTGGCCAGATATGCCACATGTTCTTCTGCTCAAGAAGAAAGCAGCTGGAAGTGCAGACCAGTCCAGGAGATGGAACTGCAGTAAATGTTTATGGTGGCCTACCAGCAAGACACTATCCAAGATTAAGGGTAAGGAAAAATCTAACTGCCTGCAGTGGGGTCTAGGGCACACTTGCAGTTGGATCTCTTCCACGTGCCTCTCCATCATTCTCAGCAGAAGAGATAAGCCCAGTATTCAGGTCACCCCCAGTACACATCTCCTCTCTTTGTCTAAACCAGACATAGCCCACTGCTGCTCTGGTTTCTTCTGTCAGGGTTAAGGTCAGGAGTGCATTTGTACAAGCATTTCTTGATGTGGCATCTTGGTCACTTTTCAACTCTATGGGCTCAACACTTTAACCTTGCACTGAAGCACCGGTTTCAAGATGAGAAAAAAGAATCTCAGTTGTATGCAAACAAGCAGAGTAAGATATAAATATATATCTATATAACACCCTATATTCAAAGCCTAATTTGAAGCTATGTACAGCCTCTTAACTTATATCTTCAGTATTTCCAGGGTCTTCATATTCTCCTTGGTCAATCTGACACAATATCTGACTAAATATGGCTTTTAGCTTTAGATGAGCTCTCTTGCTAACCTTGGCATTTCTCTTTCGACTTGCATGAGCTCTGCTTCCTGTAGTCAGTAAAAATCTCCTCAGCTCCCACTCTGACAGAAGGATGTGATACAGCAATCACTTCATGGCCACGGCAACAGTGCTATCAATATTCTTCCATATATATCTTGCATCAATATTCTTTCAGGACCCTCCCCACCTCAAACCACCCCTGAGTGCTTATCAGCAAAGAAAAAACACCTGTGGTATTCTCACTCCTCCTGGGTTTTGAGCCCTGGCACCAGATGGATCTGACTCCACAAATCTCTTTCAGCAACCTTCTACCTGGCCCAGCTTTAAATGCCCATTGTGCCACTTCCAGGTTGCCCACTGCAGCCTCATCCTCCACTGCACAGAGAAACATTTTCAAGACCCCAGGTTTCTAGAGGCAAACATTTACCACAGGTGAAGAGAATTTGCTTATTTTTCCCTTCAGTTTGTGAGGAATCCAGATAACCACCTCAGGTAAAATAAAGTTACATGGGAGGATTTCCTCCCTTTAATGAAAAGGGAGATTATCAGCAAATATTTGAGGCACTGGGACTATCCAATAAGCACCAAATGCAAGAATTGTGATCAAATGTCAGAAGTGGGTAATGCTGGACACGAGCAAAGGCAGATAATTTCTGCATATCACATTTTCTAGTGAATTAATTTGGCACCATTCCCAGACCTTTTTTATTCACTTTCCACTTTTAATTAAGTAGTCAAACTTTACTGGAATGGCCCAGTGTAGAAAGCCAAGTATTCTGAATACCCACAGAAAGAGTTTTTATTTCTGATGAATACTCACTCTTGTTGTAATCTTTCATACAGGGTTTATGTGAACACTTAATATGAGCCAGCTCTGCTCAGTATAATAAATAGATGTACTCACAGAGGCTTGAAAAACAAAGACATTTTAAAAGACTCTCCAAATTGCTTTAATAAAACTGTGCACCAACCTTTTAACAGCAGAAAAGGAAAACATAATGGAGGGAACCACCAAAGCACTCCACCATTTGCCATTTTCCAAAGCACAGAAATGCTTCCTCTTATGAAGGAAGAATAAATTCTGAGGGTTTTGTTTTCAGCTTCTTTGATACTCTGTCTTCAGCATGAGGAGTTCTAGAAGAGCCTGCACAACATGTAGCCACAGACAACCCATGGCCTCCAAAGCCACTGGTGAGGACACCTTGTGCTTGACAGCCTGGACAGAGTCATACAGAAGAGACCAGCTCCTGTCTGACTAGAGAGCAAACACCTTCCACTGTCACATTCCACACCCCACAACACATCCAAGCACTTCTCAGAACATTCTCAGAACAAGTAAGTTGGGAAAACGAGCAACAGTGTTAAAAGGGACACTGGAAAGCAGGAGAAGGGTAGAAGCTGTGGAACATACAGGGAATAATAAGGATGAAAGGTGAAAAGAGCAGTGATCATTGCACTGTGTGAGGCACCAGAGACACTACATTAGAGAAGGTGTTGATGGAGTGAAGATTTGAGCATCCCACACACACTCCTATCAGATATCCCAGCTACTGACATAAACAGAACTGAGAAAAGCAGAACATCATCTGGCTTTATTTTAAACTGTCCCTGTAAAAGGTATCAGAAAACCTTCTCTGCAGCACAGCATCATGAGAGATGGGCAAGACAGCCTTAAGTCTCTGACTCCCTTGGATTTCACAGTGGTTAACTCAAGAGTTCTCTACACCTCACAGAGTTCCATGCTTCTTCCATGTAGCTTTTACCTCAGATGTGGATAGTTCTGGAGAGATCCAGAGTCATGGCACCAGCAAGCTGAAGACCTCAAATGCCTAACTCAAGCCAGTAAAGCCCATGAGTCACGGTCTCAGGGGAACCAGAGCCACTTGGCACCTACCCAGAGAAGGTCAATTGGAGCATGGGGAGACTATTTCTAAATACCCCAGAGCTTTGACACTGGGAAAAATAAATAGAACTATGTATCTTGTTTCCACATCTTAGCAGGCTAAATAAATAACTCTCCCAGGGCACTCTGCAGGGCAGATTCTTAAAGTGACCTTGGCCCTGCTGCTGCCCAGGACAGGGGAACGCGGGTGTGCCCACCAGAGAAGTGATGCCTTTTCAATGCTGCATTCCTGGCAGCTGATCAGAGAGCCAGGGTAATCTCAGCTCCCACAGTTGCTGGCTGCTCCTTCCCAGCAAAAAGGCAAACCATGGTGGCACATAGATGTGGGGTGGAGAGAAGGAATCGAGGGCAAACACAAAAATAAGGGTCAAAGGACTTCTGGGACAACACTGGAGTTTTCCTCTGTAGGCAGGGTAGAGGCTGGTGCTCTCTACAACTTCCCTGTTGATAACTAAAAAGAAGCAGATGTTTTTGTAACCAAGAGCCACACCAAAGTTCCACTCTCCCAGCTTCAGCATAGCCACAGCCACTTTAGGAAGAGCTGTACCAGTGTCAGATAGCTGGGAGCACAGGCTGAGCTAGATAAAGAACATGACCCCTTTTATGCTTTCTCCCCAGCTCAGAAAACCCATCCATAAGTGCCCTGCCACAGGCACCTCACAAAATTCTAGGATATTTTCCTCACATGTACCCACCTCCATTTTCTGATGAACTGCAAAGATGATTAGGGCTCTCAGACTGCAGCTACTCCAGGCATTGCTAATGCTGAGAGAGAAGATCTGTAACCCACTCTACAGTCTGTTCTCCTGGTCTTACTACCTAAATTCTTGCCAACATCATCTCCCAACACCACTTTCCACAATGAAAGCAGCACTCCCACATGAACTACAAACAAGCACAACACCCCCACTGGCTAACAGGAAACCAGTGCCTTTTAAAGGGTTGCAATTGTGTTTTAATACAAAACAGGTTTGTGTGGTTCTTCTGATGTAAAACAGGCTGTCTCCACTGTGCTACTGAGCTTCTCAGCTGCTCTTAGTTTGCACACTCATGTGTTTTAAGAAGAGCACAAATACTTTAGGAAATAACAAGAAAATTAGGAAACTGAACTAGCAGCGAGGAAGCTCAGGTAGACAAAAATTAATGCACAAGACACCTTTTTTATATGAAAAATAAATTCAAGCTTTTCAGTAATAAATAAAAAGGCTTATTAGCTATAAAATGGGATTTACTGAGGGCAATTTTGAGGTTTTCTGGTGTTTGTGTTCCAAATGGAAAAAAATGTCCACAGAGGAATTCAAAAAAATCCTTGTACAACAGATAAAAGGAAGTAAAAGTTAAATATTGCATATTGACAATGCAGAATCATTGAAATCAAAA
This sequence comes from Hylia prasina, assembly GCA_013397195.1. Taxonomy (NCBI): domain Eukaryota; kingdom Metazoa; phylum Chordata; class Aves; order Passeriformes; family Sylviidae; genus Hylia; species Hylia prasina. The sequence continues at coordinate 91,549 of VYXD01002162.1, read as the reverse complement.
GCAGCATGTTTCTCCAGTTGTTTCCCTTAGAAGTGAGTATTTTAGAGCAGTTTACAGACTACACTTACAGCAACACTCCCTGCATCTCTAAATGTCTCTCAGCAAGAAGCCAGGCCAGAAAGGTGTGACAAATACCAAGGTTTCCACATCCCCTATGGGAAACAGTCAATGGAAAATAAAGCACTTTTGCACAAAATTCATTTTAAAAGCCTTTAGGCAACCAGTCCCATTGCTTAACAGAAAACTGATACAGGCCCAATTCCCATCACAGATCCTGGCCTATCACAGAAGCAGAACCCTGGTCTAATCACAGCCAACACTTCCACAGGAAGGAAAACAGGGAATTTAGAGGAACTTGCTTTGTTAAGTTTGGGCTTGGACCCATCAATCACTTTTGGTTGCCTCAGAAGCCAAGCCCAGCTCTGGGTCTAACTCATCCTGGGCACCCCTGTCATACATAAAGCAGTTCTCCAGGCTGTCTACATCTTAAAGTTATTAAATGAGGCCTGAGGGGAATGTTGGAGGATGCTTAGATATCCTGGGAGTAATATCTTATTGGTAATATTCTTTGAGTTGGGTAATATTCAGAAGTCTGTGTATGAAACATCCTGGTATCCCCACATAGAGGAACCTCAGGTACTTTGTCTAAGAGAGGACTGAAGCTGTGAAGGAGTTCCAGGTACTTGGCACTGTGCTAGAAAGCCAAAAGCACAGGCAAAAGTGAGTTGGCTCCCATCAACAAGGCAGCTGCAGGAAGTTGTGCATCTGCTGGGCCCCCTCAGTGTCTTGTTTAGAAAAGCAAACTGTCAAAAAAACTGTGTATCTCCAGACGCGTGGGCAGAGGAACTGGAAGAAAGCTGCACTTAGCAAACAGCAATACCGTGTGTTGATGTGCAGCTTCAGCACTGGTGGCTGGTGGAAATTAATTCAAATTCTTTCCCAGTTATTGTGTAACTCATGAAATTGAGAGAACTGCTTGGTCTTTGATGGTAACAGCAGGATGGACATTATTTAGTGCATACAGGGTGACTGGCTCTCACTTCAACCACAGCTAAGCAAACAGTGGCCAAACTGCTGTGCTGTGTCTGTCCATCCTTCTCACCTCGTGCTCTACCTGAAGCTGCTTCCTCAGAAATCACCAGCCATGGACCTCACCCATGTCAGAAACACGCAGAAACCATGGCTGAGGGCTGCCATGTCCTCACTGACACGTGCCTGAGCAAGTAGGGACTGTGCCCCACAAGCCATTGCATGTCCCAGCAGAAGAACTAGATGGGATTGTGTGAGCACAGCTCATAGCAGGAAATTCTTCCTCCTGCTTTTAAAGAGCAAGCCAGAGATACATACTATGCTCTTATAAAGTTTGCCTTGAAAGGCATCTGAGGAAGTGGTCAGGACAGACAACTTGGGGATTAACATTCAGCATTAAGATGAAGATATAAAATGGACTTGCTGTCTTCAGAAAAGAACTATTTGAAACATGTGAGATGGGCTTAAAAGCAGATGCAGATTAATACTAGTAAGAGCTGTCATACTTCAAAAATATCATGATGACCAGGTCATGACTCTTCAAATGGAGGATGAGGCAGCACTGCCACGATTCCACTCTAGCTACCCCCAGGCTGGTGGTGGCAGGAGGTTCTTGCTGAGTGGGAGGCAGGAGTGGCTTGTCTGCTGCCAGCACATGCTTCTCAAAACCCAGTTGTGGCTGGGAAATGAACGAGGGCACCTTGCAATCAAACTGCCATCGCTGTCTAGGGCACACTACAAATAAAGGGCCACCAGCATGAATCATATGATGAATCACAGCATTAACGTGTCCTTCAGGGAACTATTTCTGCCTCTTAAAAAACCCTGCAGATTTAAAGTGAGTGGAAACTGCATACATTTCTGATTTCTTTGCCTCTTCAAGTGGAACCAAAATTTTATTTCTTGCTGTCCTGGAAAGATGAGTTCCCTTGGGGCTACTGCCTACCTGACCGTCCTGACGTGTCTCTTGCTGTAGGGAGTGATGACTTTGAAAAGCAGCTCCATGGCTCCATTGATGCCAAGCATAGTTCCCGTGGCAACTGTGGCAATAAAAGGAAAAAGCAGTCAGCTTGAAGCAGGCAGCTGGCAAACATTGCCTAGAAGAGATGTGAGGAAGAGTAGCTGCCCCTGGGGGCTATGAGCTCTCTGGGCTCCTATCTGGATTCCACAGGTCCCCTTACAAACACAGAAAGTGAAGCACAAAGCTGTCTGTGGACACAACATGAACCAAAATCAGGTGCAAAACCAGTCCGACAGCTCTTTCCCAATTTCCCCAAAGCCCCTTTTCCTGTAGACATTGTACTCTCCAGATAACAAATCATAATTAAACAGGGTCTTCTCCCAGAAAAGAATGACAGAACTCAAATTCATCCCACACTTCCTACATGCAACTCAGTGAGGACAGTTCATTTCATAGGGGCTTAATGGGCAGAGTTTTCTTTCTGTGCTGTTATTCAGGAGAGTGGAAGTGGGTTTGGGGGGCTTCTGAATGCAGTTTAATTTCATCTAGGCCAATTTTCCCTTTCATCCTTCACTTTTTAGCACACTAGGAACTTTTATGGATAGATTTTGCAATCAGTTTCAATACTTAATGCACAGCCTAGGAATTTAGCCAGGCCTCCCCACTATGAGACAGGATATCTCAGTGTAATGAAGGAACAAATACAGCCCTGAAATATTAAACGGAAGCGACCAAGGTGAAAGGATCAGTAATCACCAGCAGCCAGAAGGAGCCCTGGCTGCCTGCCCACTGCTGGGTTTTGGCTGTTTTGTAGATATCTCCCAGTGGCCATCAGAGAGCTGCCAGAGGGCCCATCATCTCCTGCTGTCCTACCATGTCCCTGCCAAGCTGTCCTGTGATGGAAAGCCTTGCAAGGCCTGCCAGCTGCATTCACACTGGCTGGCAATTCATTAGAGACAGGGCTGTGGACAAGGCTGCTTGAACTCATCCTGCTTCAGAGCAGGATGTGAGCAGCCACAAACATGTGGTGGCAGTGAAAGGAGCAACCCAGAGTGGGGCATGAGGTGAGACAAGGACTCATCTTTACCGCTTTCATACCCAAGCACTCTAGAGAGTTTTGTATGGTTCTGGCTTCCCTTAAGTTCCACTCCATCATTTTTAAGGTTGGGAACATGTAAACCCATGGTTTGATATCATACCCACACAGATTTTCACCTAACCTCCCCTGCAGATTCCCAGCTGGTCCACAAAGTCAAAATTATTAATGGAGCGTGCTGGAGATACCTGGAGAGTAAGAGAGATGTTCCAGCAAAGGAGCAGAGCTGGGGTTCTGGGGTCTGACATTAACAGAAAGGAGGTCAGGCTGCTGTGTGCATCCTAAAACCTCTGCAGAAACAGCAGCTGAACTGAGTGCAGGTGCATTGAAGCAGGGAGCAGGGAAGAGGGCTGATCATTTTGGGTGAGAGGCAGCACTGGGTCACTGCACAGCTGTGAAACCCAAATAATGGCACATTTCATCTTCTGGCTTTGGCTGCATTTTCAGCCACACTCAGGCTTTCAAATACTGCTTATCATGGGGAGAGGGGTTGAATGTTGAGGCTTGGCTGCTTGCCTGAGGGAGCCCAAAGCATGAAGCCAGCTCCTGTCCAGGCAGAAGGGACCTGCAGGGCTGGGCGCCAGGAGAGCTAAATCTCAGGATGCACATAGCAGACTGCAGACAGAAAAGCTTAATGGCCATCAAGAATTATCTGCTGGGTGAGGGAGGTAGGGAAGGAGAGGAAAGGGTTAGAGTGAGCAAAGGGAAATTTGTGCTGACGAGCTCAGTGCTTTATAGCACAGAAAGCCTCTATGAATCTGTAATGATTCCAGAGAGAATACTGGAAATCCCATTGCTTGAATCATTTAACTTGAGGGCATTGCCAAGCAAGAAAAGCTGGGAGAGTGCACATCTGAGGGGATACTAGTCAGAAGACCGGGATCTAATATCTGCTTCCCAGGGGACCTTGAATAAGTAACAGATTTCTCTTTCCCTTTGCTTCTCCATCCTCATGGAGCTGCTCTGAGGTTCAATACAATCAACAGTAGTGAGACATTTGGCTGTTATGGTAATGGGAACTGTATAGAGACTTAAGGTACCCAAATCTCAGAGCAAAAGAATTGACTGTCTATATTCCAGAACAGGAGATTTTTACCATGAATATTTTTCACTACAACACTTTTATTTCCATAGCTTGCAAATGAAATGCACTGTAAAGGCTGCATAGGCCCCTTGAGGAGCACCTTTTTCTAAGGTTGTTCTGGCTTTTTTGCTTCTCTGTATATTAATGGTGCATGCAGGCACTAACCCTACCAGGAATGATGTTTCTTTGCATTGAAATGACTAAAAAAGAACCCTGGTGGTTGTCACACAGAAGAAAAGGAAAATCTTGGCACTCACCATTAGAAGCACAAACCCTCAGGACCCAGAGGCAGTGGGTGAGGTGCAGTGGGTGGCCCAGGTCTCTTCTTGTCAAGCTCAGTATTATATCAGTGGCTTCTGCTTTCTGCACTTTAAGCCCAAATTTCCTATCTGTGAAAAGCAAATGAGAACTAAACTGTTGCAAAGGCCAGGTCATTGCAGCTGTGCTGCTAAATGTATGTTTATTAAGCCTTGTAACTCAAAATCTTATAAGAAAGGCATTCAAATATATCAATGCGTTAAATCAATATTAATCTCACTGAAAACAGAAAAACATGGGATTTACTTTGAATTACCACATATTAAACATAGAATAGTCTGGATTGAAAAAGACCTTTAAAGGCTGCCTAGTCCAAGCCCCTTGCAATGAGATGCACCAGATAAAGATGCTCAGAGGCCTATCCAACCTGACCCTGAATGTTTCCAGGGATGGGGCATCTACCACCTCTCTGGGCACCCCATGCCAGCACCTCACCATCCTTATCATTAAATACTTCTTGCTTTCATCTTCTCTAAACCTATCCTCTTTCAGTTTAAAACCATTACTCCTTGCCATGTACCAAGAGGCCTCACTAAAATGTCTGTCCCCTTTAGCTACTGGGAGGTCACAGCGAGGTCATCCTGATTCCTGACCCCCTCCAGGAGCCCCCAGCACTCAGCAGTACCTCGTTGTCCCACCCTGGCCAGCAGGCGCAGCAGGGGCAGGAGGGTGCCATGGTCGGGGGGCTCTGTCCGGGCAGCCGTGGCCAGGGCCTGCAGCAAAGCCTCACTGCCCCCTTTGCTGACCACGTAGTGGATTCTCCGTCCAGTGCCTGGGGAAGAGAGGAGAGACTGCTCAGGGCATCCCTTCCCTGAGCCACAGCTGTCACAAACCCTCAGTCTGTGAGGAGCACCCGGGGCTTCCGTGGCCTTGGGACAACATTTGAGTGCCGTGAGTGCACGAGCGTTTGCAGAACTGGCCGTGGGTCTCTGGTGTCCCCAGCCTGGTGACATGGATGGTGGCTTCATGGTGGAACTGTGTGCTCTGCTGCCTCTTACCACCACAGAGTCGTTGTCTCTCCAAACCCATGTGCTGCAGAAGTTTTTCACTGTGCACTGAAACGTGGCAGAGAGGAATAAGCGGAGATGCCGACAGGTTTCAAAGCAGCAAAAGGCTCAGTGATCTTTTCTTAGATACTGGAAATTAAACAAGGAAAGAACTAAAGCTGCACTGGGCTTCTGCCAAATGAAAAGGAATCCTAGGGAAGCCTTGGGACAGCTTTCAAATAAATGTAGGTCTCCAAAGAAATCACACTCTAACCCTGGGAGCCTTGCTGTGTTAACAAACAGGGATCCAGGCTCTGTGGTTGGGGGATGCTGCTCATTCAGTTCCTCGAGGAGAGCAGGAGCCCCTATTCTCCATGGGGACCATCCTTGCACCCAGCTGAGGAGAAGGGCTGCAGGGCTCCAGAAGAGATGCCCAGATGGACAGGTGATGTCTCTGGTGGGGCTTCCAGGACTGGGGGACCCAGGAGGATGCAGCACTCACCGATGCAGCCCCCACAGCCTTGCAGCTTGGTTGGGCTGGGAATTGTTTAGAAGATGATATTTTTGCGGTGGAGCAGAAAGGAAAAGGAGCCTGATTATTTTTTTCAGTTCTTTTTCCAATACACTTATTTTTTTGTACAGCTTTGAGCACATAAAGTGACATCCATTCCCTGTAGCCCCATGGTAGAAGTGCCTTTTGGAGAGAGGCTGAACCCTCTGCATTAGAGGGTCCCTGGGTTCTGAAAAGTCAGGTTCCTTTCCCTGTCTCACAGACCTGTCTTCAATGGCACTAGTGAACATTTCCAGTGGTTGGCTTCTAGGGATTATGAAATACTTTGCAACCCATGGGCATCTTCCAAACTAAAAAGAAAAATTTGAAACTTTCTCTGAGGCTCTTTTTCTTTCCTTTAACACATTGAATAAACTCAGTTTTTCAAACACAGGAGAAAGGACTTCTGATATATAGAGAAAATTTATATATTTTTCACCTTGCAAACACCTGGTCAAGTTTGAATGCAAGTGAATTTCCTCACTTACTTGAGGACTCCCTTTCTGCCCTAGCCCACAGCCATTGCCCCAAATCTTTGCTTCCTTACCCAGAGACAGCAAGTCAGTGAGGACACTGAGAATGTTCAGGATGACATCCTTGTCACAGGAGCTCTGGAATGGAAACACACCAAATTTACAGATCAATTCAGAACAGGACACTTTGTCCTGCACAGGGCTGCAGTGCATGATGCAGCTGAGGCACTGAGATCCTTGTTTGGACCCTGAGCACTTTTGTGCCATCTGGACAGTGAATATGTGGAAACATATTGATGACACATTTTAAAAGCCTCTAACATACCATACTACACAGTATTTAATACACAGTAGCATTTCTGTAGAACCCACATCTAAATTGTAAACTAAAGCTCTCTTTCTGGTTTGATCTGACTACCCCAAAATTGAGGAAATCCTGTATCACATAGAAATGTTAAATGCAAGGTGGTTTGCCATGATACCATCTCTTATTATTGGAGTTGAAGAAAAATATAATTAAATTATATTAATCCCATCTACAAGCAAATTCTCCTGTCTTTGCAGCCACAACCACGTGGAAGCCTTGAATTTGAGGAGAAGAAAAATTCCTAAGCTTATTTTTAAACTAATATAATTTAATTTTAAGACCAAGTTTCCACCACACTTTGACATGACGCATTTTGCTTTAGAATTACTTTAAATTTTGCATTAGAGGAAATAAGATATAATTCACTTGAGAAGAAGGAAACACATTATATCTACCATCCATCTGTGGACCCACTAGACCCCTTCTTTAATCCTCCTGAAAACAGATTTCACTGCTGTGATTCAAGAATTAATCACCAGTCAGTATTGCAATTTGGGTGATTTGGTTTAAGACCTGGATGTTTTTATTTCTGAACAGATACAACACCATAAAAATTTCCAGCATTATACAAAACTTGTATTTGAGTAGCCTTGGTCCTAAAGAACCTTTGGATCACACAAACTATAACGGAATCACTTTATTTTCAATTAAATTATGACAATAAGATAACATCTCACAAATACATGGCTCCTATATTTCTGAATGTTGAACTGCTTCAGAAACTTAACCTAACTTGTAACTTAAACTAATCTGGTATCTATTCTAGATATATGTGATCATTTTACCAGCCAAATTGATTCAACAATTCTCTGACATATGTAACATTATGCAACTGCATATTTAAGACAAGGAGTTGAGAAGTAACACCTAGCAAAAAGAAACTCTAGAAAGAATATTAAGGAAAATCTAATATTCAGGTCTGTAATAATGACTATTAATGCAAGTGGACCCTTTTTTTCCCAATGGATCCCTGAAAAAGTTGCAGCACAAGCTGACAAGGTGCTGAGGATTGTGCAGCCAATTAGGGTTCATATTCCTCCTTTGTTTCAGCTGGAGAGGATATGCATTGAGTGAGACGTGGGGATGAAGCAGGAAATTGATCAGTCTGCAGTCAGAGCAGGTGACTTCCAGCCTGGAGAAACAGATTTCCACCTCAGTCACAGAAATCCTGTAGGATGCCTGGCAGTGCCCTGCAACCAAATCTCCTTCTGTATTGGCAAACTACACGTGCCATTTTCTGCATGGAATATCTACATTAGTGCCAATGTTTCCTGGCTTCTGTATCTTAAACCTTGTGTGTCTTCTGAGAGGGTTTTTTTGTTTGGTTGGGGTTTTTGGGGTTTTTTTTGTTTGTTTGTTTTTTCTTTTTTTTTGGTCATAATTGTTAACAAAAAACTATCTTCAAATCTCTGAAAATCAAGGTTTCCCATCATGCTGGTTTTGGTCAATTAGCAGTGTTACTAACCATTCCCTGCTCAATATATATTCCAAGTGAGTCACAGGGACAAGAGGTGTCAGCAAGGGAATGAAACAAAAGAACAAGATGTGGTCTGGGATGGGAAAGGAAGGAAAGAAGAGTCAGGTGAGGATGAGATTGGAGCAAACAGGCAGAGAATCACTTCTGAAATGGGGACTCAGTGGAGGAGGGTCTGTGAACGCTGATGGCTTTCTCAAAGCTCAACTTGCTTTTGCTCTTAGCTAAAATCCACAGGCAAAGCTCCTGTCTCATCCCCACCTCAGAGCTGCTCCATGCCCAGAGACAGAGCCTGCTGTTTCTATCCGTTATCAACTCAGCAAGCAGAGATCTCAGCACTGAACATGATAGTTCAGCCCTTTTATGATCCATGTTGAAATCAAAGGGCTCAGTGTGATAGGATTCCTGCTCCTTTCAGAGCCAAGATAAACAGAATATGTGGCTTTAATGAAATCCAGTAACTCTCTTCACCAAGCACTGCCACCCTCACCGTAGAGGAGTCCAGATTTGTGCCACTGGCTCAAGGGACCACACAGAGAGGAAAGGCTGCAGCAGGGTCAGAGCAGTTCTGAACAACATTACTCTTGGGTAAGAAATATAGTTTTAGTCCTGTGTTCATCCTCCTAATTCATGTCTTTGTTCATTTCAGCTGGCTCAAGTCTCCCAGACTAAACAAAGAACATTCAGAGCTCTCTTCCCAAGAGTTTCTTGGCATTTTTTAGCATAGGGACTTAATAGTCAGGGGCAGTTGTCAGGAGTGATGAGTATCCATCAAATTTACTGACTCCAGGAAGACTTACTGTTCTCAACACCTTTTTAAATATCTGGGTTGCCTAAATCAGACCGCCCTCCAGTTTTGTCTTGCTGCCTCTCAGTATCCCTTTCCTCTGTAGGTGGATGGATTACACATTAGGGTTTCAGTAATGAAGTCTTCATTGATTTATGCTCCTATTACACTGGGTTGTTTATTTTAACTGATTGGATTGTGGGTTCCTAAGCCATTAACACAAATAGTGATGACATAAGATATCCTCTGACTTTCCATGCACTTTATCCAGGGACTTGGGCAAACAAAGAACTTGAGGGAACATGAAAGATCGACCTTTAAAATGTGAAAATTAAAGCTGGGTGATATTGCCAAATATTTTACCTGAGTGTTTGCTCTTGATATTTTAACACTAAAATTCTGTGTTGGTGCCTCATTGCTCCCCTTCCTCCTGCACACTACTGAAGGAGTTGGATGACTCATGAGTTGGCTGAAACAGTGGATAAAACCCCAGTCCCATTACAAATGCTAACATATTTCCCACTAACTTTAGTGGCACCACTGAATAATACAGACTTCTGCAAAAGAGCACAGCTCTCATTTATAATAGCAAGGCAACACAGAAAAAAATAACCCTAAAGTTGCTATTGTCTTGCTAGATGACAACTTGCCTCTAGAAAAGAAACAGCTCTGATTTTCAGGTTTTCAAAGTCATCAAAAATATTTGGACATTGAAATCCATTAGAATCGATTGTTTAAATTAATACACATAACAAACTCTTTGTGGATGAATTGCCAACATATTCATTCATAAAAAATATTCAGTAAATCTTTTTGAACAGTAAGTACAAATGAGAAAATCACAACTTGTGCCTGATCTAAAAAAGATGAATAGAGTAATTTCTTTAATGCAAATTTCTTACCCAGCTCTGGTAAAAATAAACACATTAGTTATTTTTATTGAAAGAGATGTTTGATGGTTTAAGAACAAACCATAACCAAAGAGAGGAGAAAAGTAAAATTCCTCTTGCTAAGTATTTTCCATTCCTGCCAGCACTTACAAATGTTAGATACAGCATCTACATGTGCACAGACTAATGAAGATGCATTTGTTGTGTATGGGTGGAATAAGAGAAGAGAAAAGTTCCTGGAGGCTTAAGTTAGATTACAAAATCACTGACCTCCTGCAGGATTTCACTAAAAGGATTTAAAGTTAGAGCCAAATTGTTACCTATTAACAACAGCCTGTAGTTGCCTTTCACAGCTTGTGGCTGGACAAAGGTTAAAGTAGCAAAACCATCACTTTAAATATCAAGCATGGCTGTACTTTTTGGTCAGAGCCCCTCATCTCTCTTAGCCTTACTTCAGTGAAGCATCCTGTCTTCTTCACCCAACCAAGAGTATCACAGGGCTGAGCTCAGATGCATTTAATCAGCTCCTGGCTCAGAGCTCCTCTCTGAGATTTTTCTGGGAATTAATCCCTGAAACACTGGGGTGAGCTTGGCAGAAGCTCCTCAGAGATAAACAGCAGGAGGATGGAGAAAGCCAGAATAAAAAAATACCCCAGCACATCGTCACTGATACGTTACAGGCAGCAAGTGATTAATTGGTGACATTGGGCTTGGAGGACAACAGCTCGATCCCAGCATTTCTGACTGGCAGCTCGGATTATTTCACTGACCCACGATTGAGCAGGGAGCAGCTCCTGTCTCCTTGTTCTGCTCCTGGGAACATGCCAAGACAGCTGTTATTTACTCAAGACAAGATTATAAAATTGCTACTAAGCCACAGTACCAGGTAACCTCAGGGAAGTCTCTGGGGATGTTTTCCACAAGACTCAGAAACCCAACACAGGGTTGGGATTTTTCGTGTCCCGCCTGGAGATAGCAGCCACCAGTGCCATCCCCCTTCCAGCACTGCCTTCAAACAAAAACTCCCCATAAACTCAGTCTTTTGGGCTTTTGTGTCTTTTGCCCCAAGGCAAGTATTTCCCTGAGACACACAATCTACTGAGAGGGTTTGTTGGGAGTCTAAGCATTAATGCTGAAAAAAGGAGGATGCCCAGAAGGAAATCAAACAGCATTAATTTGTGCGGTGTGAGATTTACTAATAAATATTTTATTTGGGGGAAGAAATACAAAGAAGTTATTCCAATCACAAAAATAATGAATGCAAAATGAAAGAAGTCGCTCTTGCAAGACAGCACATAACATGGTTTCTTCCAATACGTCTTTTAAATTAATTGTTGAATTGTCTCACAAAGCTGTGTGACTGCTTAGGAAAAATCTCCCAAACAAACAACAAAACAAAATGATCTAATTTTAAAGAAAAGATACTGCTGCACTGGGCTAGAAAACTTCCAGACCTGTTTGTTTGGGTCTTTTTTAGTGAGACCAAGGAATAGGATATCCAGTTCCAGGGTTTGTTTGTTTATTTGTTTGTTTGTTTTAAAATAGCCTGTTTCTAAATATGGAAGCGGGGTTTGACCTGTCCAAAATATATCCTCCTCTCTTCTCTTTCCCTTAATAAATTTGCTCACACAAATAGCAGTCAGCAGCCCAACTGCCTGAGTAATGAGACTAACATCTGCAAGTCAGATTTCTCACTCTCTGCACTTGAAGCCTATTGAAGAGAAATTATTGTGCAAAATTAATACTGGCTAAAATCAAGAGCAGGTTAGCGGCTGAGCAGCATTAGTCCTCACTGTCTCCTGAGACCTCTAGAAAATGTTGGATTCTAATTATTCTCTTAATGCTTAAATCAGAGAGTTCTCTGCCAGCAAGGTAGAGGTGCCTACCAGCCCAAACTGCTGGGCACAGCCACTCACCGCTGGCATTATGGATTTGCCAGCTGGATATCTCCTTCCCACAGCTGACTATCCAGCCTTACAATGACTGTGAAGCCAGGTTTGGTGCCTTATGTTCCGTGCTTTGTCAGAGGAAATTGCTTTTTCTAATTTAAGAGGCGCTAAAAATTCACACTTAAATAAGAAAGCAAAATACCTTGGAAAGTTTCTTGTCTGTATGCTCCCATCCTCAGCCTCAATATTCAGCCAGCTAGGCATGATTTTTTCATGTTGGAAGATCCACAGTTTTTGTTACATGGAGGTTTACAGGAGAAAAATATCATTATGTCTGAGGGGGAAAAAATGGGTTCAGAGACCTCTGAAATATCAGTAGGCAAAGGCAGAGTAAGGGAGGATTCCAACAGAAGTGATCATAGCCTGAATTTTGGCATAAGTGGAGCACCTTCTTAACAATACTACCATTTTCCAGCTTCAGAAGGATTTCAAGGAATTATGGTCAAGGTGTCCCTGCTCCCAAAATAACCATCCAAACATCCTCAGCATCACCACGGGAGTCACCATCCTCTGCAGTAAACAGTACATTCATTTCTTTGTCCAAATCTGGATTTCCTCCTCTTAGGAGTCAGATAGGCCTGAGCAAGCCAGGAAACTCAGGGGACACATGGAAGGAGAAGGGGCTATTTAAAGCCTCAGAGAGGAGGACTTTGCTGCTCTGGGAGTGTCCTAAGTGACCTCTTTAATCCTGGGAGAAAGGCGTTCGCAGCTGTGGGGGATCACGTAGCCCTCAAACTGTACCCGGGGCAGCCAAGGGGCCTCCAGGGACAGGACACGTGGCCCAGCAACTTCTTGCTCCTGTTCCCAAGCCTTGGAGACAAGTCCCTCTCGCTGGCCCTGGCCACCCCTGTGAGCCATGGCCAACACCCCCCTGAGCCAAGCTCCAGACGTTTCTGTTCCTACTGATGCTTCGCACCAAGCCCAAGGCAGAAATTATGTGGTTTATATCAGAAAACATAGCAAAAACTCGTTAGAAATGTCCTTCCCTCTGGCCTGCTGCAGTCAGGTGGGTGGCTTTTTTCATGGCTTGCAATGACCTGAAGGTCTGGGGTTTTTCACCTTTGTTTGCACTTGGGTTTGATAACCTGCAGCATCTCTTTCAGTAACACATCAGATCACAGCAGGGTGCTATGATTCCAACCCCTCACAACTCATCCAGGTGAGCAGGAGTAGTGCCTCAAAGCAGGCTTCTAGCATGCAAGTGGACAGGGCTTTGCTGCTATTCACTGAGCTTCAGGACTTCTCAAAGGATCCAGACTACACTCTGCAGGACTGATCTGCTTCAAGGCAGAGATGGGAAAATTCCAAACTTGCATCCTAATGTCTTGAAAACACTGAAGGTGTTGAGATGAAACAGCTTGGCTTAAGCTGATCTCTAGCCAAAATAACTTGGTGAATAACATGGTGAAAATCATCTGTGCCAAGGAATCTTACAAAATTTAATGCACTAACATAACACCTTGCATCAGAGGATCACAGACTTCTTCACAAATATTAGCTAACACCTGCCCAGTAGCATCCCTCATCAAGGTCAGATTGCTTCTTATTTTCCTGGTGGGAAATATCACCCTGTGGTGGGAAATTCACTTATTCAATACATAAGAGGATAGCTGGCAGAGCCAGGGTATTTATTATAACAAAATGAAGCATAAACACTGTGTGCACAGAAGTATTGTGACCCTCAATCACAAACTTCCATCTATTTGTGAGGAGTTCAAAATTTTGCTTCCCTGAGATCTGTCTTCTCATCCCAACTTCCCAGAAGTAAGTGCAGCAGAAAAATCTATCCCCTGCAAGGAATACTGATGCCAGATTGGGAGAAGAAAGAGCTACTCCACCAGTTGGTCCCAGAACTGTTTGAAAAGAGATTCATCCTATTGCCAAGGGACTACATTTAATTAATCCATACAGGAATTAGGAATCACATAGAACATGACCTGATCTTTTTCCAAAGGATGTTTTTACCTATTGTGTCAAAAAGACTCAAAGGTGTTTCCCCCAACTTCAGAGCAAGGTTGTTTATCTCAGTGCCTCATTATTAGTGTGTCCCTCCAATAAAATATATTCACACCCTGATATCTGCAGGAATTGCACCCTGACAGACTTGGATACTGTTGGCAAAGTAAACTGCTTTTTTCTCTCTTTCCTTTTTCATACCAAAGTTCTCTCAATGCTCTCAGAGAAAAGCTTGTCCTTGTGCAGAAGTTCCTCCTGCTGCAAAGTTCCTTTGTGTCACTTGCTCCTCTCACTAATGCGCCTCTAATAGTGCAATTACTTTATTATGCAGAAACAGTGGTAAAACATATTATTATATAACCCTCAAATGCTTCTGTCAAATTGGAAGTGTTAAAAGAATGAGGAAACTTTGAGATAAATCAAAGCACGTGATACTCTGCAAAAGGCTTTTAGACTTTCTTTTGAATATTTCTAATGTTCTTTTTGTAATTTCTACTGCAGATAAATTCTCCCAGGTTTTATCTCTTATTTCACAATAAGTTACCTATGACACCTAAAGATTTTGACTGGATTTAATGTTATATTATTCTCTTTTTTGCTCTTTTAATCTATTTTTATTTTAATGCCAAGATTATCCTAGCATATGCCTTTCACTCTCTCTTATTAAGTTTCTATAAGGCATTAACCATCCTTGCACAATGAATTCTATATGCATGCCAGCACCTACTGTTTATTGCTGTTTCTTGGATTTTTTTCCTATATTTTATATTACTTTTGCTGTTACTGAACTAATTTAAAATATTAATGTCTCATTCAAATGCCACTCTGTTACAGATATTTAACACAATTGCCACCCAAATTTAATAGGGAGGGATCTGTTTTCTCCATTCAGTTTCAGCTTTATTTTCCCCTACCAACAATGAAAAAGCAGCATGAAATGTGCTACTCTCTTTCTTTTTTGTGAGATTTGATGTGTGTCAATCCAGAGAACACTTTGTCTTTCAAAGATGAAGCACATTTGGGAATTGACAAACTTTTTTACAAGCAATGGCATTTCTCAAAGTACAAGTGAGTCTGGAGGATCTTGGAAAATTTCTAGATGTACTTGCTTTTTAATGAAACCTCAGATTTTTGAATGCTATAGCAAATATGAGTATGTGCATGTGGAAATAAATAGCCATAATGATGGTGCTGCTATCCTTGCCTTCTCTGGGATGTTCCTGCTTGGACCACACATGATAAAAGTAAAGAATCCCTGGGTCTAATCTCAGTCTGCCCTGGCACTTGCCTGTGTTCAGCCCAGGCTTCTCTCTGCACTCCAGTGCAAACAATCCCACTTGCTCCACATTATTGTGATACTGACTTGTACAGGCCAAAGATGAGGATCACTGTAAGGTACGTTCTGGTTTAGAAAAACATCAGTCCTTTCTCTTGCCAAGACAAGTGTCCTTATGTGTCAATCTACCCCACTTCCAAAAGCGCCTTCTGGAACAGCCATGCTAATGCTTTTAATCAATCACATTTAATAACAATGATTGAGGTATGGGCAGTGGAGACAAGCCACTTATAACTACTGTTAGTCACAGCTTATTTTCTTCAGAGATGGAACCTGAAAGTGAAAATGATGAACCTATTTTTGCCATCCAGTCTAAGTGAAAAATCAAAAAACAAACGAAACTCGGCATCCATAATGAATAGCAAACTGTGTTTTGAAATTCTAATGATTTAAAATAATATTACCAGTAATATAAAGCAGAACTTCTGTTTAGCTGCATTGCTGAGACCCATCCATCTAGATTTAAACAGCAATCTCTCAGCAGCAAAGCCCTCAGTTCTCTGAAAACGTTGATAAGTTTTTAAGAGGCATGATAGGGGTATGTCATTTTCCATCCAAAAGGTAACAAAGATTTTTATCTCCTTTATCTTCAGTCTACACCCCATGCAAGACACCCAACAGCACCAAGCCAATGCCACCATGCCAAAAACGGGTATGTCTGGGGCCACCCTTGTTACTTCATGTAGTATCTCAGAAGCACCTGCAAACTAAATGATGGTCAGTCAAGCTAAAAGGCATTTTATTACCTCCATGAATGAGCCCATGTCTGTGTTTGTACTCCAGGAAAAGGGACAGGAGTTATATTTGGGAATACCCAGCTCCACACACTCTGCTGGGATGCCCTTTGGAGTTCACCCAACCAAACCCCTCAGGCTGTCTCTTCTGAGACTCTCTCACGTGGGAATGGGCTGAACATGCAATGGCAAAGTGGGCTGATCTCTCAGAGAAAGGTGAATTCTTCAGTGAATACCCAGTGGGAGATTTGATCTATGTCAGAATCTACCTCTGATTCCTGCATTCATTACCAGCAGGCAGAGATCACCAAAAAGTTGTTGTGTCCTGTTTTGTTTAAGCATGTTCCCAAGGAGACCTGTGGGTGTAATAGTGCTCTACAGGCTTTGTAGGACATAGCAGGGGACTCTCAGCTAGGGATATTTCCAACTGTTTGATCACCCAGCCATGCAGACCTTTTAGACAAACCCTCCAGAGTTTTCAGTCAGTGAGGTACAGCTGCTGCTGTGAGAGCTTTTGAAACAAGCTGTTAATAATCATGGTTTTCATCTCAAAGAAAAGTCGTTTTAATGCATCTCTGCATCCAGCTGTCCCCTTGAAGTCCCTGTGCATCGTGGGGAGATCAAATGACCTTAGCCATATGGGAAGAGAAATTGTCAAAGAAAACAGAGCCAGGCACACATTCTCTTTCTCTTTTGTCACTTTCAGCTCTCTTCCCCACTTGTAGAACTTTAACATGGAGCCAGAGGCTGTTCAAACTGCAGAAGATTGTCCCAAAGAGAAGGTCAGATAAACCAGGGCAATAATGCTGCTTTCCCCTAGCCTCTTCAGAAACTGTCTCCATATGGATGGTGCTGGTTTATTCCTGGAAGAATTGAGGGTTGAAAGAGGCAGTTCAGTTTGTTCCTCTGACTTCATCAGATCAGCATTTTAATCATAGGGAAAGGTCAGGTGGTCCATTCTGCCTCCTCCCCTCCTTTGAAGTGAGACAGGTGGGCATTCACCATGCCAAGCAAATGTTTATAGGAGGATCTCTCTCTCCCTGTCAATCTTCTGCTTGCCAGGTTAATCCTGAATAAAATGGAGGGCCAGCTTTATCCTCACTGTAAATCTGCTGCTTTGGCCTTTCATCAGGAATCCCATAAAACCCACAGAAGATGGCAGAAGACAACAGTCACTGCACTGATTTCACCCAGGCTGCATGAGTGTCATCTGCTCAGAGTGAGGTGTTTCACCCTCTCATTTGGGAAACAGTGTGACCTAAGATCCCCTTTGCCCAACTTGACAGATTAACCTTATCTCCATCTACTGTCCAAAGGAAGAAAGCAGAAGGCACAGACATTGAATGAGTTTGGTGGGGTTTGTAGCTGTTCTGAAATAAAGCCCAGCCTCCTGCTTTATCCATCAATACAGCATTATTCCCTCCTTTGAAAGGAAGGGAATAGGTACCAGAGAGTGCACTGAGCTGATGGGCCATGGGGAGAAGAGTCTGTCTCAGTTTACTACAGGGATCAAATTCCCATTAGGCCCAGTGGGAAAGCCTTTGCCTGTAAGTTACACCAAAAATTAATGTGCATAAAAGGCTTCTCAGAAGTTGATTGCAGTAAAACACAGTGGTGTTTCCATGTCAGAAAAAAAACCCATATGTTTTGGTTTCAAAGCATCCCTTGTTGAAAGCAGGGGAAAAAAAGCCAAGATTTCTTTGGTAGAGTAGTTATTTCTCCCACAGGACTTCTGTGTCAGAATTACTCAATTTTCTAATAAGAATCATCATGAAAGCTTTGCAGTTCGCATTAATTCCACCTCAACCTACACCACCTTTTGAAAATAAGGCTGTGTTCTTCCACGAGAAGAGACCATGAGAAGAAAAACCCATCCTTGTTCTCTAAACCCCCAAAGGGAAGAAGATTTAGCTTTGCCCATGTAATTTCTTATTAAGCAAATGTTATTCTATTAATCAATAGCTGGTCTAAAACACTAATTCTCTTTTTTGTGCCTTAGTAGTGCCTGAGGGCAGAAGAATCTCTACCATGTTATCTTTGTCCTCTCTAGAAGACATCTTACAAAATAAATGACTAATTCTTGATTTCTGAGACCTTGATTTCTGTATGGTGTGGTTGGTCCCCATTCAGTAAAACAAGTCATAACAGCACACAAATCAAAAGGAAATACTAAGTTGTGGATATGAACGGGCTCTGTCTCCATCAGCCTCTGGAAGAGAATGACCAAGTTTTCCTTATTTTAAGGGATGATCTTCATCACACTAGGCTGTCCTTCCCAAAACGGTACTAAGATAAATTGTTTTGCCTGTATGAAAAGGAAAAAGGTTATCCAGTTCTTGGGGATTTGACTCTCCACCCAAAGAATCCACCCAGATTATGTTTAGGTCAACTTCTCATAAGAGAAAACAATCAGGGGGATAAACACAGATTTTTAATAACAGAAAATGTCTACAAATATTTTATTGATCTGGATTCATGTTCTTGCTTCTTAGCCATCTTAAATTTAACTTTATTTCCTGAAGCAGCAGCACAGCAATGCTCTCTGTGGCACCCAGAGCTTGCAGGACTGCAGGCACCAGTGTTGACTGTGCTGGACAATGCAGCAGTGCAGGAACCTACACCTTGCTCACCCAGCACTCACCTCCTGCAGCACACCTGGTTTTGGCCAGGGGAGGAGGGAGGCTGGCAGTGAGCTGCAGCTCCTGGACTCCTTGGAGAAGGTTGTTACTCCCTCTCATAGGATGTCTCACCAGTTCCCAGGAGCACTCTGAGCTCACAGTTCCCTGAGGACCGAGATCAGCGTGCTGTGCCCAGGAATCACAGCTCCCCATCCCTCCCTGCGGAGATTCCTGGCGCTCGGAGGGTGGGTCAGCGCCTCTGCCCCCGGGCCCATTGGGCCCTGTGGGCAAACAGGTGCAAATAGACAGCCTGTGAGACAAGTGCTTATTAAAAGGACTGGGGAAGGCAGCAGGGAATTATTTTCCATGCTGGTCTGGTGGGAAGAGCAGAGTCACGAGAGTGGAGTCTGGCAGAGCCCGGCACGTGGGGTGTGCGTGGATTTGGGATCCTCGGGGTCCCAGATGTGCACACACCAACCCTGGCAGACACAGGAGAGGGACACCTCTGCCCAGCATCACAACCTGGTCCATGAGGAGCTACTAGCAAACACTGCCTTGTTCTGCACTCCCACTGACTGCTCTTGGAGGAAAGGAGAGGTTTTTACCTGCACTTCCAGAGGCTTAAATCCTCCCCAGATTTCATTGCAAGATTAATGATGGCACGAGTTGTGTCATCTATCCTGGCACAAACAGGAGTGATCACACAGTGTCTGTGATAGCAACAACTCCAGGAGCAATTCCCAACCCTGCTATCCCAGACCAAGCGACACAAAAATCCCTCCCGTCCCTTAAACTCCCAGTATGTGTATGAAATTACTTTCTTTCTGTTAACACACATCAGAAAGATCTCTGCTGGTGCCAGCAGACCCTGCTGGAGCCAACCATTATCAGCCCATATGTTTTTCAATACAAGCAACTTTTTGTGTGTGTTTTGCTGAACGTAATATAATAAACTTTAATTCAAAATGCCCATGAACACATTTTCTACTACAGACATTTTTTCCTATTATAGATAAAACCAAGAGGACTGGACCAATGCATTGACAGCAAAATGTGTCTAAGCCATCACAACAAATGCAGCATAATATACTGAAAATAAGATTATGCTGCACAAAGAAACACCAGCAAGACCTATTCAGGCAAACACCTCTCTGTATGAAAACATCTCTTCTTATATTTCAAAGAGGGAAATTATTGAAACCTGAGAAAAAGAGAGGGTGGCAATTTTCCATTGTCATAAAAATATTGATGTAATGTATAAATACATCTGTAGGCATACAAAACAGCTAGGGAGGCTAGATAACTACCAATAATTATCCTCAACTTACAAATAGATAAACAGATGTTTTTTAAATATATTTTTAAATATATTTGCATGTGAAATGCAAATGTGAAAGATAAGTTTGCATGTGAAATCTGTATGTGAAAGATAAGTAGTTTAAACAAATCCATATACCTCCTTCCATAATGTGGTTTATTCTATTAATTTTTTGTGTCTATAATGCGCTACCAAAATACACAATATTGAGTTGCATGACATGGCATAATGTGCCATTATATTACATCCAAATAGTCTAAGTTAAACAGCTTGGCCATAAGCATAAAGTCAGCCCCTCAACAGCTAAAAAGCACCAGTTTTAAAGCATTCCTGATATTTCATTTGGTCCCCTGGAGTAACTGCATTTTTTAATTTCCACATGACAACTTGTTTTATTTCACAAAACCTCTGCTTCAGGATGAGCAGTGCCTGTTGCCTGGAAAATCACTCCGTGTAGGATTTTGTCCTCATCATTTAGCATGTGGTTCTGTGCATTATTTATTGTGCAGGATCCAAGCCCTGCATGAAAACAAATTATTAATTTGCTTCTCTCTCTCTCCCTCTCTCTTTTTTTTTTTTTTTTTTTTTTTTAAACTGTGTTGTCACCAGAAGTTCAGGGTTTTTACTTTTTTTCCCCAGTGTTCATCACCTGGTTTCTCAAATACTGATGTGAGGCATGGTGGGATTATTTGCCATGTTACACATGATTAACTCAGAAGCAGAGGTTTATAATCCATTTTTCCAGACTGGCATCTAAGTGGTCCAGCAACACGGCTATCCTGTCACGTTTGCTTTGCTGAAGGAAGGGAGAAAGGGCTCTCCTTGACCATTCATGACACAATCACATTTGTCCTCAAAGCACAAACCTTCCTAGGCAAGGATGGGGGACAGGAGAAGACGAACACAACTTCACTTTCCTTGTCTGGCACAGAAAGTTGTGCTGGGGCTCAGACTGTGACACACTCTCGTGCTCATCTCAGCCATCACTGCTGCTCCTCCCCTCAGTCTCTAGGTACATTTTGCACCCCGAGGTCCTGAATTCTCATTAATTCAGCCACAGAAAATTCTGGATTGCCCATCTGGAGGCATTTGCAGAGGAGCTGGCAGCGCACTCAGAGAAACAGCTGCGGCCAGCCCAGGGCCAGAGAGCCCTTCTGGTCCCAGCTCTGTTGGTGAAAGGATTTCAGCAGAGTCCAAGACCTGTCACAGCTTCCTCTGAGGGTTTTTAGTGCTCTGTGCTGGTTCACAGGAGTAAGAAACCTCAATATTCATTCTGTGCCCTGGCAGGAATCTGGGATTAACATATGGATGCTAGCCTCCTTTCTTCTTTGTTGCTTAGCAGTGCCCCATGCTGGTGAGCCAAGGCTTGTAGGGAAAAGCTCTGGGTTACCTTCAGGTTCTCCTTGGACAGGGAGGAGATGACAGTGGAGCTGGGAAGGAAAAGCAGCAACCCTGAAAGCTGCATTACCTCTGTAGGATTGTTTATGGAGGATTGTGCCTTTTCTTCAGTGGTTTAAACCAAAACCAGGCTCATGCAGCCCAAGTGGCATTGGAGTAGAGACATGAAAAAGTTGCACCCACTATTTCTCTTTGAACCCTACAAGCCAAGTGTTTCCCTGTCCTAACTGCACTTCTGCTCCTCCAAAGCTAAAACTGTTTTTATAGGGAATAGCAGGAATAAGTCCACTGCTGCTCACTTTAAGTACAACAGTCTCAGTAAAACTCAGTTAATGAAGCACATAAAAATGACCATCTGGTTTTGAGTTGATTTTTGTTCTCTCTAAGGCCGTTCCACTAAACCTGGCCTGCCAGGCTGCCTCCCAACAACACAGATCCAAACTTTGAGCTCCTCCATCCCCAACCCAAATGAGTGGCCATTCCGCTACCTGAGCAGTTCCTGGGATTTTTTGCATCTGTTTCTCTCAAAGCCAGGAATCTCACCAGCTCTGCTGACAAAGTGCAAGGATGCAGAGGAGACAGAAGTGTTTTGCAAAATGCATTTCTATTCATTGTCACTGGAGCAGCACAGATACCTTCCCACTTGTCCTTAGGATAACAATAGCTCTGCCTTGTCAGCCAGCCAGCACGGCAAGGAGGGGCAGCACAAAGAGCTGAGAGCTTCAAGTTAGCAAACAGCAGATCCTGTGTCTGTTCTGCTGGACACTGCGGCCACTCACAGATAAATCCCTCTGCAAAAACAACATCCACCACCGATACATAAGATTTGCATCTTTTCCCTGTCAAACCATAGCATTTGGGAAGCTGTGAAGTCCAACACAGTAAGACACAGTTTGAGCCAAAGATCTGCCAACGGCCCCAGGGGCTGCCAGCTTTGCAGAATATGTGAACGGGGACTGTGGCTTGGGGAAACATGCGAAAATCACACTGAGAGCCAACAGGAAATCTGGGACTCCTCAGGCAACACAATGTATCTTGCCACGGAATAAGGTGTTCTCAGGGGTAAGCAAGGCATGGACAGCGAGGAGGAGAGTAGGGAGGAGGAAAGGGAAGAATCAAAATGCTTCTTATTTGTCTAAGGGGTGGGGTGAGGTGAAGGCCAGGGAAACGAGGAGGAGGAACCAAAATACTCTACAGTCTCAAGGGATTCAGTGGTCTGGGTCACAAGGCAAGATGCTGGCTCCAGTTTTCTGTTGCTCTTCTCAGCAAGTACCAGCTGTTTTTAACTAACACCCAGATACCTCCTCCTGGCATTAAAATAACCAAGAGATCTAATCCCAAATCTCTTGGGATTCTGCACTGAGGAGGCTGCCCATAAAAAGGGATGTCAGACTTCTTTTTTGCCTGGTCAAAAGCCATACATGGGGAGGGTGTTTAATTCTGCCATGCTGTGGCCGGGGATCAGGGTGACAGTGGCAACCAGCCCAGCCTTGACTGAGGGTCTGCATTGCCCATGTATGGAAGACAGAGTGGGGCTGGGTTGGGGCTGAGGAGCTCAATGTCATGCATTGAGAGATGGGAAGAGAAACAGATAACACCATCCAAGCCAGAGGGATGGGAGGTGACAATTTTAGGATCACACAGGAGAGGGAGTGTCAAGAAGAGAGAGCAGTGAAGAAGGTAGCAGGGTTAGAAAGAAAATGAGAAATGATAGTAAAGTCCTCAGAGCTTGGCTCTGCCATACTGACACAAAACCTGTGAGACAGGGAGAGGGTTTTCTTAAATCTGAATTTCACATTTTTAAAGCCGAACATTGTAAGCAGTGAAGCACTTTTTACCTAGAGATCTGAAATATCACGTCTTCCCTGCAGTGACATTTTGGTGACAAAATGCAGCTGCACTTTGAAAGGAGTTTTTGCTATTCACCTTGTCACTTTGCAGAATATCTGTAGCACGTTGCACTTCCAGGGGTTTGAGCTGTCTTTGGAGGATCACGCTCCTTCAGAGCACTGGGAATAGTTTTGAAGAACTCAAAAAATGTTTTTCTTTCTGTGACTAGAGCAGTTGTTCAGTTAGGAAGTGCACAGTGTTCTGGGTTTGCTCTGCTTGGTACTGCCCTTACCAAAGCCAGGCTGTGAGTGTAGGAGTGAGAGTGTCTATGCCACGAAGAGATGGGGGAGATTCCTCCCTCAGCAGAAGGTGACAGACCCTGTCTCAGGTCTGGACATTCCTCCAGCTGGGAATAAAAACCTGTGCCAGTGCTTGGAAGGGGAGTAGAAATTTAGCCCTGTGTGAGTGACTGATGGAGAAAGATGTATTTATTCTGAGTTTATAAAGACTGGCTGAATGTTCCCTCATTCTTCACCTGAAAGCTTTCTGCATTCAAAGCAATATTATGTGCTAACAGAAATGGAAAACACTCAGTAATACCCTGCAGAATAACCTGCTGTAAGCAGCAGATATGTTCTTCATGCCCAATAAAAGAATATGAACCAGCACTGACAATCCAGCAGGTCACAAAAACAAAGCAACCATGTTTTGGACAGCTGTTGCAGAAAATAACAAAGTGTGGAGAGATGTTATCAGCAAAGGCAAACACCAACCAAAGTTATTATTTCCCAGGCCAATACTTTCCAACTGTGTCAAATAAAGGTCTTTTTTATCACCTGATTTTTTAGCAGAGATGGTTGATGGTATTACAAAGTTATGCTGGTAATTTTTTGGCTGAAGGTAAGGAAAAGAGGTGAATCAGAACATGTAATTGTCATCAACTCCTTACTTTCTGCCCTTCAGCACTGAAGCCTCCACATCGAATTGACGATATTACAAGAAAGATTTTTGATGTCCTCCCAGTGAATATAGAATTTTTGGATATAAAGGTCTTTACTAAGGTGAGATTTTGTAATGCTGGGGATGAATGCTGTGCTACCTTGTGGTTTTATCAATACCATGCCTGCAGTGCTCCTAACCATTTCTAGTTTAGACCTCCATGTAGTTTTGTCAATGAACTGCATATGTGATTTTAAACTATAGATTCCAATTTAGATCTGGGTCTTGTCCAATTCTGTTCACAGATTATGCAGAGAACACCAGGACTGTTAGGGAGCATAAGAAAAACCAGATGTGCACTCAGTTCTCAATTATCCAAAGAAAGAGGGAGAGGACTATAGCCAGGATACAGCACAAACATGATCTACTACAAAATATGAATTAATGAAGCTGTAACAACATGGGGCAAACAAGTTACACTGCCAAAACATAAAAGAACAGCAGGATAATTTTCTTCAGCATGCCAGTTTACCTACAGAACTCACTGACACAAGGGGCTACAGAGGCCAAACCAGTATTTGATATGAGAAGTAAAAATTGTTGACAGTTACATAAGCTTGGATAAATATGTCAAGGTTGATCATCCCCCACAACTGTAGTTTCAAAGCCAATTGCTATCATCAGGTTTTATAACCTCCTCTGCACGCTTGTAGCTGGTCACAGAGACCTCCTGAGACACAGGGCTGGGACACATGAATCCTTGGGCGGACCCAGGTGGGTAAGTCTGTTTTGCACACCCTCTCCCTCATTTTCTGGGTCTGCATTGTGTGAGGCTTGGATGCTGCAGAGGATGCTGCTGCCTCAGACATGGAACTCCTGTCCCCACAGGGCTCTGGCTCACATGAGCACAGCTGCACACAAGGGCTCGGGGCACCTGAGGTGTGCACACAAGTCCTGTTTCACCATGACTGCCTAAAAGCTGCTTTATATGCAAGTAGATTGTCTTGGCAAAGCAGTTCCCACCCCTCTCTCATGACAAAACGGGGCTTATAAAAGCATAGGTTCCCTCCCAAAACAGGCTCCCTATTTCATAGGGTAGCTCATGCCACAGCCTGGGCATCTTCTCCTGTCATCCTTGCAGTGGGAAAACAGAGCCAGAGATGCCTGTCCTTCATCCCGTGGCCAGGTTTATCCATCAAGTAAGGTCCTGGACTGGGACACTTCCCTCTGGTCCTCAGGACCATTCACTGAGCACACCCAACACCAGCACCTCTCCAATCTCAAGAGTTTTTGTCACTTCCTTGAAGTGCTCGAGGGTCCTGGGCAGACAATTTGACAGGAAGGAACTTGCTCCTTGCAGGCAGATCTGTTTATTCGTGCCCCTCAGCCCTCGGAGGCGCCGAGCTCAGACTGACAGAGCTGTCAGGTCCCATTCATCTCACAGCAGCCGATGCCTCACACCTCCCTGCTCCCCTGCTGAACCAGAGACACCTCGGGAGCAGAGCCTCTGCCCTCACATGGGGCCCAGAGATTGATGCATAGCAGTAATTGCCAGCACTCATCACTGAGCAGTGAAACTTCAATTCATAAAGGCTCTTCAGGGTGGGAGGTGCAGGTCAGGGCTCCTGCACACTGATGCTTTTAGAGTCGAGCCAGCCAGGAGCTCGTACCAACAGCCTCAGCCCAACAGGTCACTGATGGGGAATTAAAGAGGAAAACAAGCCCAAGCGCCTCTCTTGTTAGTTCAAGCTGTTCTTACCTGGAGGGTGGAGAGAAGGACTTGCAAGCCACTGGCTTCTTGTTCTGCCATGCTGCTCCCCACTCACACTCCCTCCTTGTAGCAGCAGACACAAAGCAGCTCGAAAGCCAAGCTGCCAACTTGCCTTGCTGCTGCCCCTGCGTCGTTCAAGAAACGAAGAACTAAACACAGATCCCCAGACACACGCACACTGCTACCACCAATAATCACAGCAATGCAACTCTAGACCTCAGCAGGAGAGATAAATGTACCCCCTCCCTCCCAGCTCTCCCACTGTGACGAGAAGATTAATTCCTATATAAAGAATCCCGGGGATTAAGTAAAGTGCCCAGGAAAGGTCTGGGTGCTTGATGTGTGGTAGGGGGAGTGTGGGGAGGGTGGCAATAGCAACGAGAAAGCAGAAGAGCTACAAACCTCAAAGAAAGCCAGGGAGAAGGGAGGGAGCAGCGCTGGCTGCCTGACAGGCATTCCCAGCTGACCTGCTGATCCGTTCCAGACCCTGCGTGGACTCGTCTCCGTTTGACTCCGTTCCAGTGAAACCGGAGACACGGAGAAGGCAAAGCGAGCGGGAGAGATGCCCTCGGTCTTAACGAGCGCTGACAACAAACGGAAGATACACCCGGCATGAGGGACAGGTGGAGCAAGGCTCGGGAGGGTTTTTGGCTCCCAACCCCAATGATTGTCCCAAGTGGCAGCTGCTGTGGCCACAGGAGCAGGGAGTGACCGCAGAGGGGCAGGGAGTGACCGCAGAGGGGCATCGAGTGTGCGCAGGGAGGACAGGCACCTCTTCCAGGTGTGGCCTGGGGGAGAGTTTGGTCCAAGGGCCCACACAGTGACTCACACGTACCTGTAGCTGTCTATAAGCACAGCAACTCGGAGCCTGGTTCACTCCCTGGTGCACAAGACACGCTGTAGTACAGTTGTAGTTGTAGCTTGAATTCCTAGGAGGGCACGGAGTCCACTTTTAGCTCCAGCCGAGTGATATCAAAGGGCTTGGTAAACAAGAAGGAGCAGATAAAGTTGAGCAGAGGGTTAGATGAGGATTTTCCAGCAAAAAATTTTCAATGTGAAAAGGTCACAACAGGTATTTTTTCAGCTTTCTCAACACCAGAACGGCATTTTTCGGTCCTGAGAGACTTCACTCCAGGATGGTTAGAAGACTGTCGGTGGAGATAATTACTGGATATGAAGAAGACAAAGGTTAACTCTTATCTTTCCATTTTGGGAACTCTAATTTCAGGCTTTTACCTCTAGAATAACTTTATTCTGGTGTGGTTCTTTTTAGTTCGTCCCTTTTGAAAGAATAACTAAGGATTTTTGGAGCAGTAAAACGTGAACCTGGGTCTCTGGGCACAAGGCAGATGCTTACAGAACTCAGTGGCACACAAAGACATACCAAACACTCAATGTGCACACACTTTCCTTTGCTGAAGCCAGTATAAAATCCTAATCTTCTAAGAAGCAGCCAAATGAAGAATAAAATGCTCCAGTCTTGGCCAAGGACTATTTTCACATGATGAACCTTCATTGATAAGTGCTTTATGCAAATGGTAAGACTAATCCTCCCCGACTCATCCCAGCAATGTGTGAACAAATGGCACAAGCATGACATTCCTCAGTTTCTGTGTGCCAGCAGGGTCCCAGGATGTCACTACCAGGTTATAAAATAAAACAGATTAAAATGCCTTTGTCATAACTGTGGAGACACATCAGTACCTTCAGAGAGAGTTCTGTGAAGGCCCTTCATTGATGGACAAGGTACTCTACAGACAGCTAGGCAGAATAAGACAGGAGATTTCCTTTTCTGTGAAAATGCAGGTTTAAAGATTTTAAATCTCTTAATTCAGTTTTATTTCAATTTAAAAAATAAATCTCTTGTGCTTCATGAAATACCATATTTTAGATATACAGCTGGTGTTCAGCCATCAGAACACTGAGTTTTTGACCAATTTGGGTAAGCTTCTGGCGGCTTCCCACAGAAGTCCTTCCTGTATCCTCCCACTACCAAAACTTTGCCACACAAACTCAGGATACCTTTGGGGGGTTTTCCCATCTGCAGGATTCAATGAAACCTGGTAAGAGGCCACAAATAAGTGGGGGGAGAGGACCAAGGCAATGCAGGCAGTGTCCTCACATGTGCAGGGTGGGAGGAAGGCAGGAACTGCGAGCAGTGCCAACACGTATCTCTTCTGCAAATTATTACAGTGACATGAAACTACTTCAGAGCTAATTAGAAGCTGTTTAAAGAAGCTCTTCCACACTGTCACTTCGTTCTCTTTCTTGTGACAATTGTACCTGTCAGCAGAGCTGTGTGGAACTATTAATTCCTGCAGTGTGGATTTTCAGAAGGCAGCAAGAGCTGATGGATGTAAGCAGGCAGTGGCTGCAGGCAGCCTGGACACCCTGAACCCCCACCTACATCACAACTTTGGCCTCTGTTGTAGGAGTCTATAACAGATTCTCTAACTCACCAGTGGTCTGATTCTTTCTCCCTCTGTGAGCTTTAAAAATAATGGCAAAAATTTCACTGCAAATACACCAACCCAAGAGGAAAGGGACACCAACATCAAAGCTTGGGGGTGGGGGAAAATTTCTTATGTTCCTTAAAATTTTGAGTTGTTTAGCTTGGTTGTACTGAGAGTAAAAGAAAATATTCTATGCAGAAACCTCTGGAGTTTGCATTGAATTTGAAAAAAAGTGACAATTGAGAAGAGTGATTAAAGAATAAAATGCTCATGAAAGACCCCAGCAGTGACAGTGATGTTTACATTGATGTATAGTGTGCAGCAAAACCCCTTTGAAATGAAATTTTAAGCTATAAATCATGGAGACTTCTAATTATTCACCACTTCCAAGCCATTTCCTCCTGAATTTGTTGAATTTCCAATGTTGTTGCTTTCTAAGAATAGGAGGTCCCCCACCTCAACACACAAAGGCTGAATGAATTAGGAAACCTACACAGAGCTAAACACCAGAATTAAAGCATTCAGATTCTCCTATTCATATTACAATGCAAACTCAGTTTGAAGATTAGTTTGTTAGTTTATATTGATGGCATTGTTTTTTCCCCTGTGCCCTCAGGATTATGTGATCTTTAAACAAAATGAAAATTAAACTCCTATCTCCAGCTTCCTGCTAGTGCCAATGCTCTTGTGGGGAGGACAGAGGGGATTAGAAACACAAAGGCAGGACCTCTGAGCTCTCTGCAGGTGCTGCACACGCTCAGACCAGTAATTTCCTTTCCTTGTGCTCCAGGGCTCAGACACACAAACAACCCAGAAATGTCATCTGATCTCCGGTAAATATGTGTACATACATTTAGCCCATAGCAAAGGGAAGGTAATTCAGGATCATTTTACCTACATTAAAAGAGCACTCAGTCCAATTATTTCACATTTTATGAGCATATGCAGAAACCATTACCACGGATCAGCTGACATTAAGTAATACATTAAGCACAGAAACTTGTTCCTGTGACTAAACCGATGTTTTCCCTACCTGTGAAAGCTGGAAGTTTTCCTCGTGGAGAGGTTGCACAGCTATAAAATTGGTAAGCCTTCATCCAGGAGCTTTTTTTTTCAAACAGAGCATTGCATTAGAGCAATAAAAGGTCAGAAATCTTCCTGAGTGAGATAATCTGGAAATTGATGAGAGGAAGACAGAAGTCCTCTGCCAGGTATCTGCAACCATAGTATTATTAATTTGACATGTATTAAAAGTAGAAAAGCCATACAAAGAGGTATAACATATTTAAACAACATTTTACTCTGTAATTATCACTTTTCTACTTATTCCATCACCTCCAAAACAGAATTCATCCTTATCCACCCGAACCCTGCAGAATCACATTTGAAAGTAATTTACAGGCTAAATCAAAATTAACCTAAAGAAGTCTTAAACACTACAAAAGCAGCAGCAGAATCAATACCAGCAGAATAAAGTGACCAGCCACAGCCAAGCTTCACATTTCCTCTCCTGAGTCTATACCAAGGAACTGCAGAAGTCATTAATTTTTTTTTTTTTTTTACATTAGCATTAAATGAAGTCCAAATACCAAAATCAGCTTGGAAACCTGCGATTAACCTGAGGATATTTTCCTCCTCATTCGCAAAATATTGACACCACTTTTGCACTCACATGCACACCTGATTTCTAATGGGATTATTTCAATTTTTAAACCAGTGAGATAGATAAGAGAATGGCCAGGTTCTATTAAAAATGGGAAGAAAAAAAAATCTAATTGGATAAATTATTCATTCTGAAGCCAGCCTGAATTCTATGAAATGCAATTGAAATATCACTGTGTAAAATACCCAGTTAACTGTTCATATTTCATTTATATTAAATAGAGGATAGACTTCCCCTGTCAAAATTATGTGTAGCCAAGAAATATATATATTTTAATAAAGGGATATTGCTTTTTCTATTTGGATGCTTTTCTCTCTAACAAACCCTTCATTTTCATTCTCTTTCATTTAAGCACAATGCTTATCGTAAATGATTGCCAAAACAAATTTAATATATTTGAATGTGGAGGACTGATGATGTTCCATTTGTGAATGACTAGGCAGAGGCTTACCCATCTGAATAATGTCATGTTGCCTCCAGGCTCTGGAAATAATTTACTCTTCTGCAAAAGGGAAAGGGTTAAAATCGAAGTGAAAACACAAGTCATGACAGTGAAATTGATTTTCAGATTCTGCTGGAAGTTATTCAAGGCTCCTGTAGCCACTGGATGTGAAGATAACATCTGCTGGGTCAAAACCAAAGCACTGGAAACTGCTGGTGTTACTGGTTTAATGAGAGGGTGGGACTGTACAGAGCACCAGGGGCAGAGAGGAGAGCAGGCAGGCTTAGTCAGAGCTTTATTTCTCTGGGAACATCCCCATCCAACCTGCTTTCCATTTTGTCACTGCCCTGTGGCACGGCCTGGGGAGGGGTTTTGGCAAGGACTCCTAAGGATAGGACAACAGGTAATCGCTTTAAACTGGAAAAGGGTGGGCTTAGGTTGGATATAAGGATAAAATTCTTCCCTGTGAGGGTGCAGAGACACTGGCACAGTTTGTCAGGGCAGCTGTGGCTGCCCCATTGCTGGAAGGGCTCAAGGCCAGGTCAGACAGTGCTTTAGTGGTGTCCCTGCCCGTGGCAGGGGCTGGGATGGGATGACCTTTAGAGTCCCTTGCAATTCTACGATTTTATGACTCTATGAAAAGCCTGTCATATCTTGAATACACATTCACAACTCACCTTGAGAAAGGTGTATTCAATCACTTGACTGCTGTGAGATGTTCCCACTTTTTCCCTACGGAACATCTTGCTGTGTCCTTCAATGCCTCAGATACAGCAGGTGGAAAATACCTGCCCTTTTCCTGAATGCTGCAAGTGTGTTCCAGTCAGATCTGCCCACGGAGCTCCTGATTGCACCCAGTGCCCTGGCAGAGGAGACACCTGTGAGTCTGTGAGCCTGTGAGACTGAGGCAGGCAGAGCCTTTGCTGGGCTGCTGCTCTTCTGGCTGCTGATAGAGCCCTCACACCATGAGGCTCCCTGTCCCACCCCTGGCCAAATAGCCCATAATGCCACCCCTGTGTTGAATGATAACAGTAAAGATGTGGTAAAGAATCAAAAGAGGAGGATGAAATTATAGAAAAATACTTAAATTAAGAGCTTTGATGCTTTAATCCTCTTTGGCAGATCCCCGGGCAGCAGTACAAGGCAAAGCCCTCTTTATCCTGATGCTCAATAAATGTTTCTGCTGGACAAAACATCTTTTCCCACGGACATAACTGTATCAAGCTTTTTTATTGCTTATAAAAGAACTAAACATTTTTTTCCTGCCTTGACAGCCTTTCTTCGCCTCTTTTGTCATCATTGTTTTTCTGCTAAAAATGTCTCTGTTCTAATTTAAAGGTGCCCGGCACTCCCATTGCAAAACTGAGCACAGACACATGCAGGAAGAGGCAGAATCTGGTTTGCTGAATGTTTAAGGAAGTGGACTTTACATCAGCCAGATGCAGCAGTAGACAAAGCTCCCCAGTTAGCAGTACAAATTCTGTTATATCTGTCTTTTCTGTTTGTCTCACATTTAGCATCTCTGACACACACAGTATGCAAAGGTGCCAGAAAAAAAAGGTGGCTCTGAAAGGGTAAGAAACAAAGAAAAAAGCGAGAATTCAACCCAAATAAGCAATTCCACAGCAGGAGTTTAATGAGCCCTGCAAGTGAAGTAGAACATGGAAAGTTGGCCTGGTTTAGGTGATACCATACTGGGACTTAGAAAATTAACTCCAAAAGGGGTTCCCCACCACAGTTTTTGTAGTAGCACGTTCTCCTTCTTGTTTTGCTTCGAGGAGTGATGAATATCAGTCATCTGTCTCATGAGGAAGCAATGACAAAAACAGTGATGATGGGAGAATCCCTATCCTGTTTCCCCAGGGTCCATCAAAGCTGGCTAAATCTGGAGCTGAATTCTACAAATCTGGAGCAGTCACAGTACATACACCGAGATTTGGCTAAGACTGAATTTGAATAGTGGTTTGTGACCTAATAAATTTATCAGTGCTATGGATGCCTTGGAAGGAGCTGTCATCATGAGAAACACAGTTGGAACTGAGGATGGCCCATTATTTGCAATACTTCATCATTAAAATCCATCCCCATCCTGAATGATGAACAGTTCTCTATAGGAATAGAGAACACAGCAAAATTTAAAATGCAGGGAAATTTATACTGTGGGGAAGGAAGCCATCTCAGAGACAGAAAAGCTGTAAGACTAAAGGACAGCATTTGTCTACATTTTGCTTTGACTGATTGAAAGCAGGCAGGGTTCCCAGAGACTTGGCTCTGGAAGCACCCAAGATGATCTCTTAGGAGATTAGGTCCTTCTGACTTTCCTCAGAAATACATATTTACACTCTCAGCCCTTTGGATGTGCAGAGCAGTGGCTTTTTGCAAACACTCCAGGAAGGAAGTGGTTCAGAAAAGCTGTCCCAGTTCCCCACATCCATGAACCCAGTGAAAACACTACTACAGGCCATTTTATGGCCACAGATTCTGCCTCTGGTTCCAGCTTTTGCTTCCTCTCCCCATCTTTGAAGCTTTTCCCTACTCTGCCTCCCTGGAGGAACCCCTGCAGACCTGCTGAAGAAGATGGTTTGGTACCATTTCAGAGGAGTCTTCTTATCAAAGCTCAGACCCTGTGGAAATCATCCTGGGCAAAAGCTATTTCTGGAAGCAATAGAGTTACTGAAGCTGGGCTTCTTATTGAATGCAGTTTCACAGCTGACCAGCTGTGGCTGAGAGCACAGGCTTTCCAGCTGAAGTGCTTGGACAATCTTTTCCACACTTTTCTGGTCCACAGAGCCTCCAGAGTGTACTAGAAAAGCTTTTTCCTCACCAGTGGTACATCCACATGTCTCACTTATACCCAGATACCTATTTCTCCTAAAATCCTAGGAACTACATTATCTCTGGGATTTCTGCTTCTCTGTAAAACTCATTTTGAAAAAGGCCAATGAGCTTGTGAGTTTTTAGGGCGAGGGAACAAAACCAGAAAGGGAAATATTTTCTCAATCATGTTTCCAAAAAAAACTAAATTAAGGGACAGCTGTTAGGATAATAATCATTCAATGCCATTTTCACATAATCTCTGGACACATCCATAATGTGACCCACCAGTGCTGGTATGTCCAAGGCCCCTCCTGCTCAGACCTGTGGTGGTTGCTGTGAACATGACACAATTGCTAACAAACCCCAGGCTGCTCCTCTTGTTCAGGCTGTGACAGCTCATCCTTTTAGCTGTGGACGTGCCCAGTACATTCCCTGGTGTGCCTATCAATAGCTCTTGACACGTGCAAAATGCAGCAAATATTAATCCGTCAAGCCTCACAACTCCCTCTTGGGGAGTGAAACAATTGTTTTCCAGCTTGCAAAGCCAAGGAAGAGTCTCTCAAGGACATGTCCAGCATTGGTGGCAGAGGCAAGGAGACAGTACAGGTCACATTGCCCCCAGTGCCACCATGGGAAAACTCAAAGCATTAATATCCAGGATGGAAGGGAAAAAATGTTGTAATCTATTCAGCTGTTGCATTTTTCTCCCCAAAGTCAAGGAGGCTGTGGCCAGGTGCACATTTGTCAGTGTTTCAAGCAGGCAGAGCTTATTACTGATGCCTGAGTGTTCATCTGAACATCTGCACCCTTCTGTCCTTTGGGCAGCATTTGGTGAGCCCTTGGTTTGTCCCAGAAAGCTTCTGTGTGCATCTGCCTTGTTCTGGAGACAGGCTCAGTGAAATCGTGAGGGTTTTGACTCATTTCTGATGAAAACTTGCCTCAGAGACCAGCTTCAATTAAGAGTGGCCACAAAGGTTCATACCTCCGGCTTTCCCAACACAATGTGGAGCCAAGTGTTGATTATTCCAGGACGTGTCCCTGCAGGCTGCTGGTGGGACAGTGCTGGCATTAATACAGACCTGGGCTCTCAGGTGGAAGCCAAAACCTTGTGAATTCAGGCTTATCCTGCTGGAAGTGGGGAAACAAACACAGAGCCAGGGAGAGCCACAGGACACAAACTGCCTCGCAACTTCATTATCATAAGTGTTTCTTGTTCAGCTCATTATGTGAATCCAGTTCTCCATGTATTTCCTCCAAAATTTGTTAGGGGAGGGGAGCCCTGTGGCTTGATATATCCACTTCACCTCCCTCCTCCAACTGAAAACTCGTCAATCACTGCTGTCTCTTTTTCAGTAAAACCTTCATTTCATTAAAATTTAATTATTGGTTTAATTAAAATAGGCAAGCAGCAGTGTGAGATGTGTATGGTTTTTTATGGCTGAAGGAGATTGTAAAGTCCTCATTCATTTCCCAAATGAGCTTCCTCTAAAAATTGGGCTGCCTTTTTATAGGCCAATTCTCAATGCTGCTTTCAAATGGATCCCACAGCCATTCATATGGATTAATTCGGGCAGTGAATCAGATCCTGCTTATTGGCTGTCTTTCAGAACACACTGACGATGCTCCAGGAGCCCCACGGTAGAGCCCTGGGAGCTCATGGGTCTCTCCAAATGATTAATTAATCCTCATACGGGAATTTTTCAGTTCCGTCTTAATTTATTCACATCGCAAAACAAATTTAGTCTTGGTGAAATGGACCAGATTGACAAACCTTGTGTGACTGAAAACTGCTCTGTTATTCCCACGGAAAGTGTGACACGGACAAGGTTCTCCTGTACTGGTGAAACTTGTGCTGTAACGCAGGAGACAGCAATTACCTTCTTTTTTTCTTTTTTTTTTTTTAAATACAAAAATACAGCCTTCTCTCTTCTCTCTCCTCTCTCAATGACTTCTCCAGCATCCCTGTCCCCTCATCCAGCATCTTGGGAACACATGTCTGTACACAGTGAGAAATCAACACAGAGCAATGAACACAAAAAAAATTGGCCTGGGTCACTATACAAGGAGGTTTCCAGTTGTCCCACGGAAAAAGTGGGGAAGGGACAGTGACACACTGGAGTGTGTGGGTGTATTTCTAGGGGTAGAGAAAGCACAAGGACTGCCAATGAGACCTCCTAGTGCAGACAGGGCTTCCTTGAGAACCAGGTCCATGAGTTGCTAATGATTTTCAAGTAATAAAAGTGGTTTTCACCTCACAACAGAGATGTGAATCTTTAAACTCTCTCGAATCCCCAAACCATCTGGTATTTGGATTTGTTTTAATCGCTCTTCTCTTTGCACCAGTGAATTGGGTTTCAAGGAGCTGTGTAGCTCTTTGTAAATGCTGGTTGCAAAATAATCACAACAAAAGAGGAATATTGAAACTTTCAAATAATTTCAGCTCATGCTCCTAGGCAACACTGGGCTGCCTTCCCAGGGCTTTGCAATCTTCAGATCTCTTTGGCCATAGTCTGTGAGGAAATGAGAGAAGGAACCTTTCATTTTGAAGCAACCCCCCAGACACTTTTGCAAGTACCTGCAATGACCTTCAGATACCCAACCCTCTCCAGCAGCACGAGCCGAGAAAGCAATTTAAGTACAGGGCTGGGAACAGGGTGTGCTGCTTCAAAAAGCTTTTACATCTCTTTTGTACTTGCTCTAGTCTCATCGTTTTTCATTTTAAATATCTTCCTACATATGCCTGAAGGTTGTGGATCTCTTTTTATAACAAAAAATATAGATCAATCTGCAGGTAGAGGTCTAATTTTCAGCATTGTCACGGAGTTCCCAGGGAGCCTGGAAGCACTTGAAAAAATCAGGTAGCAATGCTGGCACCCTATATGTTTCTCCTAAAGGTAAGAGCATTGTATGATGTGAAATGGAAGGACTCCTTTTCCTCTGCACATGGCTTGCCTGAGCAATACCTCACAAACTCCTTGTTGTTAGTGCTAAAATGATACTTGGCTCCATAGACCCTGTGGGATCATTGTGAATACATTAATAGGTCGTCATGGTTGTTGTTTGGAACAAATAAAACCACAGACTGGCTATAGGTTTGAGGAAAAGAACACTTGGGGGATCAGAAAGTGTTTCAAACTGTCATGCCCACAGGAGAAACAAGGCTGGGCTAGACAGGCATTCATGTGAGAGAGTAGATCCATTGGACATGGCTTTATGCTGTCATGTTCAGCCTGCTTGGGCTCTCTTGCCTTCTGCAACAGCATTAGATTCACATCACAAGGTCTTGTGAGGCTTTGCAGCTGTGAGCTCAACTGAAAGGAGCCATTTAAGTGTGGACATAATTTTATCTTACTGAGGAATGCTGCTGTAATGAACAGCCTCTATTACCAACTGTCCAGCTGGAATATTTGTGTTTATGTCAGCACTTAAAAATCATTGATCTGCAATAAGCTCAATGTGGGGAAAAGAATCTGATCCAGAGGTCAGAGAACAGAAATTCAATTTTTCCTTATCAGGCTGGAGAGCTCAGCCAGGGAATGTGGGATTGCAGGAAGCTTTGCTGCTGTTCCATT
This sequence comes from Hylia prasina, assembly GCA_013397195.1. NCBI lineage: Eukaryota > Metazoa > Chordata > Aves > Passeriformes > Sylviidae > Hylia > Hylia prasina. The sequence continues at coordinate 54,738 of VYXD01002162.1, read as the reverse complement.
CCCTGCTGCTGGAGCAGCACTCAGGGAGATGACCTGAGATCAAAGCTGCCTGCAGCAGCAGTCTGGTTGCAAGGCTAATCATCATTACTCTGCTTGGGCTGCCAGGTTGCAGGTAACCACCCACTGTGGTGTTTGCTGCTGTGCCAGAGCTGCACAGGCACTTTGCAAAGCCAGAGCCTCCCCACAGCCCCCCGTGTGGCAGCAGCAGCAGGGTGAGCTCTGTGGGTATCTACTGACAGGTTTTGCTCCTCACAGAGACTTTGAACTGGGAACTGCCTCACTTCTTTTCTCTGGGAGCAGGAGGGTTGCTGAACAAGGGGTGTTTTGGAGAGCAGCAGCCCTGGGCACACAGCAGTGGACACAGAGCTGTGTAAAACTCTGCTCTGCAGTGCCTGAGTGCAGGATGTTGCACACCTTTAGCCCCTGAGTGTGTCTCTCCCCAAAGACAGACACATGGTCTTAAGACAAACCTGAAAATCTCCTCCTCAGGCAGCTCCTGATGTGTTCCCTTGCTCATGAGTAGCAGTGACCATCCTGCCTTGTCCAAACAATCCGGGGTTCTCCTTTCTCCCAACTCCTGCAAGGCATCTTCCCTGCTTGACTCCCTTCAGTGAGGGACTCAGGAATCTGGTCCACAACTCCCCTGTCACCAAAATCTCAACAGTCCACTGAGGATCGTGTCTGTGTCCTCCTATCCCAGAAAGGACCTGGGACCATCCATGCTATTCCCTGCCTACCCTCTATGTCCTTTTTTCCCCTCACTTTCCCCATTCTTGTTCTTGAAGGCATTAAAGTCACCTGGAAGGGACACCATCTCCCAGTAACTGGGCACTTTGGAAATGGGATTACTGGAGAAGAGAGTGTTGCTCCCTTCTGATCTCCCTGGTCCTTGCCTTGCCACCTCCCTCCTCCATGGGCTGCAGGGAGTTTGCAGCAGGACTCAGATGGAGGCAGGATCTGCCTCACTGGCTCTGTGGGAGCTTCAAGGTTGCTCAAGGATGAGCAGATCTGCACTCAGAGGTCAAGGAACCTGCAATTCCTCTCCGAGTCTCCACTGGCAGGTTAAATGGGACGAGAAGTTGGTCCTAGCTCATTACAGAGAAACTGCAGGAAAAAATTGAGAAATTAGACTGACCTTGCCCTTCCCAAGCACCGGGATGTGGAAGAAGAAGGGGTGATGCAAGGGCAGAGGGCTGGTGACAGGAAACACGGCTCCTGGAGGGTGCCAGGGCTGGCTTCTGTGCTAAACAGCACAATATCATCACCTGCCAGCTCCTTCTTTTAATCCTTCTGAGCCTGCAATCCACAACTGGGGACTTGTCTCTACCATCTAGGGCACCTGGCAACCCACAGCTCACCTCCCTAGAAGAGAGATTTGTGATCAGATTAAAGCGCATTTCATGTTCCCCTGCTCAGGTCCTCGTGGGCTCCCTGCTCCCCCTGATGTTTACACAGGATGCCTGACTCATTTCCACATGAAGAGCCGACATTTCCCTCTCAAACCCAGCACAGGGGTCATGGGTTGCTGTGTTAAAGGGAAAAACTACAATGAAGAGATTTTTCTAATCACTGTATCAGATTACAAAGGAATGTAAATCACTGAGCAGTGGTTTGTTTTGTGGGTTTTTTTTTTGTTAGAAGCAGAGCAAGGTTACTTCAGGTAGTTCTCAAGAGCATTTTGATATCTCACATGATACACCCACGTGCAGGAGCTCACACAGGTTCACACGATCTGAACTCTGCTGTCGCCGGAATCCTTAGGAGAAGTTAAGCATGGCATGGGAAAGGAAGATGCTCTGATACTGAGGAGTGCCTCCACTCTGTGCTGCACCCCAGAGCTCCCACTTCATCTCCACAGGGTCATGTTTTGCTCCGTGTCCCTCTGTGACATCGGATAAACTGGGTGATGTCCGCTCTTGGCAATGGACAAACACTGAAAGTACAGCAAGTAAGGGGAGGCACAGAAGGAGACAAGGGAGATATGGGACATACAACCATCAGCTGGGACCTGATTTGTCAGTATGTCTTGTAATATGGTTATTCACAGAAAAGTCTCTGTAAACTTGCAAAAACATCGCCAGAGAAGCTGTGGCTGCCCCATCCCTGGAATTGTTCCAGGTCAGGTTGGATGGAAATCTGAGCTACCTGGTCTAGTGGAAGGTGTCCTTGTCCATGGCAGAAACTGAAACTTTAACATCCCTTCTAATCCAAACCATTCTGTTATTCTATGATTTAACCTCGATTTTGTCCTCTCCCCCTAATGAAGCTGCGGTGCTTCAAGGGAAGATGCGGATGAAACAAACCAATAAAAGGATATAGCAAAATTGTTTCTCTTTTGTGACAAGTGTTGGAAATGGTGTGAAAGAGGGTAGAACTTGTCCTGGCCTCAGAGGTGTCAGGCACTGCCTGCAATGCTTTTGCAATAAAGACTGTGAATATATTTCGTGTTTCTTACTCTTTCCTGTGATTTTAGGAGAACGTTCTGTGAGCCACCTGCTAAGGTCCTGTTTCAGAAAAAGTATGATAAAAATGGAGAGCAGTTAAATGTGACCTGAACCCCACTGAAATGCTTGGGAGGGGTCTCCAGCCCTTTTTTGTCTTGAATGAAGACACAGTGAAGAGGAGGCAAGGACAGATGGGAGTTGCCTCTCTGGCAGCCAGCAAACTGCCACCCAAATCAAGCAGCAGAGTCAAGGAAAAAAAATAAAAATAGAAATAAAATTAAAGAAAAAAAAAAAAGGCAGGAGCCCATAATCATTTTATGATTCTAATTTAACTTTTATGAACATGTTTTGAGCTCCCCTAGTCAGACTCTGGTATTGATCTTTTCAGTATTGTTAACTCATAACCAGACCATATTTGAAGACATAAACTTTAAGAGGGGTAATAAAGCAGAGCCAGACTGCACTGGCTTTATTCTTCTCAGCACAGGGACAGGGAGCTGTAAATCCTGCTGGAATCAGTGAAATTATGCAAATGGAGATGAACTCCTGGCTGTGTCAATTTTTTAGATATTGGGCACCAGTGACATCAGTCTTTATTTCTGCTTCAAAGTGGAATTGTCTTGGGATATAAAGTAGTGGGAGAGTAAGAAGCCAGAGAGTGGAAAAAAGCACTGGTTTTTCTGTATCTGCTTTTGAGAGATGGGTCAAATAGCATCATTTTGGCCCAGCTCTGGACCAGCTGCAGATTGTCCCAAAATTATTGATTTCTTAGATTTGGGCCCTTCCTTCCAACTCCATTAAAGATTTGAGCTAGTCAGGAATACTTAGATCTTGCAAATGCTTGTAGGGTGAGCTGCCCTGAGCACTAGCACAGGGTGATGGATCTCCTGGCTTGCTGTACTGCATGTCTGCCTTGTGTTTTAGGTCAGGGACATTTGTGTAGCTTGCTCCCTGCTTCTGACTGATAACATGAAAAGCCTAAATAACAATGTTAATGGGTTTTTTTCTCTCCATGGTAACAGTACAAGAAGGACAGTTATCCAGCCTCTGTCTGCTTCTTGGAATAAAAGGAACATGAAAATATGAGACAAATAAAATGAATAAACATGTGACATATTTCTTTTTTTTTATTAAATTAATCCCAGTCTAATGAAGTGAGGGGAGGGTGAGGAGGGGCACTGCTTTCCACCCTGCTTATTCAAGATGTGAAAAGGTGTTCTCAGTTTGAGCAGCAGGCTGAAAAACCTGGAGGTGTGACTTACAAAATTCCTATGAGACCTAAATTGGTCTTTGAATTTAGAGTGCAGGCTGGCAAGCAGTCACGATTAAGTGTGAACCTGCATGTGCTTGCTGCCAGACTTAGTGGTCTTTGTGCAGACCTTACCCCGCCACAAGCCACGGGGAGCTGCACACTGAACCTCACAGGCTCAGGGTGATGCTGGAATCACGGGAACTCAGTGATGCTTTTTGCTAAAAACGATCCACAGCTCTCAGTTTTCAGTTCTGAACAATGCCCCCCAACAGGTGAATTGTTATAACTTCAGGTCTTGTTGCAAACACTTGAAATAGCACAACTCTCCTCCCACTCAGCATCTCCAATCCCCTGCATCTCCCCAAGCCTGTCAAGGTTGGAGCACACCCCACAGTTCTCATGCTGCATTTTCCACCACTCACACCACCCAGCATCTCCATGCTGTCCCATGCTAGTCAGAATTAAAACACAAAGGGAATCTTAAAAAAAAATGCAAGGCTGTGGAGGCGTGTCCTCCCAACAACTTGGAGGGAGCTCAGGGAAGAGTGGCTGGAATGATCAGGGTACTCAAGGCAGTGACTTTGGAGGAAAGATTAACATTGCTAAAAATAGCCCTCATGGGTAACCAATGACTAGCAGGCTCTGTGATAAAAGTCCCTCTGTATCAAGGGGTATAAATAATCAAGGATGGAATTAAAGTATTTAGAGGGCACAGAGGGCAACTACCCAAGTACACTGCTAGGAGTGATGATATATTAAATAAGGAAAGTAGGGAAAACAAAACAGGGACATCACCTTCTCTCTCCCTAAATGAACTCTGTTTAATCAGGTCTTGAACTAAAGCATATTGCAGTCCCTGGAAATTTCCCTCCAGCACAGCAGTATCCCCTGCAAGAAGGTGACAATTCTAATTTACAATTATCTCATCAGGGTCTTCTTTAGAGGCACATGGAACCCAGAACCCCAGACTGAGCATCCCTCTTCTTCCCTCAGTGGCCTGTCTGCCCTGCAAAACTGACAGTGTCTGCATGCAGCCAGACCCTGGTCTCTTTATCCAGGAGCAGCAGCTCACTGCAGAGTCACAGCCAGAAGGGTTCACCAGGGGAGATTATCCTGACCCAATGCCAGACTATGGTCCTTCCATGCTGTTTCTGCTTCCTGGGGTAAGAGAGGTGCAAATCACTGAGCAGAGTACACACTGCCTCTGCTGCTACTCTTCTCTGCTACTCTTTTCTCTGTGTGTCCTCAGAGTTTCCATGGTACCAGCACAAATCACTACTACAAAGCTCTAGACTTGACTCAGAGATTTGACCCGCTCATCCCTTCCTCGCTCATTTCTGCCCATTCCCTTAGGCACCCCTTCTCTCTGGGGTGCATCCACACATTTCTGTGCCAGGAAATTCCCTCTTGCACTGAGATCCATTCTGCAGTTCTCTTTCACTGTTGGGGTATTAGCAGACAAGGACTGTGTATATGTTATATATGTCACTTATGTTAAGAAAGCCATAGTAAGTTATTCTATCCTTCCACAGTAAGAGACTGTACCTAAGCAAACACAGTAGCTAAGCTGTATTTTCACTTTCTAAGGTTTTAACTGTCGTTGCTCATGACAAAGTAAAGAAACATGCTCATATTTTCTGTGAAGAGCTGTTTGAAAAGCCATATCCAGGATAATAAATGGCTCATTGTTGGACTAGCAGGGTAAGAGTCATGGAGGATTTACATGGTGCTTCTTAATTCCAGTGCTGCTCAATATTTTCATTAATAACCTGAGCGATAAAATAGAAGTGAAACTTATTAATTTTAGTCCCAAGATTCTATTCAGAGCAAGTAAATTTACTGCAGAGGATAGGCTTAAAATGCAGCAGAGATAAGCTGGGATGGTCAAAAATACAAAGTGGCAACAACTGGTTAAATAACTGCTAGAGAGGGGATCTGGAGTGACCACTAAGGAGAAAAAGAGGGAAAAATGTCACACTGCTGAGAAAGGGACAAGCCATGCTGGGATACAAACAGCAGTAAGGCCTGTGGGATGCACAAAACCAGCTTTTTGTTGACTTTGGGCTGGTGCAGGCTCAGCTGAGAACAGCAGCCTGTGACAGGCACTGCCTGGATCAGCTGGAGGAGAGCGGGGAGACAGCAGGAGCTACAAGTGAAGGAAATGAGGCTGCTTGACTCAAGGACAACGTAAAAAGAGAAAGAAAAACCCACTGTCCTGCTTAGTACATAAAGTGGAGCATGAGCAAGGGGCTGGTGGTACTTAGTGTCCAGCTGGGGTTAAACCACAACAGAACCTTGCTTTTAGTGACCTTCATCTGTGCCTGAGACCTGCATCCTGACTCCTCTTCAGTTTATAGGGAGGTGACATTGGAGCTCAATCAGGAACTTTTGGGATGCTGTTTTATTTTATTTGCATTGAGGCAGTATTTATTTTATTTCATCTGACAGCTGTTTTAGACCATTTCACTCTGCTGGAAGCATGATCAGATCTGAAATGTGGGTTGTAAATAGCTGGGAAAACTGCACATTTAAGTCTAATTTTATGTGTAGCATCTTTTATTAATGTTACAGCATTTACTGTGTATTTTAAGTCATCATTGATTTTTATTAAAAAATATATATTTTTATTATATGTGCATGCTGCCAGCAAAATAAAATATTATGTTTTTCCCCCCTCAGTATGAATTCTCATTAATCTTCTTTAAGAGCACAAGAAAGTAAGAAGACAACTCTCTCAGTTCAAGGCAGCATCACTGCCTAAGCTCTGTGACTGAGATATTGTCATGTATTCATTGCACCGGGATGCAGAAGAGCTGCTTAACTGTACCAGCCAGCACGTGCAAGGTGGAGGCTGTGGCAAGAAAACACTCCCTTGTGACTTATTACATCTGGGGCTGATTAGTGCTGTTAATATATCATTAAGATTCAGGGAAGAAGGGTAAAACAGCCACTAAAACACAGAGATTTCTGAGGTGTGTGCAGGCAGCTGAGTAAAGCCAGAAGAGTAAAATTGCTGCATTTTGCACTCAGTGTCCTGGTGCTTTCTTAAGTAAAGCAGTATCAGGGCTTAGCAATGACACAAAAGTTTTCCAGCAGTAGGGCAGTGCATGCTGAAGAGAACACAGCCCACCCTGCATTCATTAGGAATTTTGCTACCTAGAATAGGTAAAAGTGTAATGAGGACAATGATTTTTGTTTGATTTTCAGCTAGATCAGGTAACATTGCTTTGCATTAATTGAAGGCTTGACTTTGACCTTGCATCAGCTGAGGAGCAGACTACAAAGATCTGGTTGCTTACTAGAGTAGAATGCTGGTAAACCAAACCTCAGACAGTTTTGGTTCTGGGCATTTTGATAAGACACCTGGAAGCATCAGCTTTAATAATAATGAAGCCACAACAATGGGGTTAATGCAAACATGGCACAAATTTGAACAAGTAAACACTCTTGCAACCAAAAAGAAGGTATAAGAATGTACATGATTAGGAAAATATATATGTAAACTGGATACAGGGTGTATGAAAGAACATAGAGAGGTCTCCAAAACTCTTTTCCCTAAGACTATCTTCAGCACTGGGGGAGCACTGTGTCATGCCACACCATGGAGCCTGTGAGCACATGAAAGGCAGAACTGCCTGCTGGCAGGTTTTGTGTGCTGGAGCATTGCTTTGATTTTAATGATAAAAAAGAGCTCCTTTTCCTCTCATTTATCTTTTACCATGCAGGTGTGCAAAAATCAAAGTGCTAATTTCAGGTGCCTGTTCTGACATGTGAGCCTGCACAGGGAGGCCACCTGGCCCAGATGCACCCAACCCTTTGCAGTCCCAACCACCTCCCACAGCATCACCTCACAAGGAGGGTGTCAGCTGAAGGTTCTGGCAGCACCAGGATGGGGCTGCTTGTGTGGGCCTAGCTGGGAACACCAGATCTATGAGAAAACCACCCCCATTTCCCTCCCAAAAAAAAAAAAATCTGCAAAAAAGTGGCTCATCTCTGAGCTTACTTTCACCCAAACACATCTCAGCACTTAGGGAGCATCCAGCAAGGAGGGAGAGATGCTGGTCCAGATGTCATCAAACACCCCACAGAAGCAAGACCCTTCCTCCATGAAAGTTTTAAGGGTTGGTGGCTTTTTAGCCTTTTTCTAGTCCTCACAATGAAGGCCCCCTAATCAGCAGATACCACAATCAGCCCCAGCAATCAGCCTCCTGCCTCTGCTGCTGATGAATGCCTGGAAGGGACCTCAGAGTCAAGAGACCTAGTTGACCACTTTGTTTAAAAAACAACACAACAACAAGAGGAGTGGGTGGAAGTGCATTTATTCCCCCAGATTTGGGGAGCCCAGGAAGGAGGCTGATACTTTGCTGATGCCTTCACGGCTGGTATGAATTTGCCAGCAGCTCTGTATCTGTTGTGAACAAAGGCTGCACTGGCTCATGTCACCCCTGAGACTGATCTGATCTAAGTGTCCATGAGCCTGAAATGAGGAGGATGCTTGTTATCATAGGTTATCACATGTGCTACTGAGCTATATCAAAATTAGTATCAGAATTCTCTCTCGATTCAACATTTTTCAGAAGAATCAAGATGAATCAACCAACTCATCTCAGGCATTCAATCCATGGACAACATTTGCTTCCTCTCCGGTAGTTTAGGTAGAAATAAATCTAGGATTACTGAGCTCCTGTTAAATTATTTATTGTAGGTATTTTCATGGTCCTTAAAGTCTAATATGTGAACTGGGTCACTGCTTTGTATCCAAAAGAGAAAACAACAAATATCAATGAAGACATTTTGCATATGAATCACACCAGCTTCCTCAATTTAGTCTTCATTTTACCCATTCTTAGCACAACCAGCTCAGTGCTGCTGATTTCTTTGCCCAAGGCTCCATGACAGAGGCAGATGAGAAGTGGCTGACAGGCAGAGGGACCATGCTCCCACTGTATTTTATGCAGACCATGGCTGGAAACTGGCAGTGTTCCTGCCTGAGAAATCATCTCCACCTCAGAACTCACCTCTAAAAAGGAAAGGTTTGTTCTCATGTTTCAGATGCATCAGTCTGTTTGTTTATTGACCCATTAATTATGGTCTGTGTCTTTCAGTGGTCAGGGCAGAGCAGCAAACTGGGATTACAGCTCCAGTGTGACTCTTAAGAGACAGAATCAGCAAAGCTATTCGGGCCAGTCACTGTAACAAGGTTATGATGTAAAGCACTAAACAATTAGCTGGGAGATTTACCTCCCTGTCTTAAAAGCATTTTTATTACTTAATCAATCACAAGCAATTTATAAACAAGGCTGAAATTTTACATGGAGCCATAAGGCTGTCTTATTTGCTTCCACAACAAAGCAGGAAAAACAGACCTGAAGTTTCTAAAGACATTTGATCAATTAAAAAATAATAATAATAAAAAAGGGACAAAACTGCCTGAAAAGAAGATAAATTATTTTTCAAAGGGAGGAAGGACTTCAGCAGAGGCTAGAGGAAAGAAAGTCCATCTGTCTGTCTATTTGCTAGTCTGTAACATCATCCATAACAGCGGGTTGATGTAGTAGTAGAGTTGTAAAGCGAAAATGTGAATTGTTTGGGGCAGAGACTTTGTTTGTCTGTGCATGCTCTCCTTAAGCTTGATTGCAGCCACTGCAGCACTGTGCAATTGCAAAATAAAGTATTAAGAGTGCTGAATCAGCAATATCACGTGTGCTCCAGGTGCTCTTTTTGCTTTCAGAGCTTCTGACTCAGTGCCAGGACAGGGTTGCATTAAGAACCTGTTAGGCAGAGACAAGACACTTGACTCCTCTGAGGAGAGCTTCTCCCAGCCACAGGAGTGCTCAGTGCCCCATTTTCTCTTTTGATTTGCCTGGTCCTTAGGATGGGCTACTGGCAGTAACTCACAGGCAGGATTTGTGCAGACAGAAGCAGCAGGCCATGGGCTGCACCACAGACAAAGGTGCACAAAGATGCTCCAGTCTGAATCCTTCCTCAGCCACTGTGGTTTTGTGTCCTCACACCACAGCTCTCCAGCAGAACAGGTTGGACCCGTTAGATTTCCACACTGGGCCGTCGGAGTAGTTGCCTCGATAGAGATGGGATCAGCACTTGCTGGCTGAGTGTGTTTTAGTTGGTTTGGCAGCAGTCCCAGCTCTGCCATCCCTGTACCTCTGACATTCAGTGCCTCAGCAATAGTGCTGACTTCTGCGAAACCGGGGCACCGACACAGACATGAAAGTCCCTCTTTGGAGAGAGCTACTGTGCTGCACTGCCTGCAAGAGCTACACTGGAGGCTAAATTCACCTTGGCTTGTGGTGATCTAATTCTTCCAGCATCAGCTTTTTACTGGCTTTGACTGCTCTGATCTTACAGCTCTGATTCTTCTGCTATTTCCCACCCAATCTGTTGGCTCTTGATTTACTCCTTTCCAGAGCAGAAACACATTGATTTGATTCAGAGGAGTGTTACTTCCTTTCTTCTGGTAACTACCCAAGATGCAGATGGATGGAAAAGCACCCAGCTTCTGGTGGGGTGATTTTAGGGAAATAAACAGTGGATGCTCTTGTGTTTGTGTGGGGAGCACAATGCAGTGTGGGAAGTCCAAGGCAGGTTCACCTGGAAGAACGTGGGGAGCTTCATCCAACCCCACCCCACCACATCTGCAGCTGAGGAGATACAGAAATCTGTGCTGCTCTGTTGCCCAGGACAGCAACACTGTCTGGAGCCTTCCTCTTCCCAAAGGCAATGACCGGACCTTGAAATGCCCAGATAGACACTCACTTGTGCCCTGGAACCACCTAAGACCTTGCTTGTGCAGCTGATGACAACATGAAGCACCTCAAGGAGACACTTTGGACTTCACAGGTTTTCTCAAACTGCCTGCGCCATGTTTCGGGTTCATATGTACAGGAGGCAGCAGCAACTCTCCATAGCTCCACGGTGACAGGAGGGAAAAGCTGCCTAGATGAACAGCCCTGTTTCCAAGGTATTCCTGACTGAGATTTCCTCTCCCTGAGCCAGGTGGGAGTCTCCTGTGTTGGTCAGGCTCATTGCAGTCACAGCTGATCCATGGGCAGGTCTGTGGCTGAGCCCCCAGGCCCCCCAGGTGACAGCAGGGAGAGCTTCATGGTGGCATCACAAGTGGGTCTCACATTTCAAGGCCTGGTAGGAACAAATGTGTCATCACATTGTTCAGTGATTTAACAGCTCTGGGTGGTTTTGACAAATGGGGGCTTCCTTGTTTCAACTCCTGCACTTTTATGGCTGATAATGAAAGTCAGATGCTCACTAGTTTAGGACTTGCATAGCTGAATCCCAGCTTTTGCCCAGAGAGATGGGAAAAGTCACAGTCAGAAACTGTCACCCCTGCACCTTTGGGGTACAAATTCCTGCCTCATCCTGAGATGCAAGAACATGTTTACCAAAATAAATATATGTCATCAAAATACGACAAAATATTTTAAATTTAAGAGGAGAGGAAATACTGTCCCAACTCATTCTTCCCATCACAACAGTCACAAATAATACCTGCACATGGTTCCTCACCATGGAATTATCACTGCATGATTTAGTGTCCTGGCGCACCACACTTGCAGGGTATAAATACTTCTAATTGGCAATGAAAATGCAGGTTAATTTTCATTGCATCCTGGCAGTCATTATCAACATTATTTATTATTGATCAAGTACTGACAAATGCTTTCTATGTTGTACAACCACAAGGAGATAAAGCCCCTGTCCCATTAAATATACACACAGTTTTTAACCAAAGGCCATGGAGAATCCCCCTAAAGTCAATATCCATTTGTCTTCTCAGGGGAGTGTCCACAGACAGAATAATTGGGATGTGTGAAATTCTCCTGCTGAAGCCTAGATACAATGTGCTCTGAAGGAGACTGTCCCCAAAACTGTGCTCCATCACAGATTTTTTTCCTCTAGGAGGGTATGCTGGGATGTAACACGGAGAGGCAGGGAAAAGCAGGTGATGTGTAGCAACATCCATGTTCTGATAAATACTCTGGGAGACAACAGGACCTTGGGATCCAAGCAATCTAAATATCATGTTTTATTGCTACAAAAAGCTCAGGCTGCCCATGCCAAAGAGAGAAATGTGGATATTGCTTCACTGGACTCCCTGAAAAGCTTTGACCTATTCCTGTTCCAGAGCACCCAGTAACTGATGGGTCCACAGCAGCTGTGGGAGAAGGTTTCCTTTTGTGTTTGCTCCAAATAAACACCAGATAACTAGAAATTTTATTCATAGGCAACTCAGATTATTTAATTTCTTTGTAATGCAAAGCTGTTGGTGGTCTAAAAGCAGACTTTCTGGTGAGATTCACAAGGAATGTTCAAATAGGTGCTAAAAAACACTGTAAGATCGAGCTATTGTGGCATCTCAGCATTTGTGAGTCCAATTTTTATGGAGACTGAAAGTGAACTTTACTTTGCTGAGTACATCACAATACCCAGGAAGATTTTAGGTGGATTTCATTGAAAATTCATGAACCTCTTTGAATTAGCCAACCCATTTCCTAAACCACTGCTGCAAAGTCTGGCTGGATCAGCAGAGGTTTCAGGGGTGAATTTTACAGTCGTGTGCTGCTTCCAGTCTCAGAGATCTTCAACACCTCTTCAGCTTGCAGGGCTTGTGTTTCACTTCTGCAGATGTTTAAAATTGCATGCAGGATCTAAAAAGAAATATTCCATTTATTTACGTGCACGTGAACTTTGACATTTCATGAACTACTGAATTGAGTTCGGTGTGGAAGATTTAACATATTTCCACTTTTTTTATAAGATAAATATTATTTTGTGCTTCATCCTCTTTCTTAAGCCCAGACTGGCTTCAGTAGTGATGCACATCCATCCAGAGTTTTTCAAATGATGAAATTTGGATACATTCACTTCCCATCCCACTTCTGCCATTTTTCTGAGTTGCAGGCCATTGATTAATACAATAAGCCTCATCAACTGCAAATGCAGTACAGCAGCTATTGAGCTAATCTATCTTATTTCTAAGCAGTTTTTTATCATGTAATGATTGTAATTACTTTAACAGACAAAAAACTTTAAGTAGTGGGAGCTTTCTTCTCCACTCAAGCCAGAAATTAGCAAAAAAGAGCTTTTCTCTTGTTTATTTAAGCAGCAGATGAAGTATGGGGTTTTCAAAAGAAAAAGAGGATATCACAAGTTTTACAGCTTCTGAACAAGGATTAGCTTTAAACTGTGGAAGAAGATGACAGAAATGGGGGTTAGTCAGAAGAGCAGTTGCTCCATCCAGGATGGAAATCTCATCTCCAGCTTGTAAGTAGCAAGTATGAGCCATGAATTTTGCTCCCAGCATCCATGAAAAAAATCAGAGGGTGTTTTGTGATAGTGAGGATGAAATCTAGTTCTATGAAAACTATTATAGAATCATGGAATCACAGAATCATTTCGATTGGAAAAGAACTTTAATATCATTGACTTCAACCTTTAACCCAGCAGTGCTAAGCCCACCACTAAACCATGCCCCTCAGTGCCCCTTTGAAATATCTCCTTTGCAAACCATATTTTTATTCTTCAGAGCATAGTTTCATTTATTTGATTTTTTAAAAATAAAAATTCTATATAAAATATTCAGGTTTAATATTCTTCACTTTCTCTTTTCCCTCAGTTTTCTTTTTCTGATATATTTTTCTTCATGATTCCTTTTTTTTCCCTGTTTATCACAGAAAAGGAGGCTCAAAGTGGGAATAAACAATACATATGGAAAGACTTAATTGACCCAAATATTCACATATAGAAGAAAGAAAATTTAGTCAAGCTCAACAGATATTATCAAGAAAAAAATTCACTGTTTCTCTGGGAAGGGATTAAACATTGAATGTAAATAATGTGCACCCTTAGCAAGTGTCTTCATCCTTCTGGCCTTACCTCAAACACACCATAAACCAGCACAGCTGTGAAAAGCTCTCTGGGGACATTCAGTTTAATTGCCAAAGCTTTTCTCCTCAATACAAGGTTTGCAAATGCTGCAAAATATGTGCCTGAAGCCTTTCTGTGCAGCATTAATTCACAGAGCTCAGCGTCACCAGGTAGGGAAGAGCCTCCTGGCTGTTTCCAGCTCTGTGGTTCTGGGATCCACAGTGAGGATTCGGGCTCCACTTGTGATGTGTGATGTGAAAGGGCATTGCTCCTGCACCCCCAGCCCATCTGAGCACACAAATGCTCACCTTTGAGCTTATCCAGCCAGGACAGGAGTTTGTCATTGCTAAGGGAAGGTGTTCCTGCCCGTGGCAGGGGGTTGGAAATAGAAGATTTTTAAGGTCCCTTCCAACCCAAACCGTTCAATGATTTTATGATGAACATTCTGTGATCACTCCCTTCCCTGCAGCTGCTCAGCAAATCTCAAATCCCTTCCAAGCAGTTTGATCTTCAGTCAGCTTAATTTCTCTCTTTTTCACTGTTAGATTCTTGCCAGCTCTCTGGGCAAGGGCAGAGAGGAAAGCAAAGGAACCAGACAGTACAGGATGAACAGCAGAAACACTCAGCAACTTGCTGCCCTCCCTGACACCTGCTCCCTAGGAGGTACATTTTACCCCATAAATCACCTCTAAATGGGACAGGCATAGTTGTGCCCACATATTTCTGCCTTTCAATGCCTGCTGCACCTGTAGAAATCGTGCCTTTTATGCCATGGGCTAGTTAGCCCAGCTAGCCAGTGTACCAGGGAGGTCCTGGGTAAGCACACCCCAGGCTCATAAATTAGGTGCCTGCAACTTTGGAAATTGGCCCTTGTCACCTCCAAGCACGTTCCCTTCCACACCATTGCTGCAGACACTGGGGCGAGAAGCATTTCTAGGCACTCTTCTGAGGCAGCACAAAATGCACATTGCTGTACCTTGCGTAAAAATAGAACTTTCAGTGTGCAGGAACTTGCTGTGCCAACTTTGTCAGAGGTGTTTTCTTCTCCTTGCACCCTGCTAGACTCTTTCCTTCAGAGCAGAAGATGTGATGTTTCTCGGGGATGCTCCTGCCTCATCATCTCCAGTTCTTTTCAACATTCATTTTAAAATTAATTTTCTCTCTTCTCCTTGCATCCACCTCTTAATTTGGCTCATACACTGTTATGGGTTTTCTGACTGAAATTTATTCACCAGGCAATGTCTTTATGGCTGCTTTGCCTCATTTCATTCTAAAAAATACTTTGCAATCCAGCTTCTCTAGAAGCCTCCTTACAAAATAACTTTTTGTTTTATGTTATGGGTAAAATCTGCAAAGCTCTTAGATTGCTGCATGCAGGACATTAATTCCAGCTTGTGAACATGTTTTTTTCTGGAATCCTGCAGCTCTATAAGTGGAATTGCTTTGATGAGTAAACTGCTAAATCAACACTTGTCTCACTCTCTTTAAAAAATAATTAAATCAACCCTCCTTCACCTGCCACTGAAACAAACAGAAAACAGACATATCCCTTGTTGTGACTCAACATTTTCAGCACTTACCAAGTGCTGTCATGATTACAATTTTCTCTTCTGTGAATAGTTTTAAATTCACTTTTTCTGGCAGAAGTAAGAGAGTTAATATTTCCATTTTCTTCCCACTTTCATGCTGAGGCTTGAAAATATTTGGGAAACCACAGAAATGGATGGATTAGCACTGCCAATGGGACAGAGGTGACAGATAAAGCTGGGTCACTGCCTAGCCCCCGTCCAGATGGAATAGCACTGCTATCTGGTGGCTGCTCCATGACTCATGGAAAATGCCTTGGTTGTCTCAGGCCTCTATTTGGAGGCCAGGTATACATAGCACAGAGGTTTTGCCATACAGCTGATCCCAGAAAAAAAAAGCCAAGGATTAGCCAGGCTGCCAAGCTTACACTCACTTTGACTGACAGGCCAAAAAAA
>VYXD01002162.1:6583-39132 GCA_013397195.1 Hylia prasina | reverse complement strand
AAAAAAAAAGGGGGGGAAAAAGGAAAAAAAGGAGAAGCACTGTTGAGAGGGGTGAAATGGGCAGAGTATATTTGCCAGATTGCTGGGGGACAGGGAAAGGTTTGCAGAATTGTTTCCAACATGACAGTTTCCTGATTGTCATCAGATTTTATTCTGCAAAAAATGAAACAGATAATATCAGCTTGTCCCACTTTTAACAGTCATGGAATTGAAAGCTGTCATGTTGTTGCTCAAAACATGCTTTTGAAAAGAAAATGGATGTTTCTTTTGTTAAAAAAAAATATTGTTTTAAAGAGCTGACATCTGAACTAAATATTTCAATCGTGTCGAAATGTTATGCTTTGACCCCAGATCAATGGGGATGTGGGATATGGAGAGGGTTCATTTAGTTCTGTGATTCTGGTACAGTATTTCCAGTCTTTTCAGCCCTATCTGAGTGTAGTGACAAAATCAGTTTGAAAAAAAAATATTTTCAAGCAGAGCATCAGGATCCCAGCCAGATTTTGTCAAGAAAGTAATTTGGAAGAAAACTGTTCAGTTAGATACAATGCAGACCATCACTGCTTTTATGTTTGGGGTGGAGAGAAAAGAGTCAGCCATGGGGTCTGGATCCAGAGGCACATCCATGAGTGGTGCTCCCAGTAAAACAGCCCGTGGCCACCCAACACCATCCATCCCATCTGAGGATGTGCAGTTCTGTATTGATGAGCAAAAGATGTGCCATGGAGAGGTCTGGACCCAAGAGCTGGAGCTGTTAATTGCAACAGACCCTCGCCTCACCTTGAGCTTGACCACCAGAATAAACACTGGGATTGGCCAAGGTGAAATGAAGTGGCAAAATCCATCCTGCAGAGAATGTTCAGGGACTTTCAGGCCCATCTAAGGAAGCCTTGCTTTCTCCTTGACACTTTAAAGACCAGCCGCGAACAACTGCGGCTGTGACTTGCTGCTCTAAATTTAGAATAACACAAATTATCACATGCTGACAGGTTTCAGTTCCAGGGATGAGTCTGCCAGCAAGGCCTTGAAAGCATCTCCACTCGGCTGCCTGCAAGCCCAGCAGATAAACTCACTGGGAATAACATGGTCAAACCAGGAGTTTTCTTCTTCCAGCTCATCTCATGCTCTCCCCCATCCCTCTCAAGCTGAACATGAGCACCCTTCTCCTTCTCCTCACATATTGTCATTGACATAACTTGATGGGGGAGAATTACAACCCCGGAATTAGACAGCCCCCAATTTTTCTTATAGCAGCAGTAATAAATCTGTGCCTGGCACTTTATCTTGTACATGAATCTGGCCCTGCAGACCCCCAGCCAATGTATTTTCCTACTTCTCACACAATTAAAGGTGCCAAAGCTTTTTTCCCTCTTAAGTCACACTTCTGACAATTTCACGAAAACAGTATTAAGGAGGGAAAGAGTCAGCATCAGACCAGCAAGCTGTGAAATGTAACAATGTTTGGATGTTTGCATTCTGGTCTTTCCTGCAATTAACCTTCTTCATGCAAATTTATTACAGTTTTGAAATAAAAAACCTTGTTGCGAATTAAAAAAAAAAGGAAAAAATCACAGCAAATGTTAGGAAAAAAGCATACCGACCATTTCAATGCTATTCCTTAAAATATTAGTTGTGAGATTTGTAATACAGTAATTTGTGGGATGTCTTTGTACATATTTTACCCATTGTCTGGAACATGCATTTTTTTAGTCAGCCAAAGCATTGTTTGCTCATCACCACAAAGGACTGTCATTATGATTTGGGAAGGAATGGGTACATTTAGCCCTCAAAAACAGTAGAATTAATCCTTTTCCCTACTTTTCCTGCAAACCTGTGTCTAATTGAGATTATCCCTGAAGGAACACTAGCACAAAGACTGAAAAGTGGGGTCTTCATACTGCAGAACTCACCAAGCAGTAGAGGTGAGCAATGAGTTTGTGTTGTCACAGCACTGAGGATGGCACCTGGCTGTGGGACCAGAATAAAAAAGGAAGCTGAATTGTAGGTGGATGTAGGGGGCAAAACCACATCTGCAAAGCAGACCCTCAGGACTCAGAAGGACTCTGACCAAACACACAGTGACCAGGAAAAGAAAGCAGGCAAATGCAGACAGGGTTTATCCTTCTGGCATGAATTGGTTTGTATTCTTCTCATAAAGTTACTGGGAGTGCCTGGAAAATCCTGGGCTGTTTGTTTTATTATCATGTGTCCCTGGAGATGTAACTGCAAACGCAGAGGGAGCAATTCATACCACCAAAGTCTTATCACCTGTCCAGATAATCATGGAAAAGAGAAAGGGCACTTCAGCTTGCCTAGGATACAAATTACACTCCAGAAGTGCTTATCTGTCACCGCTGGTTTTGTGAGAAGCCTGGGGCGATCAGAGAACTGAATCTCCCTGATGCCTGGGGACCACAGGGTAGAGTCATGGCATAGAGCAAGACCTTAAGCCATGGAGAGCAACTGGACCATGGGCTCTGTTTCTGTGGTGGCAAAGGAGCCTCTGCCCAAACGTGTGCCACAGCAGGGCACTCCCAAACCTGTCCGAGGTGTAGGATTCATGTCTTTGACTCACCATGGACCGACCTCTTCCAGTGTGAAATTACTCAGCCAGCAAACTCCCAGCCAGCAGCCTTTCCCTCCAAGTCCCCTACACAGAACGTGGCAAGCCCCAGGGTCTGGTTTTTCTTCTCTCATGGTGTTACATCTCCTGAGAGAATCAGCATTGCAAGAGGGAACGGTTTGTTCCCTTGATCCTCTCCCTGCTGATGCCTCATCCCCTTTACTTCCATGGCTCCATTAATGCCTTGCTTTGAGCACATGAATGCAGGTATTTTGTGAGTCTCCTTCACTCTGGGGACTGGGATAACTTCTTATTCAGGATGGAAAAGGACATAAACAGAATATTTAACGAAATGACTCTAAGCACCAGTTATACATGAACAAAGAACTGCAAATGGCCCTGTAATGTACTTTATACCTGCTTCTTCTCACAGATTGCACTACAGGCTATTTACAATTCACATTCCACATACCCCTGCATCTGAAATGTCTTTCTTTCTCACTTACTTGCTGATTAAGTGACAGAGTCTAATCTCAGCACAGCCTCCAAAGCCGCAGCAAACACAAATCTTCCCGGAGATACCTGAAATGGCAGATTTATTTATTTATTTCCATTCTTTCACAACTCAGTATTTGCATATTAGAGTGGTTATTGGGTGGAGAAAAGCCGCAGATGCAAATCTGACATTCAGATGTCAGCTTCTCCATACATAAGGTCAGCTCTGATGAGGACACTTGCTAGTCTCCAATTATAGGTCTCCTAATGCGTAAATAACGCTAATGAATGGCATCTGCCATGGAGCACAGCTCATAAAAAAGATGTTAATCAGAGCCAACCCAGCTGAAATTTGCTCCTCTTGCTGTTTCACGGCCTTTTAATTCTCAGGAGATTAAGATGTTGACTTGAAAGTGGTTTGAATCACTCAGTGCACATAGCTGGGGTCTGCCCAGCCCTCCTGGATCAAAAAGCGTCCCCTGTCACCTTCTGCCTTCCCCGGGCACCCTTCCCAGCCCAGAGCAGAGTGGCCTAATTTTACAAATTAGGGTGACTCCAGCTCAGGTTCCAGCCCAGGCGTAACCACCTGCAATTCAATCCTGGTGGAAAGAAGATCTTGGTCCTTTCCAAAGAGGACACTGGCCACTGCTGTGAGGACAAGTCCTCTCAGCCCATCCTCAGGAGCTGACAGGGTAGATGAGACTTGAGTTTAGTGCCTTGGAGAGAGGGCTCTGACACAGACACTGTGTGAGCCTGGCAGAAGTGCCAGCGCCTGACCCTTCGTTGTGTTCTCTCAGGCAAATATCTCCCTGCAGGGCTGAATGCTTCCCATGGCACAGCACTTGTAGCTGGAGCTAATTGGTGACTCCTTTTTATCACCCCTCCAGTATCATCTGGATAAACTGGCTCTATCACTCTACAGCCCCAGAAACGTGAGTAGGGTAACGGGCTAAAGATGAGAACACAGGGCGGGCTGCCAAATGCTTCTGGGGCTTGTTCTTCAGGCATCTTGGTTCCTCACTAAGACTTTTATCCTCTCCCCATAAATCTCTGTTTTCAGGTTGGTATTTTTTGCTTTTTTTAGAGCAGTGCCATGGCAGTTCCCACAGTTGGAAGCCCTGGTGCAACCTTCAAACAGAAAGTGAAAGGCTTGCAGGGCCAGCGAGGGGACAGTGCCACAGGCAGCAGCACCCACAGCAGCTGCTGGAAACCTGGGTTCTGCACCTGGTTTTGCCCTGGCTCTCAGGGGAACTTAAATAAGCTTTTTATGCCTCAGTTTTTCAGGCTTGTTTGCAGCCATCTTTGCAAAGTACTTGAAAGCTTTGTGGACGGGAAATGCACAGCAGCAAAGACTCACTAAAATCAGGGTGAGATATTTTGTCTTTCTCAGATCAGGGCAATAAAGTATCGATGCAAAGGGAAAGGCAGCAGTAGTTAACACCAGGAAAGAATTGACTTCCATCTGGTACAATAACTTCCTTTGGGCTTTTCTCCAGCTCTACCTCAATAATCTCCCTTTTATTACCCTTTATATAAGTTTCAAATTCCCTAGCTGCAGAGGCTGGCAGGGAGGGAGATGGAGCTGCTCTTCTGAGACAGGTCCCTGGGCTTTCCCCATGCTGGTGACTGTAAGCTGGAGCTCAGAGCAAAAGCTGCGGGGAGAAATGTGGGCAAAGAGCAAGTCACAAAAGCCCACTGCTCTCCAGCCTCCAGGTCACTCCATGTAGAAGAAACACGATCCCAAAGCCTGGAGTCACCCCAATGCACTTGTTGGGGCCACTCCGGGGTTGAAGAGGGAGATCAGCAAGTGGGAGGGCAAGGAAATAAGAACAGAGGGAAAGACAAAGGCGGGAGCTACCTGCAGATGAGACCTGCAAGAGCTAAGCGCTTGCAAAGCTTTGTTTACACGCAGCATGAAAAAAAAAAAAAGCTGTGGATCAAAGTCAGTCTTTGGAGTAGTGAAAAGAAAGTGGCACTGCTGTGAAAGCCGGTGGCTCCCAGCGTCAACAGGAGCTCTTTAGCCTTTTCCCAGCCTCATCAGTAAGGGGTTTATTTACAGTTTCCAAAGAAGAGAGATGTCTGGGAGTGGTCAAGGGAAAGGCAGAATTTTTCTCCCTTTTTAAGAGGCACCAGTGAGCTGTGAACCCTGGAGCATCCAGCATCTTTGCTTCCCTCGTTCTGTATCACTGTAAGGACTTCCCTCAGCACTCCAGCAAAGCGATCCCTGGAGCTGTCCCTCCTGGCTGGGGAGCATCTCTCCCTCCACGCAATCAGACACCTTCAGTGTGCGAGTGAAAACAAGACCAAACTTTGATGAAGTCAGTGCAACACCACCAAACCTTGGGTTACTCATGAAATTAGTGCAAAAGTCTGGGAAATTGTTTTAAGACCTTTTTTTTTTTCAAGCTAGCAGATTCCATTCAGGCAGGCCAATGATCTGAGTCTCTAAGATCTTTCTTCATTACTACATTTAATGAAAAAAATTTAAAATCCTCACATCCATAAGCCTAAAACCAATAAAGAAGAACAGCTCACACTCAGGCAGCAAAGCCTGGCTCTGGGAGCTGCCTAAGGTGGCCTGAGGTTCTCTTGCCTTACATCGAGGATTTTCTTATTAACAGGAATTCGCCATCACAAAAGGAATTGCTAACAACGTTCAAATCACAAAGTTTCTCTTTTGTATTCAAAGGAAATGGGGAAAAGCAGCCATACAATACGAAACTTGCTAATATACCATCATCTGCTCATATATTATGACTTGCTTATTGCTCTGGTGATTGATATATTTTTAGTATGCAAGAAGCTGAGCATCGTGTGTCTTCCAACTGCTTGAGCACAATTATTGTATTGATTTGATGTGACAGTAGCTCTGTGTTTAAGGTGGTTTATGTTTTTTAATTTGCAATTAAATAAAAGGATGTCTACTCTCCAAGATGGCTGACGGTTGTTTATACCCTGCAGCAGCTGATGAAGCAAACTTTTATTTGGCTTCATAAAACATAGATGTTCTGTCACTCTGAAGCACATTAGATAGAGTTCTCAGAGTGTTTTCTTACCTAGCAGAAGATAAAACTAAACTCCAATCTATTTTAAAGTAGGCAAGGTAACAACATCAATGTTGCAATGGGACTATAATGAAGTAAGTGAGCTGGCAATATTGTACTATTGATAAAAGTAATGGTGATAATATATTTCTATAGCACCTTTCATCTTGAAGTGCTTCAGGTATTCACATGTTCCTTTGCTCTGCCCCCTCCCTCCCTTCCTCTCTTTCACTGTATGTATATAAATACAGTCATATATACATGTATTTTATTTAAATTCTCCTCTTCTCCTATGGATTATATCTTCTCAGCTTTGCAGAAAGGAGGAATCTTGGCAGCTACTTAAAATCAGGTGCTGAACAAGAGTTACTGGGCTATGGATGAGATTGCTCCATCGTCCATGACTAGAAGGGAATAACCCT
This sequence comes from Hylia prasina, assembly GCA_013397195.1. Lineage (NCBI taxonomy): Eukaryota > Metazoa > Chordata > Aves > Passeriformes > Sylviidae > Hylia > Hylia prasina. The sequence goes on along the minus strand of VYXD01002162.1, from coordinate 32,608 downwards.
GCTGTGGAAGATCCCCAGTGCCTCACCCAGAAGCAGGTAATGCTCTTGCTGCCTGGCTGCTTCATAAATCTGAGGTGCTGCACAAAAAAATGGGAAGACAACATCTTCTCTCTGTAAATGTGCACTGTAGCTCTGTAGCTGACAGTCAGAGAAGGAGCCGTAAATGTGACCTGGGCACATCTCTGGGTCTGTTTGTTTCTTCTCCACAGACCATGTGCAGAAGATGACTGATCTTCCTCCCACACACACCATAACCTCAAACCTGGAAAATTTCCTCCACCAGGGCTGCCCAAGAAAGAGGAAAATCACTGAGTGCTCCCTTGAAAACTTGATGCATTATCTCTTGAAGTTCCTGGAATATTTTCTACCACCTTCAGTAGGTTTGAGTTGACCCTAATTCAGTACGGAGGCACTGGGTATTTGCCATCACCGCGTAGTTCAGCTTGGTGGCTGCCAAGCTAAAGAGTTAAATCAGCTGGGGGGACATTTAAAACCAGTGCATGTTTCAAGTAGAGATAAGGCCTGGTCTTGCTGATCTCCATCCAGCTGGCCTGTGCCCAGAGCTAAACCCTCCAGGAGATGCGATCGCCATCTCTCCGTTACCTTCATCATTCCTGAGATTCCTCCCCACACAAATGTGGCAGGCAGAAACACAAAACATCAGCAGGGTCAAATGTTTCCAAATGTTGTGCAGCACATCTCTCCAGCCTGGGGTGGGCCTCCAAAAATTCCACAGATTCTGGGCCGTCCATTCATCAACCTCAATTGAGTTCTCGTGCTTGTCGTGCCACATGAAACATGTGTTGATTATCATATGATGTACTATAGCATATATACAGCTGAATTCCTGTGTCACCTTGTGCTCCTTCAGACAAAATAATCTATAAATACCAGGTCCGACCCTGACAATGCATTTTTTTTGACTGCAGAAGTGCCACTTCTGCACGAATATTCCAGCAAGCAATTACAACAGGAATGTAGCAGAGACTAATATTATCAAACACTCCCCTCAAGGAGACTATCAGAGAAGTCATGTCATCCTTTGCCATTATTCAGTCCTGAGATCTGACACGAGGAGTTGGGCCACCCAGTATGGGAACCAGCTTGTGCCATGTGATCTCATCTACCTCAAACATCCAAAGTAATAAGGTATGAAAATCAAGTACACCAAACACTGTTGATGGCCAACATTTTTAAGCAGCTACAATGTGCATTCCATAGTCTGATCAATTATGAGGGCAGACAGGACAATTATATCATCCAGCTACCAAACAGGAGAGGACATTATATCCCAGTTTATCAGCTTTACATAACATAACACAGACTGTCATTTTGGTGCAATGCATTAGTGCACACACCCCAAACAAGTTTTGGTAGTAGTTGAAGGCACGTGCAATGTGAGTTTATGACATACAGATGCATTTCTGGCAAGTTCTGCCATGAGTGAAAGTGAGATTAACACCAGACTGACTCCACAAAGGGATGGAGAGGGACAGAAAGGGACATCAACAAGATTAAAGGGGAATTCTGTAATGCATTAGTTATTGTGCATGTCATTTCTGAACTTGATGCCTAATCCCAAATATTCTAATTTTGTGGGGAGAAGAGACAGCACATGAAGAATAAATATATAGCACACAACATATAGATAATCAGTATTGCAGAGTAAAAGAATTAAAAAACTTTTTTTTTCTACCATATATGAAGCCCTTATTCCCAAATCTCTTTAACTTGACATATAATAACCTTTTATTTAACTGCAGGTGATGCTTCTAAGTGACTGATTTTGAGATATTAATTTTCCAACAATTTCATGTTGCTCACAGTTTAAAACACACTTAAAGAAACACTTTAGGGGTTTGTGTCATTTTAAAAGCATTCTCAAGCAACCCAGCTTCTAAAAGGATATAAATTTATTATTTCTTTCTTAATGGAATACAGGTTATCAGAACATTGTAATTTACATATTTTTCAAACGCCTTGGAGTAAAAAAAACCTCCATAATTAATGGGTGAGTATAGGAGAACCAGAAGAAATATCCATAAAACAAGGAAGCCCCACAAGAACAGACCCACTGAAACCTGGAGTGTCACACAGACCTCACTGAACCACAGCTTTATCCCAGGATTTTTTATCCCACAAAGAAACTTAAAAAAATAGGAAGGGCTACGTAAAAAGAAAGATTTCTTTCATGCTATGCAGGTGTCTGAGAGAGATATGTGGTGTTTGGATTAATAATGACACAGCCCTTCTGGTGTGAAGAGTGACTGAATTGGTCCCAATTCCCTCAGCTCATGAAAACCTTGTGGCAAACCTTGCCATGACAAGGAAAGATTGAATGATGGGGATTTTGTGGTTTAAGGAACAGCAAATTTCCACCTTGCTTATTTAAGTCTGGGCATTTTCCTTCTGCAATGTGGCAGTCTCAGACCATACCTGAAAAACAGGTACAAGACCTGGCTCCAAACCTTTCAGTAGACCTCTGGCAAAACAATCCTGGGGACTGCTTCCCACACAGCTGCTGACAGGAACCACATCAATGTAGGTTAGATATTAGAAATGAATTCTTCCCTGTGAGGGTAGTGGGGCACTGGAACAGGTTCCCCACAGAAGCTGTGGCTGACCCATCCCTGGAAGTGCTCAAGACCAGATTTGGATGGGACTTTGGGCAACCTGGTCTAGTGGAGGTTGTCCCTGCACTAAGAATCACAGAATCAGAGAATGGTTTGGGTTGGAAGGGACATCAAAGATGGTTTACTTCCAATGCCCTGCTATGGGCCAGGACACCTTCAATGAGACCAGATTCCTCAAAGTCCCATCCAACATGGCCTTGAACCACAGCAGGGGTTGGATTAGATGATCTTGAAAGTCCCTTCCAAACCAAATCCTATGATTCCATGTTTATAAACTGCTTTGTGACACAAACCAGATTCAAATGTCCCTTTCTAGGAACAGAGGATTCATTCAAGCACATTAAACAACACTGTCTCCCCACAGGAGTTTAGGACTACAGCAAGGGCTTATGTAAACACAGCTTTTCACACACCACACCTCCCAAAAGTGCCAACAAGATCCCATCATCCTCCTGCTTTTCACACATTACTCAGTTTCAGTGCTGAAAGCAGGGCCCAGAACTTGGAGCCTGCCCAGAACAAAGCCAGCCTGACACTGTTATGTTTTGCTGCTCCAAAAAACAGACTTCAACTCAGCATTAGTGCAATGTTGTAATTGCACTGTGAGATGCAAGACCACAAACAACAGGCACAGGAAAAATCTTTCCAATTCTGCAGAAAAATCTCCAGAACTACAAAGCCGTTCTTATTCCAGGCTGGAGAAAAAAAAACAAAGGAACAGTTTTGATGCCACAAGAACAGTAATCCATATCTGATTCAGTGACTGGAACATTGGGGCTTGCCTGTGCTGTACACTGCTTGTGAAATGAGAGGCAGCATATCCATGTCAGTGTGATTCCCAGATTAATAACTGCTTTTTCAAGAGGGCTATTCCTGGCCAAGGCAGGCATATGGTGCTGGGAACCCCAGTGCTGTGCTGGATACAGGCACAGGCGTATGTGTGTGCTAAGATGCCTCTGCTTCAGGCAGCATGGTGCACTAGCCATGATACATTTCCCACAAACCAGTTTACAATCCAGACCAGAACACGATTCACTGTTTTAAGGAGACTGAAATTCTCCCTCCTGCTTTTTCTCTCTGTCCCTCTCAGAGATCTTGGACTCAAAATTGATGCTAACAAACCAGCTCTGAATGCTACAATTCCTGTGAATATTTAAATTTCTTTGCACAGATAACCTATACTGTGAACCTTAAATTTTTATTGTATTTACAGCACCAGAAGTAGTCACCCAAGGCTGTGAAAAGAGAGAATCTCAATTGCAAGAAGCTGTACAACAAAATAGATCAGAAAAGCAATTTCTTCTTGTTCACAGGAAAGCTCATTACCTGTACACAACCCTTCAGGACATGGGCACAAGCAGTGTATTTACTGGAATTATTTCAGGGATTTAGCCCCAGATAGGGACAACTGAGCCCCTCCCAGACAGTCAGGGATGGGCAGTGAAGCCTTTGGCAGCACCACACGTGGGGAGGCTCCTGGGGCTGGTGACCATCCCGTGCTCAGTGACAGCTTTGAGCTCTGCATTGCTCTCCCTTCACCCAAACACAGATTTCAGCAGCCAAGAGTCACCTCCCTTCTCTCCCTAGGACAGGCCCAGGAGTCACCAGAGGTAAACAAATGAATTCTGAGTATGAGTCCAGGGGGCAAGGAGAGCAACAAAGAAATGGGAGCTGCTTTCTGGGTGTGCTGTGCACTGAGTGCATCTCCAGACACACAGGCCCTGCAGCATGAGGACAGATTGCAGCCAGATTTTTGTGGCAGTGCCTTTGGGAGCAGAAGCTTCTATTTGTGAAGAGATCACAAAGGCTTGGAGTGATTTTAACCTAGAAAGGACACATATAAAAACATGAGCCTGCTATCATTGCAGTAACTAGGTGCTTCATCTTTAATTTTAAAGAATTTAAAAGATTGTAAACGGAGAGCTTGGCGGTTAAAAAAGAAAATTAACTCTGTGGTGAATCCTGACCTAATGTTCCTCTTCTTCCCTCTTCCTAGAGTAATGGAGAATTTTTTGTTAAACAAAAAAGGCACATAATTTGGAAGGCACGAGAAGAAAGCTGTTATTTTTTTTAGCATGCTGCAGACACCCTGTGGAATTTGCTATTACAGCAGGTCATCAAGTCAAACAGTTTGTAAGGAGTCAAACAGACTCAGATAGTCTTATGAAAACAGACAATCACTTGGAGGAGGAGCACAACATCCAGCTAAAGGAGACAGGGAGAAAATCAAGCTGCCTTCTTCAGACCCAGCTTGTCGGCCAATCTCACCCACAGAGAAGGGGAAGGAACAGCCACTGATACAACAGCACAGGAGGAACAGCCTCAGAGAAGGATGAGGCATCCATTCCAAAGTGCTGCTAAATCTCACCCACTGCATCTGTTCTGCTCTCCCTCCTCGGGATGCTGAAATAACTCCCCCATCAGCTCCTGCTCTCAGCCTCATGGGCTGACAGAGCTCTTCAGGAGAAAGAAATCTCATCCCTAGGAAATATTTTCAGACACAAAAAAAACCCCCAAATCAAGTTACATTTGGAAAGACCAAATGAATTGTTTCCACACATCACATAAGGCTGCCTCTACATTAGCATTTTGCTTCATAACAGGAGTGGGATTTTGAAGTAAATCTCCTAGTCATCAATTTACCATGCATTGGCTCAGTTTACAGAGCTGTTTTGATGCCCATGAACTTGATTCCTTTCAAAGAAAATTAAACCAGAAGCTCCAACCAAAATGTGCAGCAAATGTGCTCCAAACCCTGAGGCAGACACAAGACAAAATAACCAAGTTGATGTCTGGCCCTCCAGACAGCTTTGGATCCCATGTACGATGGAGACATTTGGTCCATGGGACCAGATTAGGTCTAGGCAGAAATAAAACTCCCCAGTTTCATGCAGGACAGCAGAAGTGCCCCAGCACAACCTGCTCCAAACCATTCTTGCACCTCCATTCCCCTGGTTTGCTTGCTGATCCTACATGACCTACAAATTACAGGTAGGTCTACACATACAGCTTTCCCCATCTTGCCAAAAGAAGAGAAATCCAAGCACACAGAAGGGTTTCTGGCATCCCAGGATAAATAATGAAGGCAAATAGGAGCAATTTCTGCCTGGACAGGAAATGCCAGTCTGTGTGCATCAAGAAGTGATGGGGTGACACCACGGGCATTTTCTGCAGGTCAAAGCCATGCCCAGATTCCTGTCCTTTGTGTTCTCTTCTGAAGGAAATCTCACAGAGTTGAGTCATAAACCCCGTAAACATGCTACCAGATAGCAAACACATTCATGAGAGGCAGCTCCAGATACAAATTTAAGACACTTTATTTCAGCACTGCATGTAGGAGAACTATGCCAACCCTGAGCTCTCTGTGCTTTTTCAACTAGGCAAGCCCAAGTCCATGCAAAAAATAAATCTACTTATTAACCAAAATATTTCTTATATCAGCTTGGTATATATAGGCCTTCATTCTTGCATTCATTTGGGTTATTTCAAAACTTTAAAGAGAAGAAATAAAAGTAAAAATATATCTTTCATTTTTTGAGATCCAACAGCCAACTAAATGTTAATCTAACATGTTTCTCTAGACTCAGGTCAAATCCATCATCTTTAATCCTTGGGGATCATCATCCTCTGATTTTTTTCACTCAGCTTCCAAATCTTTTTACTTAACAGAATTTAAACATTCCTTCAAAGTAGTTAAAAAAACTTATTTTTCTTTTTTTCTTTTCTTTTTTCTTTTTCCTCTTCTTTTATCAGGACTTGCCAGCAAGGAGGACCCCTGTTGCTTCTGCTTTACTTATTTGCTGGAAATAGTGGCAATCTTATAGATGTTTGTAAGCAGGACAGAACTTTAATGGTTTTGATCTGTCAAATCAATTTAAAAAGTGCCAGGTGGTTTGTGGACTCGGTGTAACAGTATTTTCTTCAGATACACGGTGGATAAATGTTGAAGAAATGGGTATCTCCAGTTTACTTACCTTTTCCTACCCAAAAGTAACAATTCAAAAGTAAGCTGCATTCGGAAAGCAAGCCATATTTTCACCCTGTTCTGGTCAAGAAAGAGATCTGCTGCTGTCACTCCTGCTGTGAGTTCGAGGTCAATCCATGGTCTGTACAACAAATCCAGAGCAAAATTATGGAGGTTGTTTTCCATCATCAGAACTAAATTAAGCACTACATTCCTCTATCTCCAAAGCTTCACAAGCTAAGCTAGTCCAGTCTAGGTTTGGACCAGAGCCCTGGGGACAGGTTAATTTTCAGAACTCTGAGGTGTTCAGAACTGAGGTTCCAAACTCTGGCTCTTGTCTAATGAGAAACAGTTTGTGCATCTCTTCACACACCAAGGGAACATTGCTCATCTTGACCCCCCTCCAACTTCATGATTGGAAGGACTATGATACACAGGAAGCAAAATCTCCAGACTGAAGCACTGCCAGAAAACTCCCCCACTGAGTGTAAAAATGAGAGACAAAATTGGATCTCAACCAATTTAAAGTTTTAGGAAAAGAATAGACAGTGGCCTAGCATATCAGTGCAACATTATCCCACTGATTCACTCTGGCAGCTTGACCAGGCTGCTCTCATTAGTTCCAGCACAGCCTTATAAAAATCTGAATATTGTCTCCAAGGCAAAAAAAAAGAAGGCAATGGAGGGGAACAACTGTGTTTGCAAGAGGCCCTGCTGGTCTATATGTACTGATTGGTCTATAAAGTCATCACTGAGTGATGGATGGGTGCCACAACCCTTTCTTACTCCTGAGGTGCCCTTTCTTGAGACAGCAGAGATAGAACAATGTGTGTGGGGTGAGGCTGTCCCACCACTGCCCATCCTGTGGGAAGGGCAGCTGCTGGCCATGGCTTTCCAGTGCTGTCACTCATGCCCTCTTTTCCACTCTGGGTTGGCACCAGTTTCTCTTTCCTTTTGGGATGCTTGAATCCTGCCAAAGTGGGGTCCTTTAAGCAGTTCCACCCCTGATCAGTGAAAGCAGAGTCCTTTCCCCAGGAATTGTCTCCCTCCCAGTTTCCCTCAGGACTGCAGAATGCCTGGCCATATTGTACAGAGGACCCAAGTGCATTTTAAATACCCTGGGTGTGGATCCTTCCTGCAGAGCCCTGAGCCTCTCTCTGCACTGTCACAGGAAGCCTGCTGCACTGTATCATGCCTGCATTGGGTTGCCACAGTGCTTTTCTCTGAGAGATTAAGCAGAGATTTATTTCTCCACTTCAAGTGTTGTGGTTGCTGGTTTTTTGGGTTTTTTTATGCTGCCACCAAGCTTAGATTTCAAACTTGAGCTTGATTGGGCTTTAATGGATTTTCTACACAGCATGGCCATTGAGCACCTCCTGTGTACTTCTGGAGTGACTTTGCTGCACAGGGATACAAAGTGCTTAAATGGTAGATGGTGCTGTTACCCACTTAGCTACCAAGGTCTGGTCCTAAACCAGGTCACAAAATTCATCCAGCACTGCTCTCTCCCTGATAGCACAGCTTGCAGGAGCTGGCATCCATCTTTTCAGCTCAGGTTAATCAGCACCAGAAAATGCTGTACCTTAGACAGTATTTATTCATTTGTTACAGGGCTCAGGCAGGGAGCAGCTCAGGCTGTCAGGCTGCCTACCAAGAGTGCCTGCTTTGGACTGGAAGTAGCAACACAAAGAAAAACAGCCCTTGGTGAATCTCCACCCAAGGGGGATCTTTGCAACCTTTTCTCCAGAGAAACGAGAAATGGAAAAGAGAACCCACAGGAAAACTCAGCTGAGACAGTGATGCAGCAGAGGGAAAAAGGCAGGACTTTGCATAATGCCCTGGAAATCTGGACTCAAATCTGGGTTCTAAAAGCTGACTTTTAGCTGCCTGGTGAGAGATCCACAAGAGGATCAGTTTATTCTGACTGTCAGCAACAATTCTGGCACAGCAGAACCGCAGGGCTGGTCAAGAGGAGTCTGGGACTGAGGAGTGTCACCAGATGGCACAAGACACCCATCAGACGAGGGGACTGAGGTGGCATCAGCTGTGATGGGGCTTCAGAGCTCTGGGACATTAGTGCTACGGGTCAGACCTGGGTGCTGGGCTGACCCCGGGCTGGCACAGCCTCTGCTTTCCACATCACACTCTGAATCAACAAGTAACTCCCCAGACCACAACCTGCCCTTTGCAGCAAAACACACAGGAACTTGCAGCTTACAGATTAATTTTTTTTTCCTCTAAAAGAAGACTCCAGTCCCTATGAATATTTTGATTATCTCAGGTCTTCCAGAGTTGTGAAGAAATTGAAATTTCCCCTTTAGTGTTTGCCCATTGCCTCTTCAATAGACACAAGCTTCACCAAGCACCCACACTAAATCTGCCAACACTTATTTTCCACCATCTGCATAGTAATTGCACTAGGAGCTGAGTTTAATATCCTTAAATTTTCATTTTGACATGCTGGAGAGCTCCTGGTGTACAAGGTGCAAGGGGATATTTAGTCTCAGATTATTGACCTGGAATGAAGAAATCCAAGTACCAGCTTTCCTCTCCTTTCTTCCCTCACCTCAGTGGCTTCATCAATTAAATGTTCCCTATCTCTTCAGCAGAGACAGCTCTCCTATCACCCTATTCTTATTTGCTTAGAGGGTCTCCTTCCAGCTGTATCCTACTGACTTTTTTGCATGATGATCTGTAGTGGTTGTTTTCCCTCTTCCTTCACGTTGCCCCAACTGTGTTTTTCTGACATATTCCTGTGGTTTTGGGCAGCCTCTCTGTAGCCCCCTCCACCAAACTACCAGGGAGCAGCTGGTCTGTGAGATGAACTTCTCAGCTGCCTCAAAGGAGCCCCATGCCTCAGTCTGACTATGCCCCCAGCAATCTGAATGAAACTGCAATTTTTGCAGTTCAAACCTACCCTATCTGTACTTAAAAAGTGGACTGTTTTTTTCAGAGCAACCCTCCTTCTGGTTCCACCCAAAGAAAGCACTCTTGGAGGCTGTGAAATAGGCTGATTTGCTTTTGGAGGTGGGGAAGCCCTGTTCTATATCACTGGTGAAGACCTTGTTCATTCATTCCTGTGAACTATTAAAAAATTATGCTAGCTAGCCTTATGTCACTTGGGACTGAATGTAAAGCTCATGTCTTTGAATCTGCACCCCTAAAATACTCTACCAGTGCTCACACAGCCCCTCAGGCACACCTCCATCCCCATGGAGCTCCCTCAGATCTCCCTGTCTGAAACTCCTGATACCTTAGGATCAGGTGGCCTGATCTCAGGTTTGTTCTGCCATCCCTACTCATTCACTCAAAACCTTCAACAACATAAAAACCACCCTGGAGTACCCTGAGATAAAATCTTACTGTATGAAGGGATAGAAGGTTCAGGGGTGTTGGTAAGTCAGGGAACTGATTCAGCCCCATCACCTCAGTGCAAGTCAGCATCTTGTTAACCTTTGCAGGGCAGGTGTGTCTGAGCCTGCCCTGCACTGCTGGCCAGAGACTGCTGGGGGAACTCTGACACAGTTTTTTCTATCCAGCAAACACAAGAGCATAAATTTGAAGCAGAGATCTGGATGCCAGTGAAGCATTGCCAGCTCCCCCATGTCCATACTCCTCCAAGGCGTCACCTTGCAGAGGGTGGAACAGAGCTCTGTTCACTGCTTGAAAGCTCATTTTTAGAGTCAGGTGAGGGTGTGTAACATGAGTGTGTGTGCAAGCACATGAGGACTATAAAAATTCCTGCTTGAATAGGTCCCAGGTAGGTTTTGGCTCTGTTTTACACTATGGAAAAGCAAACTGCTGATCAGTGTATTCCTCAACCTTCCCCGGGGGAAATGGTGCAGCTCAGACACCACAGAGAAAATTATTCCTCAGTGTTGGATCTTCCTTAGAGATTTCTCAGTGTTGGATCTTCCTTCCTAGAGCTGGGCTGGAGTGGGGGATCACAGCCACAAAAGACTCCACCCATATCATGTGGGGGAGAAGCTCCATGAGCACAAGGATGCTCCCACAGCTGATGTCTTCCAGCCCCAGCAGGAGAATCACAGAGCTTTGGTGGGTTTGCTCCGTGTGGCTGTCAGCAGTTATCCCTCAGGGAGCCACACAAGGAAAAAACCCTTCCAGGTGAAACCTGCAGCACAGGATCAATCAGAGAGGAGGAATTTGGCCTTGGACAGGAGAATAGATGGAAAGCTGCCCCACTCTTCAAAGCTGAGGTCAACACAAGACATTTTGAAATGCATCTTTTCTCCTGAAGTGAGAACTTATTTTTCTTTTCTAAGCGTGGTGAATTCATCTTTAGTGCAGACATCAAACCTTGCAGCACTGAGAACAAAGGAGCCTGTACTATGTAGCACAGTTGCTTTTTATGACTTTATTTTTAGTAGCATGCAATGACACAAAAGCATTTAGTTAAAATAAAACAATATTTAGTGTGAAAATAAGCCATGAAATCCACTACAGGGCTTATATTTTGTTTAAGATTTACTAAATATATGGGAAAGACAAATGCTTTGAAGAATTTTCCATTAATACAAAATGTTATTTGGTCGTTGTCAAGGGAAAACTCTCACTTAGTGTTTTAAAACACAATATCACCCATAAAAAGCATGAAAAGTTCTTAGCTTTTCTGAAAGTTTAATAGCTAGTGACATGTTATTAAAAATAGCAAGCCTCCCACTTTACAAATTCTGCTGTAACTTTTAATATGAGGAAACAGATAAACATAATACCCATAGAAGAAAATTCAGATCTAGTTTGGAGAACCAATTGCCAAAAGTAATGAGGAGCAGACACCAAAACTGACATGAAACAGAAACTGAAACAGGTTTCTTAAGTGCCTGAGCTGACACAAGTGCATAAGTATGGAAATATGGTGAAAAAAAAGAAAAAAAAGAAAAAAATAAAAAGTGGTTTAAAATTATTTTGGTTCCCTTAACATTAAAGATTATCATTAATTTAAGCTACATATTTTTGTCTACCCATCACATTGTGCAGCAGCTATGAATAGTAATGTGTGGAAATGTAATTTTGGGATAAGAGGAGACCTTACTAACTTTACGTTTATCCCACTGAAAATTTATTGCAATTCCTAACCTGCCTAAATCAGAACTAACTTTCCAAATTCACACAAACCCTGGAATCCACTTCTACAATCCAATCCTCATAAGACCCCTTCTGCTTCTGCAGTTAATGTAAGATTTTTCAGAGATGCAATGAAAGAACATCCAGAGGAACAGCTGAACATTGAGGCTCTCATCTTTCCTACACTTTTCCCCTCCCTATCAAGTTATGCAGATACTTGGGTGCACATATAACCCTGTGGCAGAAATAAATGCTGCTCCTTCCTTTGCACAAATTTGAGATGAAGTGCCCCTGACTAACGCCTCTGCTGCTGCTCTAGGAAGACAGAGGAAAGGATTATTCAGAGGTTTCCTCTTTTCCTCCTCTGTATGCAGGTTGCATAATATGTAGTACTTTAACATCAGGACCAAAATTTTTATTATGGAAACTTATTGTGACTATCAAGTCCTCACTGAGCATTAACAAGCTCTGAAAGATACTATTAAACGTGTCACTTTAACTTCAAATTGAAGCCTATGTATTTTTAATTAATAAGTAGAAGTGTGTGAGTGTAGCAGATGCTGCCATTAACCATTTTATCAGGTTAGGGGGTAGCAAGAGCTCTCCCCCAGCACTAGCTGGGAGAGCATATTCTCCTTTTATAAACTTGGAAGCCATTGTACAACCATGTGCATCACAAAACCCAGGCTGCAGCTCCAGAGCAGAGGGCACACGTAATTAGACCTTTTGTTTCATCTGTGTCTCTGATCTCCACCTCCTCACTACCACGATTTTGCCCTTTTCCTCTCTCGTTCCCATCTGCAGCTGGAATCAAAGGGTGTGTGTAGGAGGGGTGGTGTGGGCAGGGTTCAAGGGGACGGTAAGATGCTTCAGCTGGCTGATGCATGGGAACAAATAAGCCACTGGAAGGCTCCCAATGCCTGCAGAGCATGGCCAGAACATGGACAGGAACTGGGGGAAAAAGCATTCTTCATCCCTTTCAGCCCTCTGAGGCAGCCCCTCCCCAACTACACACGAGAACAGGCCTGCCTGAGGTGAAGGAGAGCACTTACACAGATTCAGTTTCCAATCTTCACATCCTCTGGAAATACACCTTCCTTCCCATGGCAATTTGTTTTAGCTAGAGTTGGCTCTGACACAGATGCTTGTCATCCCTCGACCCTGTCAAAAGGGATGGGATATTCAGGACCCTTCTTCATGGAAATCCTGAATCCTCTAAAACCTCCCTGGATTTGGTCAAAAATTGCCAAGGGTATGAATGCCTCAGACACTATACCCAGCACCTGGACTTCCTCAGCTCTTTAAGGAGCAGGAAGGGGGACTGAAGAGAAGCAAAGTGATGGTTATCTTTAATAACAAGCTATTGCTGAAAGGTGAGATAAGCTGATTACAGTGCAGCCTGGGTGTAATTTTAAATAATTGACATGGCACTCAGTACTCATATCAGGACGCTTTTTCACTGTTCATGCATCAAAAGGAATTAAATACATTAAATAAACGTATTGGAGGGGTGAATTATATCAAGCTGGTAAATGGATACAATCTGATATTATGCAAATTCAGATCAAGTAGCGGGAGATGATTTTGCCTGCATTGCCTCTAGCTAAAAAGAAGAGTGGAAGGACATTGTACCTCCTCCTTCCTGCCTTAGCTACTGGGCTTTGTTATCTGTGTTTCAGAGCCTGCTGCCCTTCAGACCTAGACCAGCATCCAAAATAAGGGGGGAATTTGCTCTTTGCTCTGATCCCAGTAACCCTTGCTCCTGGTTGTTCAAGGTCATGTGTGCTCCTTTTAAATAGGTTCCTGGGTGACATTTGATCTGTGTCAGATATAAAACCAGGAAAGGAGAAGATCCTGAGAGCCTTAACTGAAAACAGAAAGTATCACTGTCTAAACCCCCGTATATTGCAGACCATTGAATTCAACCTTGGTGTTTCTGTTGAGTATAAGAATTTTTGCCTGTCAAAGCTGACCAGACATTTGGCCTGGGAGCTGAAGAGATTTTCAGGTGAAGAAACTACATCTTCCCTTGTTATTTCATTCCAGTGGTTAATTTTCCTCATTACCAAATCCTGTGTAGGTAATGTTTGTGCCAACTTTAGTGTGATATTGCCTTTAACAATTTGAATGAGAACATTTCATGTGCTCTTGTGCTGCTCTGTGTGGATTTGTGTGTCTGTGTTGTCTCTTCCCGCTTTTAAAGCTATTTAAGCAAAAAAAAATCTTAGGTAAGACACTGGTTGAGAGATAAAGTTATCTCCCTAAGTTTAATGTAGAGAGGGAAATCTAACCCAGAGAGGGACCTCAGAACTTCAATTGTCTTAAATGTCCATTCTGGAAAAGCTAGTAAATTTTAAGGATATCTTTTCCCTGGCAGAAAGAGCAGGAATTTAAATCAGTCTCTTGTGGTTTAAGCATCCATATCTTGTGGATGTTAGCAAAGCCAAACTGTTCTGCTGAATTTTTATAATCTACCAGACCACTCCAACATAGTCATGGTCCATTGCTCTAGTCTAACATGTCACCAATTTCACCAGCTGGCAAACCCAGCAACAGTGGTTTTGTCTGCTTTATAGATAACGAGCATCTTAATAGGCAACAATTAAATATTCATTTAGGAACTGATGGAAATCAAGTCACTGGGGATTCTGCCTTCTAAAAAGCTCTATTCCACCAATAATTGCCTCACCCATGCAAAAAGTTTGTGTCTCCAAATTAAGGCTCTAATCCTGGTTGTCTCAACAGCTGGTAGAATTTCTGCCTCTATATTTCTCTCTCTCCCCCATCCCTGTCCAGGGTTATTCACAGTAGGAGATGGAAAGGAGAACACCAGAAGTTCACTCTGTCCAGCCATAAAGGAAAACACTGATTGACAGCCAAAGAGAGGAAGAAAAACACAAATCAAAAAAGGACTAAGGCAAGAGGACACTTGGGGGGCATGAGGGGGCATTCTGTTACAATGAATTTCCTTTACTCCAGCTATAGTAATAAAATTCCCAATGCACTGTCACTTCATCTCCAGTTCATCAAATTCTTCTCTGATGGGCAGTTAGTTGCAAAGGATCTCTTTCATGGCACGAGGTGAGTGAGAAAGAGCTTCTTTGTCTTCAGAAAGAAACCATCTCTGCTTTTGAACTACTTCCTTCAACACTGATAAAAAAGGTCTTTCATCCTCCTTTCAGTGCATCCATTTTAAGCTGGAGTCAGTCAGCTTTTCAAAGTTAGCACAACTTGATCAAAACTGAGTTTGCCTTGGAAACTGCGCATTAACTAGAATATGATGTTCGATTAAGGAAGCAGAGGAAAAGTACAATGAGAAAAGTTCTCTGACTCTTTAAATATCTTCTGTAGGAAGCATTCAGGCACTACCTCATCTTTTCTGCAACTCAAACAGGAGGTAAAGACAATAGAGTGTAGCTCTTATTTAATAACCTGGGAGGGATGTGCCAACCCAGATGCTCTTCTGTAAGAAGTCTGACTGATTTTCTGAGTTCTTCATGGAAGTATAATTAGTGCTGGAAGCTGCTGGAGGAAACTAAGGATGCAAGGGTTCTGCTTATCCTGCACCTCTGTGGTAAAAACACACGTTTTCCCCATGGCACTTTTACCCTCCAGCCTGACTAAAGGCACTGTGGCACAAAATACACCAGCTAAAGGACTCAGAAATTATTTTAGCTATTGTATCTGAGCAGGTGTTGGCTTGTCAATTCAGCTTAGTAAGGTAAAAGTGAATGGATGCAAATATGGATGAACTGGGGAGATGCAGCCCAACTCATGGAAAACAATAATTTTGGGAGACCAAATTATTTACATATAGATCACTAAACAGTAAATAATTTTTGGATGCTTCCATTTTGGCTATAAGTAGCCTGAATTCTCTGACAACATTTTAAAATTAATCAACCACTGAGACATCTGTAAAGTCACAATTATCATGAGAGAAAAATCAAGTTCCTAGCATATTTCTGCTATTACATTCTGGAACTGATGTCCTGAAACATCTCACCCCATTACACTGGACAACTAGCAAAATTTATCCTGGTCTCTATCTCCTCTTCAGAGTACTTTACTGCAGACACTGAAAAAATACTAGAGATAGAATAGAGACTCTGACTTGCAGTAACACAAGTGACTGCAATCCCGTGTCTCAGTATCAAATTATAACTATGATAACATGGGTATTTCAACTTATAAACCAATTTATTGATAATCCTCTGGAGAATCTGTAGCAAAATTAAGTCCCGTAAGTTCTCTTAGAGGGGTTGGTAATACTGCTGCTGCAGGACTTCATGTGTTTCAGATTTTAGTGACTCTTTTTAGCCCTGCTGCCCGTGATGTGCTTCTTTAGACAAATATTCCACAGAAGGAGCAAAGCCAATTTCCTGTACTTTAGAGGCAATTTACTAAAGCTTTCTTTAAGAACAGTTAGAGCATATTTTTAGTGATAAGGAAATCTCTTCAGTGCCCAAGCTATAATTTTATTGAATATTCCACTGTAGGTTATACACATTTACGAGAATGAAAATAATCATGTAATTAAGCTTGCCACCTAAATTATCATGTGTTTTTCTTATTTACGTGGCCAATTCCTCCACTGGAAAGTGATTCTCAAATCACAGTCTACAGAGAAATGCTGAAATCACAATTTCTGCACTGCTAGATCTGAAATGTTCCATCTCAGAAATTCTTTAATGTTCTCCAACCCAGCCGGGGGTTTCCAAAGGAGTGAGGAGCGTTGCAGCTTGAGGTAACTGCAGTGGTTCAGGGCACCCTTGCCAGGGGGGGCCAGCCTGACAGCTGGAGGGAGCACAGATACCTACTTCAGTTCCCTTTATTCGGGAGAATTGTCCTAGAAACTAAAATATGCACACTGAGAAGGGGAGAGAAATCCCTTTCTCCACAGAGAGGCCCTGGTGTCATCTCTGTTTCGGGGAAAAACGCAGATATTAGAGCTGTGTCTGTGCTGAAAACCTGAGGCAGCTCCCCAGGAGACTCCCTAAGGCAAACTGGCACTGCCTTTCCACCCTCCCGGCTCCTTTGGGGTGCCACAGTATGAGGAGGCATTAAAGCTATTATTAGAGAGCGTCAAAGGAGGGTTATGAAGATGGTGCGGGATGTGGAGGGGAAGCAGCCGAGGGCACTGGAGAAGAGGAGAGCGAGGGCAGAGCTCACCGCGGGCTGCAGCTCCGATCTCCGCTCTGTGTGAGCAGCGACAGCACCCCGGGCACCGCTGGAGCTGGGTCAGGCAGGCTCAGGATGGATATTGGGGAAGGGTTCTTCACCCACGGGGTGGGTGGTGAGCCCCGAACAGGCTGCCCAGAGAGGCGGTCGCAGCTCGGGATGTATTTGGACGACGCTCTGGGGCACACGGTGGGATTTCGGGGTGTTCCCGTGCGGGGCTGCNTGACAAGGACGGCCCGAGGCAGCCCCGGGCCGGCGGGACGCTGCCAGGACCTGGCGCTGCCATTCCAGCCCATTCCAGCCCCACCCGCCAAACTCCCCATCCTCACGGGCTCAGCCGCGTCTTTCTCCCGCTCCCCCAGCTCTCCACGGGGCAGCGCGTTCANGAAGAGGAGAGCGAGGGCAGAGCTCACCGCGGTCTGCAGCTCCGATCTCTGCTCTGTGTGAGCAGCGACAGCACCCCGGGCACCGCTGGAGCTGGGTCAGGCAGGCTCAGGATGGATATTGGGGAAGGGTTCTTCACCCACGGGGTGGGTGGTGAGCCCCGAACAGGCTGCCCAGAGAGGCGGTCGCAGCTCGGGATGTATTTGGACGACGCTGTGGGGCACACGGTGGGATTTCGGGGTGTTCCCGTGCGGGGCTGCACTCCCTGATGCTGTGTGTCCCTCCGAGCCCAGGGCGGGCTGTGGCTCTGTCCCCGCGGCCCCCGACGCTCCCGGGAGCCGGTCCCCGCCGGGACACAGGGATGCGCTGGCGGCGAGTGCCATCTTGTGGGGACTGAGCCACCGAGCGGTGACAAGGACGGCCCGAGGCAGCCCCGGGCCGGCGGGACGCTGCCAGGACCTGGCGCTGCCATTCCAGCCCATTCCAGCCCCACCCGCCAAACTCCCCATCCTCAGGGGCTCAGCCGCGTCTTTCTCCCGCTCCCTCAGCTCTCCACGGCGCAGGGATTACAACAGACAAGCAACAGCGCACTCGGAGTCCAGGCAGGGAAAGGTGCTGTGTGTCTTTTAGATAAAGGCGCCTCATCTCCCAAAAAATGTGGGCACATTGCATCCGCTGTGCCTTGGAGTTCAGCCTGTATCAAGGTCTCTCGCCAGCATGTTTTGAGACAATCCTTAATCTGGAGTGTAAAATCTCTATCCTGCAACAACAACAACAACAACAAGAAGCATTCATATTTTAGATTTACACATAGTTAGAGAAGTAAATTCTACATCTCTGCATGACTGGGGCCAAGGAAGACCAACCTGCTATTATTTTTCTTTTCTACTGGCTGTCACACTTCAGTGGCTTCAGCAAGTAAAGGTGACAGAAATCATTTAGTGGCACATTCCAAGTACATTTTGCTCATTTTTGCTCCCAGCTGCAATTGTCTGTGCTCTGTGGTTTGCAAAACCCTCCATGCACAGTGCCCAAGGAATTCTTGGAACAATTTCCTCAGGTAAGACAGGCCAACATGAATAAGCAGAGCTGACTAAATCACAGCACAGAAAAGTTAAGTGGCATTCCAAAAACCAGGAAACGAGTCATTGGAACAGCTGACACAGTGCAGGTCACTGTCATAATCATGCAATGCATTCCTCCATAACATCTCAAACAAATTCTGCCATCAGAGATATCACAGAAACCACATGGATGTAAATGGGGACAGAATTTGGCCAGCTCACACTCTATAGCATTGGTAGATCTCATTTCAAAGACTATTAGCTGCAATTATCCTTCAGTGCTAAGCCAAATGCACATCTGATAAAAGCCACTCTGGGTAACATCCATAAACATGACAGAAAGGGATCAACTTTAACATCTTTTTAATAGATCCAGGTCATCTTCTAGCAACACTCATACCAGGCTACCAGCTCCAGAGGCCTGTTCTTTCTTTCAGGCTCTTCCCCACTCCAGTTTCAATAAGCTGAGGTACTCTTCCCTTTGCAAGGTTTTTTCAAGCCCTCAAGACCTCAGTAAACCACATCCCTGCTGTGGCTCTCCTGCTGCAACCCACCTCCCCAGTAAACATCCACTCCAACTCCTTCACCTCCCAGCAACTCCTCAGCCTTCATCTACTCTCTTACTGTCACCCTTGGCCACCTTGAGCTCCTTAGTCAGCCCTGTCTAAATGTGTCTGGCCCTGTATCCCTTAGCCAGACACATTTAGAGCCCTCCTACTTCCCATATGGTTCGGGGGAAATTCCAACCCTGCCATTAGCCCAAACCTCCAAGGAGGTGGGTTTCATCCCTGTTCTAAGGGTTTTGATGTGATTTGCCGGCACTGGGGAGTCCCTTTTCCTGGCTAGACCCATCAATCTCATCATTATGTGCTTTGAGTACTACCCAACAGCACCAGGAGACTATGGAGACAGCTTGCAAGGTTGCTCCATTTTTAATTCAAACCATTTTAATTCCTCCTTCCCCTCATCCTTTTGAAAGGCATTGATCCCACGCCACTGCTGCTTTAGGGTGTTTGTGGTTTCCTCTGAAAGGCTGTTGTGCTGAACAAGCCCACTATGTTCTTTCTATAGGTGCTCTGCTGCTTTCCCAGCAGACAGAGCAATTCTTCCATACACACCAGCTATAAGCCAGGTTGCCATTCTCTGTGGGGAAAATAAGACATTGCAAAATCAGGACAGCATGTGAGAAAGGAGCCTAAGTACCCCATCCTCCCTGCAGCTTCTTCCCAGTAGGAAAAGTTAGCCTGGGAACGCACAAAACGTAATGGAGAAATAAAATGCTTTCTAATGCATGACTGGAATAAAGCAGCATGACACGGTTAGCTGGGCGTTGCATCCTGATCAGTCAGACAGCAAAGGCATCATGCTTCACTTAGCCCCAAAGCACCCACTGTGTGACAAGTATGAAAAGATGTGTTGGAGGGAGAGGAAGAGAAGCCTGCTTTTGGTCCAAAAGACCCTTTTGCCCCCTCTGCACTCACAAAAGGGGTCCTGAATAGGAACTCAAATGAGCCCGGGGAATATTCATATGATCTTAATTTACCATGACTGCTGCCTACCAGCTCCAGATAAGTTGGATTAATAAACTGCCTTTCACTTGTGACACCTCGGCATGAATTTTGCATTAGACTCAATTCAGTAAAGTTCACAACTGACATGCTTGCTTTTATGACAATCCTTTTCAATTGTTTTTTGCACTGCGATGTCATAAAGATGTTTGAGCTTTTTTTTTTTTTTTTTTTTTTTTCTGGTGAGGAACTGTCTTTTATCTTGAAAAAGAGCTTTTAAAACCCACTCATGCCGATAGCACTCTTGAATTAAGCTGGAAGGCAAAGCCCCTAGTCCGTTTATACTATTAACAAGGCAGGATTTTTCAGTGTCAATGAAAGCAGTGACGTGCTTGCTTCAGAGCTGGGCTTGTCACAGCAAAAAATTTCAATGCAACGGGGGTGGGGATGATTAAAACACAAAAAGGACACAATGTGTGATAAGATCAGCAGAACCTTTTGGAATTAATGCAAGGCGAGTGGATCATGCCCACCAATTAGAGCTTACATGGTCCTTGCTAAATTTATCAGACCATGAATCTGTTCTTCCTTAATTGATAAGCAGGTGGCATGGCTGATCTGCATCCAGATTCAAGGAGGAAAGAGAAAAGTAGATGGATGGATGGATGGATGGATGGATGGATGGATGGATGGACAGATGAATAAATTAATGATACATTTAGAGATGTTTTTATCTCTTAATGATACACCCTAATTTGGGTTGGCAGCCTCTCCCAACAGCAGCTACACAGGTCAGGGATCTTTCAAAAGATGGATCTCTACTGGAGCTAGATGAAGATGAGGGGTATAGGCTTGGGGAACTATTTGGGAGAGAATTTGACTGCAGCCTGACAAAATAACAGAAATTAAAGTTGACTGGAAGATTCATTCCTGACCTGAGGTGCTGGCTCAGAGCCATTATGCAGAACTCAGCCCTTCAAAACCTTACAGAACCCAGCTAAAGTCAGTTGCTGAACAGTTTCATCAGTGAAACAGGGAAAATAGTACCACAATACTTTTTTCTCTCACCCTTTGTCTTTTGGGCCCCTTCAGATAACATGTCTTTCAGAGAAGGAAATGTTCCTTACTATGCACAGAGTTCTGATCTCACTTGGGGTATCACACATACTCAAAAACATCTGGATAGATTGCAAAGTCAGAGCAGTCTTATGTGTGCAAAGATCAATTATCCACTTGCTCTCTGTAGAGAGATCCCCCATTTACTCCTGGGCTGCATGAAAGAGAACTTGGTGCTGTGCTTCAATCCCAAATGCACTCTAGTTCCCTTTTTTTTTCTTTACTCTGAACATGAGTGGAGGCAGATTTAAGGCTTGCTGTGTGGAAGGGAAATACATTTCTAGAGAGGAGGTTCAAAGTGGCTGTGCAGATACTCCCCTTCCTCCATGAAATTCTCTAAGATAGGAATCTTAATCTTGAAATTATTGAAATACCTGATGACCCTGGAACATCTCAGCTTAAATATAAGGAAGGCAACCTGGAAAGAGTAGCCTGGTTTCATCCGTGTGTACCTTGGACGACTGCTCCTCTGTGCTTAATAAACCACAGATTGGTTCAGGGGCTTATCCCAAATAAGCCATCAAGACCTATACATTTCATGAAAATTGGCCTGTGAAAGTGATTCCTCAGTTACATAAAATGTTTTGCAATTAATTTTATTCCTGTGCTGACAAAGCCAGGCGTCTTAGCTGTGGCTGCGTTCAGAGAAGGAGGAAAAGCAACACATATAAAAAATGGCTTAAACCAGCTCTTTGCATAACCAAGGCAGGACTTCAGGGATATCTACACAGATTAGTCTGACTATGCTTCCTTGGAAAGGGTCAAGCCTCCCATTTTGCACCAGGGACGGAGCTCTAGTTTCTGACTTCTCGGTGTTCAGCTGTAATACCATGATTTTACTTGTTCAGAGCCGAATCTCTGCTGTTTGGGATGTGAATTAGGGAACGTTTCAAGGGGAAGACAAGATTATTTGATCTACTAAAGAACTGGGGTTTCTCACATGGCTCAAAGGAGAGGATTGATGCAGTCAGGAATTATCAGGCGTAGGAAGGAAAAGGACACAGGAACCCAGGAGACTTTCCCAGGCTCTGGTAACTTTACAAAAACACAATTCTGCAAATCCTTGTCCCTTCAAATCAGCCACGGACCTTTCTCTACAATCAGCTCCTTCCCTCCCTCCCCTAGAAACACCATCCTCTGCTTGATGTGCTGTTTCCATAGCAACATTTAATTAATATAAACCCCCTGGCCGCTGCACAGTGCAGGTAGTATTTGTAAGCAGCATTTAACATGAAATAAAAGCAGAAGTTCAGCCAGCAAAAGACCCGGCTCCAATCTCAAGTGTGTTTACAACAGTGGAGTGGAGCCTGTGCACTGAGGAGGGGAAGAGTTGCTCTGGCTTTTAATTACACAAGATGTACATAGCAGAAATTAATATGGAGCAAAATCTGGAGATGACTGAGTTTCCAACCCTCTGATCAGCAGCCTTGGATCACACATGTGGGATGCACCAGCTCCATACTCGATGCAGCATCCTCTGAACACCTCCACAGCTCCCTGGGTACCCCCCAATGCACAGTGATTTGGGGATGAGGACCAGGGCTCTCTCTCCACCTGCCACCACAGCTGTCCCCCCAGTTCCCCTTTCCTGACCAGGGAGGTCAGGGCCTGGGTATTTCTGATTAACACCCCTCACACCGTCCCTCCCCTCCTCCAGGAGCCACTTTAACATCTCCTGATGGAAAACAGAGGGGCTGCAATTACAATGAGGCATCAGAAACAAACTGCTTTTATGGTTTATAGAAATTGCAGATGTGTGGACGTGTTTCTACCAATAAATTCTGAGCTGTAAATTGATCAGGCATGTGATGCTGTAGTTTCTAAAGATAACAAAGCTTCCATTTTTGCTTTTTCTGGTAAAGCACCTCCATACCACAGTGCTTTCAGGGAGTTAAGAACAGGTGAGATCTGTAGACATAGAGGAGAAGGCACGATGCTCCCCCTGAGCCAAACCCCTCTTCTGATTGCTTTGGTTCCATTGTTTGTCCAATTTAGGATGAAAGTATTTAATAAGTCACTTGGAGTAAGGGTCCCCTGAGCAAGGGTGATTACATAACCTTGCATAATCCCTGGAATCACAGAGATTTGGGGAGAAAATCACCCTAATTTAAAGACATCATCCAGGCAGACACCACATAAGTCCTCCTCTCCACTTCCACTTTAATGATCTAATCCTCATTTTCTGTTCATGTAAAACTTCCATGGGTGGCAGTGGGATTCCTTGCATTTGGCAAAGTCCTTAATTTGGTGACCTGAACAAGACATAGAGACAAAATTAAACAGGCAGCAAGGATTAGTGTTAAGATACCTCTGAAGGAAGGTGCTTGGACCCTGCTCTAAAAGCCAGGCATTTTCCATCTGCCTCTAAAAACTCATTATAAAAGACACAGAACATCAGTCTCCCCTTTGTGTGTGAAACGGGTTTTAATTCACATCCCTCAGGTTTTCTGGTCTCTTGTGGAAAAAGAAGGGAAGCTTGAAGCTTGAGGAAATAAGCAGTACTGTTTACCTTATATCCAGCACTCAGAGAAGCAGGTTTCAGTCTCTCTGTCCCTGGGGTGTAGAAGGGATTTGCTCGGGGTGTCAGTACTTTGATTTCATCCTGGAATTCAGAGTTACCACCTCATTTTTCTAAAAAATTTTGTTATCCCAGAGCTTCTAATCAAGTCTAATTGTTCTGGCATGTCAGTTACCTGGTATTTGAGTAAGTTTCTTTCCTGAAACTTAATTGTTAGAGACATAAAGAAAAAGAAGTTATTACAGTTAGAATTTTACAGTGAATAATTTTTGGATGGAAAAGGGTTTTACAGTGAAAAAAGTTAAAATGCATGTAACAGTTTTTGTTTATCTTCTATTTTAAAAGATTGAAATGTTAACTGCAGAAAAATAAATAATGGAATTTGGAGTCAGTAGCTGAAAATGGTCTTTCTGGTTGTCACTGGAATTCAGCAGAAGGTAAAGATTTGCATGAATATGGTACTTTATTTTCTTATTGATTTTCACTGACATGGAGAAAACGTGGAGGAGAACAAAAGGAAACCTTCTCCCTTGGATGCAACAATATCTGCTCTCCCAGGGCCTTGGCAAAGGTCTGTTTGCTAATCCCCTTGTGAAAAGCACTTTGAAAGTGCTTTGAAACTCTCCTTTGGGACACGGAAAAATCAACAGCTAAACAACAGACCCCAGGGGCTCATTTCTGTAGCTGAAACAACACTCTAAATCTCTGTTACTTCAGACTCATGAAACACTTATTATTTACTGGTACATAATATTATTGATTTGGACATGAGAGGATATAGGAACTAATGCAGGCAGGCAGGACTGATATGGGGCTGGCAGCTCAGTTTGAGTTTACAGTGAGAACTCTTGAAATCAGCCTAATTAACAGTGACACCAGCAAGCATCTGGACCCTGCTGAGGGTTTGGAAGAGATAAGCTTAAAGCTTTACTTCTCAGCAGAAGTGTTCAAGGAGGTGTCTGTGCTTACTGGGGGGATGTCAGGCCTGAAGAAAAATAATTAAAGTAAATCAGTGGGAACGGACCTGTAAATTCAAACACATACTAAGTACTGCAGCTTTCAGCTAGAAAAGCTTCACAACTGCAGCACAGAGTCTGGCTGCACAGAAAGATGAAACATTGAATGAATTATTTGAATATGTATCACAAACAAGGGCCAGAAAGGTGGAGGAGTCTCCAGCCTAAAAGACATTCAAAGCTCAGCTCCACAAGCCCCTGAGCAAGGTGGTCTAGCTGGGTTTGTGCTGAGTGTTGGGCCAAATGAGTGCCTGTGGTCTGCTCCAGCCCAAATTATTATGTGACTTTAGGACCATATTATTTCTATGTGCTGGTTCAAATACAGGGCAAATATTTTCTTTTAATTATTTGTAAAAATTCTTAAAGCTTCTGTCCTCTGAACTGCTTGTTAACACGGGCGAAGCAGCATTTTAAGTGGCGGCATTCTCCAGTCTGCTTATAATTTTATGATCCTTTTTTTCTTGGTATTTTTGATGCTTCTTAAATTACACAGGCTGTCAATGACTAGCAGGTTGTCTTCAGCAGGTGTTAATACAGCTATTCCAATGCAGAAGCTGGAGCTCAAAGGGCAGTATTGGCAGGTGATTATTCACAGGGAGAAGAAAAAAGACTTAGGAAAAAAACAGTGTCCAATTATTTGGTTGCAGCATGTGAGACTATATTTTGTAATGAAGTCTTAAATCTTTGTAAGTTTTCTTCCTTGGTTATGAAGCAGAAATTGGAACACATTTGAGAAGACCCAGGGCTGAAGAAGAGGGCAGAGAATGGACATACTCATGAGGAAGGGGAATTCCTGCCAAGGGTTGTGCTCACAGCAGGCAATAATTTTTTCTCCCCTATCACATATTCAAATTGCTGCAAACACCATTTGACTCGGGATTTTGCATACGGTTGTGTCCTTTGACTGATAGACCCCAGGAAGAGAAATAAAGCAGGCCTGGAACAACGTGGGAGGAAGGGGGCAGAAAAGGATAATGTGAAGGGTACTTAAAATTACTTGGGTCTGAAATTGCAACTAAGCTTCTCACCTCAACCCACTGCTGAGGCTGCTGCAGACTGAGCTGGCCTGTGCTATTCAGCACAATAATGCTGCACCACCATCCCGTTTTTACTTGGATTTTAAACAGGCAAGGGTTTTGGTATGCATGTGGTAACAATTCAATTCTGCAGGCTCTCTCTATTCAGTCATTTCTCTCAGCAGCAGCAAAAACAGAAGCAGGCTAGAAAAAAAAACCTGAGCAGACAAGATCTGGAATTATTTTAAGCCTATAGTGTTTCAAACCACCCATGTGGAGGAATATCCAGCCTCGGATGGGAGATGCTACTCGGAAGGGAGAAGGTTTTTTTTGTTTAATTTTGGATCATTGCCTTTGACACTGTTCATAAATGGTTAAAATAGTTTGTAATTCGGCCACTGACGTATTTTGTAAACAGGGTTTAACGTAAATAGAAAATAAACAGAAATGGGAGGTTGAGTTCATTTGGGTGCACACTTAGGCCGTTTGTGAAATGAATGTTCACCACTAGAGGACTCTACAGCAATAGCTAATTGTCTT
>VYXD01002161.1:217324-219172 GCA_013397195.1 Hylia prasina | reverse complement strand
CCAAAAGATTTCTTTAACTTGTTACCAAATTCAGAGGCAAGTGTGCAACTTTTAACCCATGTTTATCAGAGTAAATAAAGAATCAAAACTGTTATGAGATGGCTAAAAAGCAGATGGGAATAAAAACAATAGGCTAAGAAGCCTCTTGGTCTTCTTTCCCAGCACTTAGCACTGTGGCTAACCTAGCATTCCTTTCCCATTATTCCATCCTCTTGATCAGATCACGTTCTTTTTAATCATTTCACAAACACTGTCTCACTGGACCGTAGAAGAGGGCTGGGACAATCTCAATTAAAAAACAGAGGTAAAACTGGCATTTGTGATTCTTTGTTCTAATGGGAACTCTGCATTTTAAATGCAGAGGAATTCTCCTATTGTTCAGAAAGCACCCCCTTTTCATTAGCAAATCTGGCTGTAGGTGGGTTTTTGTAATTTAGCTGAGCAGAGTTTAGAGCACAGTTTCTCCAGGAGGAAAGCAGAGGTTAGTAATTCAAGGTTTTCTGTATATTGGCCATTAGTTCCGAGAAAAGGATTTATATGATCAAAGTTGGTGGCCTTGTGAATTTCTGAGAGAACTTTAAATACTAAGCAGAGCGGCAGGTATGTATTTCTATGAACTCAGCTGATAGCACTGGCAGAGATTTGATTTTTTCCTTGATGTCTTAAGGCTATACAGATACGTGCTTAATATATATCCATTTTGCCTTTTTTTTTTTTTTTTTTTTTTTTTTTTTTTTTTTTTTTTTTAATACTCTATGGTTTGCATTGTGATTGCTTTTGTAAAGAGGATTGAAATATGTTGTAGAGACTTTGTGGAAAAATGTTTGTTCTGAGGCAGTCCTTGTAAATTTTTTTATCTATGACTTTGTGAAACTTTGTTATAACTGTCGCAGAAGGTCCCTGGGGAGGAGATTTTTTTCAATTTTTAGATATTGAAGATACCATAGCCTCTAATGGATGCATGTTCCATCATATGTTATGTACAATCAGTAAATTATGCCAGTAATTTTTAATTCCTCATCAAGGTATAATGATTTCATCTACCTTATCTGATAGCAAACATGGCCACAAAGAGTGTAAACAGCTCAAGTATGGAAATATACATTATGGTTTCTTTCTGTGCTGCTCGTCAGTTCAAAGATTTAGTATTTGTTTTAATTGGAATGAAATATACGCTTGTTTATACAATTGTGATCAGAGGGCTGATGTCATTGTTTAGTACTGATTAATACTGAAGTTATATAAGGAGACAACTGTAAAGTGCAGCGTATTTAAAAATGTTGATTAAGTAACAGAAAAGATGTTATGACACTTGTTACTGTGCTGGTTTTGTTTTTCACTTTGATTATGTGGTGGAAGGTTTAAAAATATAGTTTACTTCTTTTAAGTCTTTTAAGAGAAAATTGCAACAGCACGACTGTTCAGCACAGGGCTGTGGGAAGAAGGGGATGGGTGAGATGCTATGCTGCAGAACCCATTTTGTATCTGCCTAAAATTACTTTCTGCTCATAAATGCCATCTGGCCCCAGTATAGTGTGCATGCCCGTGATTGTAACTGGCAACTGTTTCTGTGTGTGTACAGGACACTGTGATGCTGTGGGATACCGTAATACACTGCAGTATGGGTAAAGCCTGCTTCAAGCAGAAAAGGTTAAGTGGAAAGCCTCAGATAGGGCTGGAATAGTTTTTGGGAGTTGCATCTGGTTCCATTTGCTGTATTAACTCATTTTTGTCGGTTTTTAGTTTTACCTACTAAAGAGGTTTCAACCTGACTGATCCTTTCATGGTACTGAGTGAGGCAGAGTTACTGCACGTGCATCCCTATCATTGCTGGGAAACAAAACAGAA
>VYXD01002161.1:164824-212324 GCA_013397195.1 Hylia prasina | reverse complement strand
CTGTTGTTTGTTCATCATCTTGCATCGAGTTTTGTCTGTAAAAGCTAAATTAGTCACATACTAGGCAATAGTAGCAGGAGTGACGGGAGCACTGCAGGTTTAACCAGAAAGAGGTTAAGGAGCTCCACCGGCCTCTGCTTTGGCCCCCTGATGTGGTTGCATCCTTGCAATCCCATTTTTCTCTCCTCCACCTTTGTGTGCAGGGTCCACAGGTAGAGAATGAAATTAATTGATCACATAATGAGGTGCTATCAAATTAACAAACTGGAAAAGATAAAGACAGCTCTGTTTTCCTCAGTTTTTAATTATCTGAATAGGTCAACATTTTCCAGCAGGAATGCAATCTTTTCTTTCTTACCTGACAATGCCCCTTTATAGTTAGCAAATTGTCTGTATTCCAAGTGTAAGAGAAGGGCAAATTGGAATCAAATGCTCATGTGTGAGCAGTGTACTGTCAATCTGTTACCTAATGGTGCAGACTCATAGGAAAAAGAGTTCTCAAAGTTTGTTAATTTGTAATGTTTCCTCTTGACGTACCTAAATTGTACCCATGTTGTTCACTGGGTATATTTTAAAATTAGGAATGCTGAGATGTAGTACCAAAAGTAGCTAAGTTTGTGTAGATACTCTTAACCCAATTAATATATTGTAGATATATATATATATATTGACCTACCTCTAGCATCATTTAAAGGATATAACAAAACTACAATTAGTGCTGTGTAAGTTAATCTTGCCTTTTAAGTTACAAAAGCATTGCTGTTTTGTTATTTTATTGATCAACTTTCATGCCTTTGAAAATACAAATTCCAGAATGACATCATGCCCAGTAGGAGTAATTAAAGCTATCTGATGAGGGAATTTAGAAGTTGAAAGGGATGATTGTAATTGATCCTGATTCAATCCTATTACAGCTTTTTATAGTTTAAGCTCTAGAGAAAGCAAACTCCTTGTCAAGGCTTTATTTTACGGATTCCTTTGTGTGTGCTATGCTTGCTGGTCTCTACTTTCCCTTTTAATTTTTTTTTTTCCTGTAGTAAATAATGAGCTGCCGCCTGAAATCCGGCTTGCCAGTGGTCAGCTAATGGGTGATGACCTGTCCCTCCTTACTGCAGGAGAGCTGTCACCTTATATCAGTGACCCAGCGCTGAAGCTATTCCAGTGTGCTGTTTGCAACAAATTCACCTCTGACAGCCTGGAGGCCCTAAGTGTGCATGTGAGCAGTGAGCGCTCACTCCCTGAAGAGGAGTGGAGGGCTGTAATTGGAGACATCTACCAGTGCAAGCTCTGCAACTACAACACTCAGCTCAAAGCGAACTTCCAGCTCCACTGCAAGACTGACAAACATATGCAGAAATATCAACTGGTGGCTCACATTAAAGAAGGCGGCAAAACTAATGAGTGGAGGCTGAAGTGTATTGCCATTGGCAACCCAGTTCACCTGAAATGTAACGCCTGTGACTATTACACCAACAGCGTGGATAAATTGCGCTTACATACTACCAATCACAGGCATGAGGCAGCCCTGAAACTCTACAAGGTAAGTCTGTGACAGTGACTCCAGCCAGCGCCAAGTAGGCTGGGAAGTTAACCCTTTCCGCGCCCATCAAACAGGACTTTGGTTAATTAGTAGAGTAAATGTTTATTGAACATGCATATAGTCAAACAAAAACTACAGGTTAGTCAGGGAGGAGTGCTTCAGATGAGTCCTGTCGAGTCGCCTGGGGGTCATTTAGAAGGTGCTTTCTGCAAACACAGGGTCCATAAGTTGTTGTTTTTTTTTTTTTAAGTTCTCTTGTAATAAATGACTAAAGGTGTTTTACATCTCTCATAACCTTTTCAGACTTTGTCCATTACATTTTGATCAGAAGCTTGACAGAGATTATGGAAAATTACGTTTTTCCCATACTGTGCACAGGGAAAGGAGATCACTTTCTGGCATATGTATCTGTTTGCGACCATAATGTATCACAGCCAAGTTATTTTACATTGGTATTCTCAGTAAGCACATGCAATATGCCACATTATTACAAAGGATATTCAAAAGTAAACACTGTCATCCTTTTGTCTGCCCTTCTTTTCCAAACCAGTAATGATTTTTCACAAACATGAAAGGGTGTGGTGTAGATAAATATGTTAGTAGAATGGCAACTATATTTTTATCTTTACTGGAAAAAACTATGTGGATATAATGAATATGTGGGAGTGATGAATACCATTTATTACACAACTTGTCATGACTTTTTCCAAACCCTAATTACGGGGTAACTTATTTTCTGCAGTGTGTTTACTGGATTGGCTTGATTGTCTTGGTTCATGTACAAAATATAACACATTCATTTCCAAGATGAATAACTTTGTAACTTATTAAAAACTTCTTTTGTCTAGGGGATATAAAAATTCAGGAAATATTGCAAACCATTAGTCACTGTAACAAGCTCTAAATATGATTAGAAAATCCATTTTGCGAGTGTTATCTATTGATTTATACTAGAAATCTGTGATAACTAAACTATCGGGAGTCATCTGCTGATTACAGCAACTATGCTGGTTCTCTAATTGTGTTGAAGACCTCTACATACAGAACAAATACGGAAAAGTCTCAGCAGGTCTCTAGCTTAAGCAAGAAATAACATTTTTCTGGTGTTCAGCCATGTTCAAATGGTTGGTCTGAGCTAACATATGCTGTACAGGCGGTAACATAGATTTTCATTTTATAACCTGATAGTTGTAACCTTGGTGCATCTGCTGTAAGCAAAAATGGCAGGAACACAAGTTTTGGCCTATTATACTGTCCCACAGTGCTGGCTGCTCTGCTAATTTAATAATGTATTTTATTTAAATTTCATTTGTCTTTAATTCTATAGGGTGTTATTTTTTTGCTGGTTTTTTTAAGATCTAAAATTCTCTTACGAAAAGTACGAAAGGGGCTGAGAGTCTAGTGACACAGCCTGCCTCAGCAGCAAAATTCCCTTTAGAGGTTCCTGCTCCCTGTCATCTGTGAAGCCTTTCCTTGCTTCCTCCATTTACGCTGTGTAGCCACGCTCTTAGTCAGGGTTTAAAAAAAAAAAAAAAAAAAATCAAAAAATCAACACGTTTTTGGTACCTGTCTGTTTTTTGGAGTGTTAACCCGCAGTATTTCAATTATTTGTTCTATAATGCCACCATTCAAAGAAATGCTACTGCAAACAGCACCACAGACAGGAATGATAGAGTAGGAGAAGGGAAGGCAGAAGGGTTTTCTCAGATGGCTTCACTGCCAAAGCTTCTGAGACTGTTGAAAATAAGATGCCAGTTGCCTATTTTTTTAATAAAAACTGTAGTCACGAGGTACACAAACTATCTACTCAAAACAGTACTTTCTTTTTACTCACTCAGTCTGATCCCTAGATAAGCCTTCCTCAAATATGTTTGGGTTTCCAGCCTGTCCTACAAAATATTTGGTGTGGGATCCTGATTTGTTAGATGGAGCAGTTCAGTAGCATCTATGTGGTGCAGCTGTCACACACAGCAAGGGACCATCACTGGCTTTTGGAGCTCAATCTTTGAATCAATTAAGGACATCCCACTGGAAGCAGAATGCATAAACTCCCATGAACCCTCTAGGCTTCATGCCCTAAGGAGGACAATTGAAAGTGTCTGGCTGTTAACCATAGGTTCCAACTCTCCTGATTTTAAAGGACTTGTCCCTAGGATTGCTAGTGAGTATCTCAGTATCTTTTTTAAAAAAGTCCCTCATGACTTCTTAGAGAATCTTGGAAATTTGAACCCCACTAGTTTTAGTGACTCTCAGAAAGCAGATAGCATATACACATGCATACGCTATTTTTATATAATTTCATTTTAAGGTTAATTTGAAGCAGAGTGATGCCTCATTTAAAATACCAGTTGGAGTATTAGTGTTACTTTTTAAGATTTGGGGTTGGCATGAAGTGCTACAATGTGTCCAGAATGACCAAAATGTGTGTGCTCTATAATAGAATGTAGTGCCTCTGTACATCACCCAGAAAACTTTACTCTTAATTGTAAGTGTACATTCAGGCCTCAAGATGGAAATAAATGCATTTTTGAAAGTCTGTTAAGTTATCTGCTAACAGATTTGATAGTTTTGTCAGGTCTTGGTGAAGCTGTTGACACCAAGAGAGCTGTAAACTTTTTTTCTCTTGATACATCAGATAAACTTTTAGAGCACCTAAGGAAAAAAAGAACATTAATTTATATGAATAATAGATGTATGCCTTGGGAGCAATATCGAATATTCATGAATTGTGTTTACATTGAAGCAGCTCCTCTTTTTTAAAATTAGGGTGCTGTGAATATGGTTTGGCAATAAAAAGTTTAATACTAAAACCATCTGAAAGTGCAGAAAAAGAATCTGTGACTTTGTTCCTTTGCTTTGTCAAATACCTCAAAGTTTTTCTTCAGTCATTTATATTTATTTAAATGCTATTGTTTTGTGAATTTTCTTTTTATAAATGTTGCCATAACAGCTTGATTTTTCTCCCTGTGCTTAACTATTGATGGAATAAAAGGATGTCTTTTCATAGTCATAGCTTTTAAAGCAACCATGAACATCAGAGCTTCTCTTCTGAAGCTGTATAATTTTAGGCAGTACGGAAATGTCACTTTTAGAGTTAGATTCTAAATGTGGCAAAGTGGAACCTTTAGCTGTTTTCTAAGTTATTTAAAGATGAAATGGCCTGGTTGTTCCTTACAGAAGTGCAGTATTTAAATGGTGTTGGTAATGTGGCTTCTAAGAACCAGAACAAAGACGGCCTTACCCTGAGTGAACTCAGCTTGGCCTAAATGAATTTCCCAAAGACTTACTTTTGGAATTGTGGAGCTCGATATTAGCAAATTAAACCACAGAGGAGTTGCAAGTTCTTGGCATCATCCATCAAGAAGCATTCAGTGACTCCACAAGTAAACAGAGAAAGCTTCTATAGCAACAGAGTGCCTTTCCATTCTGCAGGAGGAAGCATTCAGCTTCTGCAGATTTGGGAAGCTGAGGCAGGATGGTGATCTGTCTCTGTGGATGTGAAATACATATGACTGGAACTGCTCTTAAGGCAGTAATTTTACAGCCTAGTCAAATAGCTTGTGATTCAGGGAACTGCATATATCATGTCCTGTGCTCATAAAATAGTTTCCAAATATTTTTATTAATAAATAAATAAGTACAGTATAGCCTTTTTGAAAAGTAAACTGGAATGGGTGAAAAGAAAATTTACTTCACCAAGTAACTGAATGACACGATCAATTTCTAATCACAAATAAATATTTGAAAATAATTTATCAAAAATATTATTTGATTAGCTGATAATACCTTCAATAGACATGGCTTTTATACTGTATATTTACTGCAGTTTACATTGTGTATGCAACTATTTAGGAGCTCAAGGAAAGTGAGAGGCACCAGTTAGCAGACTAATACTCAGCTGTACTAGAACTACCTTGGTCTTCCTTTTATTCACAAAATATTGATCCACAACACTATTAATGGTACGATTTCTAAATTTTGGTAGATCACTTTACCTCCCATGTTCTCAAGTGGCAAAGATATTACCCAAAAGGAGTGACCTGATTTCAGTTTAAGAAGGTTAAAGGTTAAAGGTTAGCTCAAAAGCATCATCTGCCTAGCTGCTTAACTTTAAACTGATCAATTTAATGAAAATCTGTTTTGCAGATGGTGTTGTAATGTCTTTGGCAGGATTTAGGCAGCTTTAACATTAGACGTATGCTAGTAAAAATTATTTCTTTATTTGACCAGAACAACACCTTTTCTTTTATGTTTTAAGGTAAAAGGCATGTGGGATATAGTATTTTGGCAAAGGACCCAGAAGCAGAAAGTGTTGATGGTCTTTCCATATGGGCTCAAAACCAGAATACCCCTATGTCTATTGCTAACGATGACTGAAGAAACAAACAAAGCTGTATTCATTTTTTTGCCATAATGTTTTACTTTGAACCCATAAAAAATCATTTCAGTCAGACCTGTCCTTGGAAAAGGCTTGTCTTCTTTGCCTGGGGTGGAATGCAACAGTGTTAACTTTTTTAACCTGGCAGAGCACAGCAATTGTCTTTTTCAGACCTTGTATTTGTAGATCAGAAGTATTCTTTCCCTTGCTCACAAACCAAGCAGTAATTGTGTTACTTAGCTGTAGATACTATAAATAAGAAGGCAAATTAGTCAATCCAAGTGGTAAGTTTTATCTGATGGAGGTTGTCTGAATAAACAAAGAATTAGATCCTTGGGAGTGCAAAGCAGAGCTTTGTGTTTATGTCTTCTGAGAATCAAGCCCTCACAGTTTTTGCCAAGATAATTAAGTTTCAGCACAAGCATGTCTTTCTGTTTTCAGATGTATGCAATTCAATAGGAATTTCTTGGGCTGCTAATGCAATACTATTATATGTTAGCTTTGTAATTAGCTAGGACTCTATCCCTTTGCTGAAATGCGTTGTAGTATTACACACACAAGCATAGTTTGCATGTAAGCAGTTATGAAAGTGGTGTCCTTTGTTCCATATTGACCTTCTGACTTATTTAAAGGAGAGTTTTACAATGAGCCTTTGTTTTGTCCGCAGATGATCATCAACAGCTTTCTGAAGAGCCCAATAAAATGAGAGAATCACAAATGTATAACATCACATATTGAAAGGGTGGAGGAACAAATGGGGCTTTTGCTGTATTTTATAGGGTGGATTTATAATCTGTTCTTGGGTCACTTAGGGCCAAGAATTTTCATGGTCAGCTGCTTGATCCTGCTAGCTAGCATCCTCTGCAGGAAGGGCAAATACCATGCAGCACCTGCTCTTCAGCTGGGGCTCTGCATTGCTCTTTAAAGCGAGGTGTCCACTTCTCTGCTGGTTCAAAGTCAAAAGATTAATCAGACCAGCTTTTTTTTCTGCATCTGTCATCAGCAAAGCGGAATAGTCTGTCTGGATTCCATAATGCTGTTTGCATATTTGGATTTTAAATCAGCCAGGAGTATTGAATGCTTTGCTCATCTTTATCATGTGCAGGAGGCACAAGTAGGATTTAGTCCTTAGGTAACTTTTAGTGTAACAGTTCCCCAAGGAACACTGCTTGGTTTTTTCTCATTATCCTTGTTCTGGATGAAAGCATCGTTGTTAGGAATTAACAACTGAGGGGGGTGTGAAGTATATGCACATGGGGACAAATGGACTAACAGCCCAAATCACTTTGTTTGCTTTACTCTGTTTGGCATGAAATGTTGGTACTTCATCAGCTTGGAATTAACAGAAAGTCACATTCTTTTCAATTCAATTGTGCTGCACTAACTTTAATATAAAATAAAATATCCTACAAATATGCCAATCCAATTATTTAACTGTCATTGTCCCAGTATGATGGTAAAAGAGGTCAGGAGATTGTGCAGCATTGATTTGCATAAAAATCATTGTGGAAAGGAAATTGGAATATGTCTGCACACCTGAGAAGCCAAACCAAGCTTTGCTTGATGTTACTCTTTTTGTTTGTTTAGAAGAAAACTGTTTTAAATGATCAACAAAAAATATTCAAATTTGTTCTTTAACACAAGCCTCATATAGAAGGTATTTCAATTTTTAAAGTCCTTTGAGAGTCACTTAAGGTTTTAAATGTTTTATGAAATTTAATTTCCACTGCAAGTTTTAGTTACTGTAATTCAGATTATGCTGTTGTGCTTACATGTATAAAGAGAAACCAGTGTTCAAAGAACACACTGTCTAGTCACAGCTATACATACATTGTGTAGTCGTAACTACAAATAATGTGTATGCCTACTGTATGTACTTGTACACTATAGACAAGAATATTTATTAAAAAAAATAAAAAAACCCCAAACTAACAAAAAAATATTGTTGGTTGGTAAAATAGCAATTTCAAAACCATCCCTTTTTATGAGGAATTTAAAATAAAATAGTAGAGAAAACATTTTCACATATTTCATGTACATTTAATTTGATATTCAGATGTCTCTTTCAGATTTTCAGATTATGATCCTTGTTAAAAAATGCCATATTTTGTATTCAGCTTATGATACGCTGCTGAAAAAGGAAAGTGTTCTCAAATCATAGTTTAAAGAATCCTCATGTTCTTCCATTGAAATGCTGTCCAGAACTCAGTCTGTGTGCTGTCCTGGATAAGGGTATATGAGGCTGCTCTTGGAAAGAAGGCTGTACCAGACCACTTGGAGTATGCAGCCTGCCCAGTGGAGCCCCAGTGAGTAGGTCCTCTTGCAGAGCAGGAAAAGTGAGCAAGGAGAGCCAAAGCAGCAGGAAGAGGATCAGCCTCATTTATTCAGTATGCTCAACACACAAAATGGCTGTATAACAGCTATTTTTTGTGCCTGGAGTTCTTTCATTCTGACATTGAGAGAAATATGTAATTATTTCTGACTGAGATTCAAAGCAGAGATGCAGTGTATAGTGTATGTAAGAGTATTATGTCAATGTGAGTGCATATGTATGTGTGCATTAATAGATTGCAGCTATGGATTTAGCAGCCACTCCCTCCCAGCCTTGCAACATAGATTTTCTTGTTACCCTTAGGAGATTTTAGCTGATATTATGCAACTCACTACAGGTGTCTTTTTTAAAATTGTAATTAGTTTGCCAGACTCTCCCAGGTGAGATTTTTCTCTACGCTCTCTTTCATATATTTAAAAGTGAGCAGTAAAAAAAGTAGAAAGACTGACGCATGACAGGAAAGTTATATTTTGACATGGATACATGTAATTCAGCTCTGCTATTGTTTTTGCTGAGTAATTTAGAAGAAATTTTCCCTTGGTCTATGCATTTGTTTGTAAATCCACACAAAATGCCAGAATTGTGATTTTATAGGAGAGTTAAAGGGAGTAAAATCTTATGGACCTCATACATACAGGACAGATTTGAGCTTTTTGATATACAGGTTTTGAGACTGTATTGGCTCTATATATGTCTATATTTCTAGGCAAAATAATTTTCTGCATTTCTTCCTTTTTCCTCCTTTGGGGTATTACTGGAGCAGAAAAGGATAAGAGAGGATAGTGAAGATGCTGGTGTGAAATAGTAATGCAATTTCTGTTGGTTTCAGGCACAATGCTGGAGATGTATTTTCTTGGATAAACTTACATGTGTACATTTGTGGGTAAAATATACAGTACAACAGGAAACAGGTATTAAGTATGTTAAATGTGAGTAGGGGTGTTATGTTGATAAAACATAATTACAAGTGGTGACTTGTAATAAGTTTTGAACCTGTGATCTGCCTGTTAGACTGGTGTACTTAATACAGGCAGATAGAGCAGACTGATGATCATACATGCTGATACATAAAAAACGTGAAGCTTTGCTAAGAACTTCAAGACCTTTGCTTTGTGGACAGCCATGAAGGAGGATGTCATAGAAATTACCCCCTTGGTCTGCAGCAGAAGGTGCCAACCCTTCAGTACTGCAGCAGACAGATACACAGCATGTTGTGCACCGTAGCCTCAGGGGTAGCTGTATGTTCTACTCTACCAGTGGGAAGGAAGGCATTAAAATAATCCTTAGCTTTTAAAGGCAGGGGGTATTGAAGAAAACAAAAATTGAGCAAAGGTAGTCCTTGAATGATGAAGTGTGCAGATTCCCATGCCTTGGGCATCCTGCTGCAGTAGCAGTTAGAATAACAGAAAAAAAATGGTTTTCTCATATACAAGGAGTATGAGCAATACTCGTTGGTTATATGCATGAATAGGAAACATATTGCTAATGGGAGCTATGAATAGTAACATACAAGCTTCATTCCAAGAGTGGATGTTTGACCACCAGGGTTGCCTAACAAAAAATGTGATTTTTTCTATTTAAAACTGTTATCCTAGAGTATTAATCAAACCATGCTGTTCACATGATTCACGTGTAAAATACACGACTGTATTACTACTGGTTTGTTGCTGGATTGTGTGCAGGAAGCCTAGCATATAGGGACAGTATTCAGTGTTCTGCCCAAGAGGCTATTTATTTGTAGTACCTATTCTCCCTTGTAAACGCTCAAAAATCAAGAACATGCACTGCTCCTAGAGGAAAGAACCACAGAGCCACCTTTTCCCATAAAGACAGCACAGAATTTGCTGTTCTGGGATAGTTTGACCCCAACCTTTAACAGAAAACTGGATTACTCTTAGAGAAAGTTCAAGATGACCCTTTTAAAACAAAGGCCAACAGTGGAAACTCTTCTTTCCAGAACTTTATCAGGCAGTTCCAAAGGTCTACATCTCTTGATTTTAAAGTTGTTTAGCACATATGGAATTTTTCCATTGGCATCCTAAGCTTGTGTTTGGACCTATAGCAGTTCTTGGGTGGGGGAGGTCAGTTGTCTCCAAATTACTTTATTAAAAAGGAAGATGTTTTTCATGGAAAATCCTAAAATGGTGCAAGTGGCTCAAGTATATTAATAGCTATGACTGATATTATTCTTATCCTAAATTCAAAACTCTGGATCCTAATGGTAAAGGAGAAGAAAGAGCACTTCTTATTCACAGAATCATAGAACCAGAATGTGTGGTGTTGGAAGGGACTGGTAAGGATTATTGAATCAAACTTCCTGCTCCTCGCAAGTCTACCTAAAACTAAACTATATGACTAAGAGTGTCATCCAGATGCTCCTTGAACTCTGACAGGATTGGTGCTGTGACCACTTCCCTGAGAAACTTGTTCCAGTGACAAACCACTCTCTCAGTAAAGAGCCTTTCCCCGCTGTCCAAGCTGAACTTCCCCTAATGCAGCTTCATACCATTCAAACCAACAATGTTCCTCTTTTCTATGTAACCTAGACAGAAACTTGCTCTATGGGAAATAGATTGAGGAAAAAAATACTAACATTCTCTAATTGAATAAACACTTTGTGAATGACCAGAAACTTTATATTATCACAACTAGAACAATGAAACCAAATCTAAGGAGGATCTTGGTATTCTTGTTCTTTGTGTGCTAGCGATGAGAGCATGGAAAAAAGTTTGCTTTACTACTGAAATTAGGCAGCTTTATTATCTAGATGTTACTATTTTGGAAACACCCTTTGGCATTTGCAGATATGTAAGCAGCTAATGAATGACTGGAAATTAGGAAGAATAAAGCTGGTGGAAAAAAATGAGTCCAAACTGGAAGTATTTCTGAAAACCTAATGTCCTTATTTGTTCAGGAACTTCTGTGACTCAAAATCTTGACCCAGGAGGGAGCTGGGATCCTGGGATGTGTCAGGACAGGATCTTCTGAAGTCACCTCTCAGATGACAGGAATTACAGGCCAGAGAAAATATTTTAGGACTAATTTTACCAAATTTCTGACCTGGAGTTTGGGCAGGTTTGAAAGCACTGATGTATTGTTAGTCCCCCGGGTCTAACCCTGTTGCAGATGCATCTCAGTAATAGGTGTTGTACCTAGGCTGTAGATATCCTTTGTCACTTTTTGATTTACTAAGGTAGTCTCATAGGTCATGATGAATTGGTTATGCTGTCAATGTGCTCTGTCTCTCTGTTCCTGTCTCCACTGGTGTGTTTTGTAGTGTGTCAGGCTTCAACAATATCTTCGCAACACTTGAGTTTCTGTGACTTACAGAACTCAAGGAATGAAAATCTTTGTAGTGAGTCATTAGACTAGCTTACAGGTATTTTTGAGAAAAGCAAATCCTTTCTCAGACACTCTGTAGTCACTTTGAATTTTTTTTTTCCTGCCTTTTTGGATTGTCTTCTTTCTCTATTTCTTGAAAAACAAAAATAGATTTGTGGGATCATCTCTGACTCAACATGTTACATGTAGGCCTGGATCCAAGAAGTTTAGCTAGGGTATTTATTTTCTTTTATTTCACGAGTTTTTCACTGAGCATCTCCGTTTCTGTGGCCTCAGACACCTCAAAATCATCAAACAGATGATATGGTTTACCCAAAGCTTTTTGGGGCACACAAAGTACAAGAGCTATGCTGGTGTTGAAGAGTTCTGTGTAAGTAACTATTTTTATGATAAGGAAGAGTTGAGCTGGTAATCAATAAAAGGAGACTGAATTCTCATGCTACAGAGAGCCTGTATCCCAGTTCACTCAGGTTTTGCACTCTCCAGATACAAAGGTTTTATGCCTCATGTGTCCGCAACAGGAACTAAACAAATGTCTCTCCTTTACTTCTAGTAGTTGTTCATCCTAATAGATTTAGAAGGTAAGGTCAATACTGTCTGCACTGGGAAACAGAGCATGGCTTTGGGAAAAAAAAAACGTTTCTAACCAACCAGAGGCAAGTGAGAGGTTGGCCTGTAGTACGTCTGACAGTCTAAATGGACCTCTTAGAATTATAATTAAGCATAACAAGTTCTGCACATATGTCTGTCTTTCTGTCTGCATGTATTTATTTTTACATGGACTTAGTAGAATGTCTGCAGTTGGGAAGGATGAATTTGAGTATTGGGAAGAGTTAGAGGTGGAGTCTGAATTGTTCATGCTCACAAGAGCTCAGAAAGACAGTTATCCAAGAGTAGGGTCAGGAAGGAAGTCACAGCTGTTTGAGGATGGGTTTCTTGCCCAGGGGCTGCAGTGGTAACAAAAAGGGCAGGTGTGTGCTTATAAAAGAGTGCACTTCCCAGGTTCATAAACAGGATTTAAAACTATTTGTGTCCTTACATACCCAAGCTGCTACTGACATCTTCTATAACTGTACCAAGATCTATATATGTTAGCCTCTGCAGTAGTAAAGGCTGTATTTCCATTTCCATTTTTTTCTTCTAATTTCCCTCTCCCAGTTACATATAATTTTCTTATACACACTTTTAGGGCTGAAATTATCAGGATTTGGCTGGGTGTAAAGAATATTTCTTTCTTCTCTGGAGCTCTTTCTGAGTCACTTAATCATGAGATATCTTTCCAACCTGTCCTAATGAAAAATACTCCGCTGCAAATAAAGTTAGTTAAGTACATTTCTTGCAGTGGCTGTCCATAACAGAAGAGAATGTTATTTTAAAAGCAACAACACATTAATAGGCCAAGTATGCAATCATTGTCCTATCACAGCAAATTATACCATTAGTCCACCTTATCTAATCTCTTTGCTACAGACTGCCTAACAACAATTGCTTCTCAGAGCAAAGCAGACCAAAAAAAAAAAAGGAAAAAAAAAGATTTAATGGACAAATATAGAATAATGTTGCTTATACAGGAAAATTCTTGTTCTTTTCATATGTCCTCTATACTTTGCAATGAATTAACATCATACAAATTTAAGTATATATTCCCCCCCCCCAAAAGTTGTCTTTGGGTAGACTCATACAAACATGAAATCAGTTTATAAAGTGAATTTCTGGCTCAATCAAATGCAGTGGGAAGGAGTTCCACAGGTTAATTTAACCTGCATATAAGTATTTTTTTATCTTTTAAATTTTTCTGTCATTAATTTATTAAGTTTTGTTTGTTTTTATTCTGCTAATAGAATGAAAAAGATCATGTGTTCTTGTTTGCTTTATGATCTTTTACATAACCTTTATAACTTCACAATAATCTTTATGATTACTTTATGGTCTTTTTATCATGCTTCTCTTTTATTTACACAAAAAATTTCAATCCATTCAGTCTTGCTTTTAGTGGAAGTTTTTCCACATTTCTGCTAATCCCAGCACTGATCTCTGAACTGCTTTTACTGCTGTTAAATTTTTCTGGAGAAACACAGATATTTCAGAACTGAACACACTGTTCTCAGTGGAACTGTATGATCTTACTGTCCCATGCCTGGTGCATCCAAAAATATAATCTGCTTTAAACAAATCCTATTGCAGCCTGTGCTGGAAATATGTTGCCTTTCATTACATGCTTCTTCCCACGACCCTCCCCCCCCCATCCCCACTTTCAAACTGATGCTGAAGTGTCCTAGAGTGGCTGCATTTAACTTAGACACCAGTAACACATTTGACTGGTTCAAAGTATTCCTTCTAATATACATTTTTTTGGATTTATCTGTCAATACTGAGTTTCTTCTTCTTCTAACTTTAAAAGTGTCTGGCATTTCTCACAGTTCTTTGGCCAGTCTTGACTGTCATGAATTCATTTATGACCTCTGCAGGATCAGTCCTAGTTTGCAGTTAGAAGACACAGAGGTAACTTTTGTTCTCTTAAATGCCCTGTTAATTCATCTAGCTTGTTTTCTGTCTGTGTCAGTTTTTAATCCACGAGTTTTTTGCTCCTCTGGTAAGTGCCTACGTTATGTGATTATGCCGCTTCTGCATAGACCAGCTGAGTGGGAAAAAACTCCAGCTCTGAATTAACCCATGGAGTAATTAAATTCACCCTAATATTAGGAGAGTGAGAGAAAGAAGCACCTCCTGGTGCCCACGTCACATTGCTTGCCTCTTCAGATAGCTGCCTCTCATTGCTTTCCCACATGTACTGCTACACCTGGTGGCTTGAGGTGCAAGTGTCTGTAGGCAGTTAAATATTTGCTGAGCTGAAGAACAAAATTAGCTAATTAACCATCTATCTGCAAATATTTACCCCAGATGTTTATTTACTGATGCAAAATAGAAGATGCTCTTTCTGCATGTGGACTACAAGGCTGACACATAACTGCAGTTGACTCTTTGTAGTGTGCTCTTTTCATACTGTTCAGTGCTAACTTTAATGTATTATTGATTGTTATTAAGGTATACCATGAAATACAGATGGGATGTCTGTTGTGGTTGAACTCATACTGTGGGAGCTATGTTGACTCTTAGATTGTTCTGGCCTTCATGCTGCTTGACATTAAAACCTTTCACGTTTGAAGAGAAAGAAATATATAGTAACTATGTCACCCTGTATGTAGTGTGAAGTAATGTGAAAATATGATGCCAAATTCCCTCCCCACCAAGTCAGCACAAAATTTGAAATGAAATACTAATTTCAGAGCAAGCCAGGAAGTTCAAGTTCCCTGTGTGACTGTATGTAAACACTACTTCAGGACAGTCAATACCTGAATATAAATTAGCTGTGCTACCTGCCAGTAGAAAGTGATAAAAGTGGAGGGATTAGGGGTCTGATTTTCTAGAATGATGAGTCTAGTGGCTCCTCCTGGCAGCGTCTGTTCAGCATCCTAGGATCCAAGGTCATGCTCAGGAGTGACTGGCACTTCTCTGCTGACTGCCAGCCGCCATCCTTGCTCAGCCTTCTTGGCTGGATGTATTGGCTAGTTTGAAATACACAAAAATTGCATCCGAGGATCAATTACTGCTGAAATGTCACTACTGAACCCTGTAATAGTGCTAATTAGTTAAAGCAAAAGAGGCACTTATCTTGGCAGCAGATCACTGAATTATTTTTTTTTTCCACGAAATTAGGTTTGAAATGCTTTACATTCTTCCTCCTCCCATTTTTTGGAGAAATTAAAGTATATAAATGTTGAGGGTTTTTTTCCTTTTTTATTTCCTATTCCCCGATAAAAAGGAATACTTCTAAATGTTTCTCACTGTGTCCAGCAGTTTCCATCTCAGAATATCTGACTTTTGTTTGGAGCTCTTAAAGAGGCTATTAGTCATTGGAGAAAACTTGAAACAAGGAAACGTATGACAAACACACAGTCACAGGACAGCCCTCTCTAATTTTGGCTCAGCTCCCTTTCTGCCATTAATGGGGCAAAAAAGGAACTGGAGATCTGATGCAAGTTCCCTGCCGTGGGGGAGGGCAGTGTTATTCTGCTTGTGTCAGGGAGCCTCTGGCTGGCAGGGAGCCAGCTGTGTGTGCCCTGGCCCTCAGGGCACACCAGGCAGGAGATGTGTCAGGAGAAGGGCCAGGAAGGGCAGTAGCTAAAGTACATGTAAGTGTGTCTGTGATCAGAGTGAAATCCCTGCTGCACAGGGAGACCTGGGGAGCTCCCAGGCAGAGCCGGCTCAGGGGGATGCTGGTGACTGCAGAAAACTTTTTATCTGCTGCAGAAAGGCAGTGGCTGCTGTCACAAGCTGTAGGGTCTGACTGCAGTCCTGTGTTTTGATCCTCTGCTCAGATAGGTTTCATTTTTCTTGTGCTCACTTTGCAGGGAGCCTTCCTGGGCTGTGTCAGTGTGTTCTGGGCTTGATGAACTACCACAGTTCTTTCCCAGCACCAGTTGTTCTTTTTCAGTGCTAAAACATGCACGAGGCTCTCATTCACACATCCCATCCCCCAACTTTTCACCCAGCATTTAGTTTTTGGTGAGGATTATTTCCTCACTACGCCACAAAGATAAGATTCTCAGCTCCCAGTGGCATGAGCAGAATCTGTGAAGTTTCTTTAGCATGAGACAGGTCATATTGTTGAGCAAAAGTCCAAATATTTGCAAAGATTCAGGAAAAATACAGAGGTTTTGCTAGTTTTTATCCTCTGCAGAATTTGTTTGAAGCCTTAAAAACGTTGTTTGTTTCCTATTAAAATGGTGATGAGAGGAAAGAGATGGGACGAATGTAGGCCAAATCCATCTTTGTTGCAGTATTGCTGATCTCAGTAGTAGGATAGAGAAGTTTTACAAACGACAATGTTTCCTCGCTCTGTCAATTGACTGGGACATGGCTCTCCTGTGGTTTGACTACTGTGGTTTGTCACTACTGTGAGAAATTATCCAGTTCAAAAAGTCCTGTTATTTGGGTAATTTCTTGCTGAAATTGATGGTTACTGTTCCTGTTTTTCTCCCAAAGTTTATTTCTAGGGCTTTCCTATTTGTTTCTGGTGCTCTAGATAAAAGCCTAGTCACAAAGGCAGAGTCAGAGAGACTGCTCTGCAATGAGGACGTGTAAAAGAGGAGAGGGTGTGAATTTGGGACTGTTTTCCCTCTCATGGAAGCAATTTGCCTGTATGATACAGAGTGTGAGTTGATGCAATGAAATCCACCTCCTAAGTATCTTTTACAGATCAAACCAGGTTACTGGGTACTGATAATCGTGGCATACTTTGTGGGTGAGCA
The DNA here is from genome assembly GCA_013397195.1 of Hylia prasina. Taxonomy (NCBI): domain Eukaryota; kingdom Metazoa; phylum Chordata; class Aves; order Passeriformes; family Sylviidae; genus Hylia; species Hylia prasina. The sequence goes on along the minus strand of VYXD01002161.1, from coordinate 195,420 downwards.
TACACACAAGGACACCTCATTTATAGCCCATTTCTCCTCCTAAAATATTCCAATTTTGTGAGCATTTTTAAAGCAGCTGCTATTTAAAAACAGAAAGCCTCCACCCTAAAAGGCCCCAACCTGTCAGAAACATTTCCTCTCTTGCCTGAAGCTTGGAATTTCACTCCAAAATGCCAGCTCCCTCAGGAGTGTGCATAGTGTCATCCTTGCCTTGTGGCTTACACTTTGCAACCTCAGTTGCATGAACAGCCATTTTTTATCACCTCACTACAGTTTTCTTCCTTCTCTACCAACATTTCTATGTGTCTATTTTTCACAGTGCCATTTGCACCTAGATTTCTGCAGCACTTAGCCCAATTTCACTCTTGCCAAGGCCTAGACCCCTTCATATTTTTCTCCTTTTCTGCCAATAACTTTCTTTTCCACTTTCTCTTGTGTGTGAATGTGTTTATCTGCATTGTCAGATATACATTTCTATTTATCTGGGTTGATTGGGATAAAAATTTTATTGTCTTGAGCTTGAATTGGCTGTGTTGTTTCAAGCAATGAAGAGAGAAAAAAGGTATGCTGAATATCCCACAGGAAGTTAGAATGCATTTTGAACCTGCTGCATATTTTGCATTAGGAAAAATATGTTAGAAATTTGTAGAGTGCTGTCTAACTCTATCAATACTCTTTTTTTCATATGACTGCATGTACCGAGCCAAGCCCCAGTAATATGAAGGGGGAAAAACACTGCTGTAACTTTGGGACTAATATATTTTTGAAATGTCTTACATTTTTCCTGTAATAGTTTTTCCATACATCGTAGCATTTCAATTTGAAGGTCTGACTTCTCAAAGCCTATCAGAGCTAAAAAAAAGTGCCAGCATTCTGTTGAGAAGCTGGAAACTTCCCACCTTCAATGCTATGAAGCTCCTTTTTCAGACTCAAGGATCATAAGATTAACACACAATTGGTAAAAGGCCCATCCTGGGTGTTGCCCCAATGTATTCTGAAAGGAAATTTTTTTGTTTGAAAGCAAGGAAAAAGTCCTGATGGTGGTTTGCAGCAAAACAAAGCAAATGACAGCTGACTTAAGCTAACTGGCCTGGGAGCATTAATAATAATTACTCTTGGATTTTAGGTTTTGTTTCAAGAGATTTTGGTGACACTGTCATCTAGGACTCAGTTGGGAATTCTCTGAAGACCATGCTCCTTTCACATGACAGGTGTAGAAGTGTGCCTTGAGCAGCCAGAGTGCCCTTTGTGAAGAATGCTGGACCTATGCTGGGCCCAGCATTTATATTTATATTGACAATATAAAATCTTCCATGAGGCTGGGATAAAACACATGGCATATAATAGTTCCAGACCATGGTCTTTTGTTCTTTTTTAGGTATAACCACTGGAGCCACATATAAATAATTACCTGGCTATGTAAAGGGGTCAAATCAGGGCTTTGATATTCACAGTACATATCCTGATGGGAGTGTGTTGTTGTTTAAGTAGGGTTAATTTTTGTCCCAGCTGCAGCAAATGGTAAATTTTCCATTGAACTTGGTGGAACTAAGATTTCACACATGACACTTAAGTCTGTGCTATATAAAACTTTGTATAAATACATCTGTATATAATATATATCACAAGCATGTACAAATCTGTTTCTGTATATTTTAGCCAATTACATAAACTGTGTTTAAACTGTCTACTATCCAGATGCCTAGAATGAACAAACTAAAATAATCTGGATAGAGGTAATATACTTACAGAATGTAATGGGAACATGTTTTTCACAATTGTAATTTGGAGAGGTTTTGTTCTCTTTATCAGTTGCCTTTCTCTACTATAAAATCACGTGGGATTTTTTTTCTAGGTGCATCAATTTTGAGCTGCAAATGTTTTACATTATAAAACTGTGTAAAACAGACTAAAAATTGTGAAGTGTAAGAACAGATAATCTGGAGACTTAAGTGCTTTGGGCAAACTTCTCTTGCCAGCTTTCAGAGATACAGAGGGAGACTGTATTTGAAACCCCTCATCAGAGCAAAATGAACATTTTAGTGTTCTTGGACATAATATCAGGCTTACATGCTTCCTGACTGACATCCCGTACATATTGTATAATTGCCAGCCTGCTTCTCCAAGTGCCTTGAAGATTACATTTTTTTAATGTCCCAATATTAATAACCAGATGCGATCTTCTTCCTGCCCAGGGGTCAAGCTAGCTGGCCAGGTCAGGCTGTTTGTCTGTGTGCACAGACTGTGAAGTCTATTCAGAATGACAGGTATGGGGGGGGGAGGCGGGCAGGGTGTTAACCTCGAGACCACCAAAAGGGAGTTCTCCCTGCTGGGAACAAAGACCAGCAGGAGCTTCAGCCTTTTTCAGTACTCCTGGGATTTTAACCAAGTGAACAAAAGATGATGCACAGCTGAAGAAATGCTCTTCACAGCTGATACATAATTTAAGATGTTCAGTTACAAACAACCGGATATGTATTTGTGATTTCATTTGAGCACAGTCCAATTATCTGCAGTCAGTTAATATTTTTGTATGAGTAGTTTCTGTGTGCTGCTTTATATGCTCAGAAGACGCTCAATTGCCAGAGTTTGAATACATGCTAGCCTTGAAAATAACCCTAGTACTTAAAGAAATAGCATTAAAACACCAGCAGTTGCTATGGGGTGTTTTGTACCTTCTAGTTAATGTTTGCCAGTCTATGTATAGATTATTTTATAATATGATATAGTTTCTTTAAACATGTATTATAAAAACATTTACTCTTCACTCTCTTTTTTTGTTAGGTAAAAAAAAAAAATCAAAAGAAGAAGCTATTTGTTTCCTAATTGATTTTCTACGTTAGTTGTTCATTGAATAGATAAGTAGTGCCTGTGATATTTGATTACAGAGCAAGGCACCCATTTAACCTTCCGTTCTTTCCTGGCCAGGATTTCAAATACAATACAACGTACCTCCCTTAGGCTCAGTAGGATTAGACTGCTAGCAGTAATCCCTGATGCTATGAAATAGACCTGATAGAACTTCAACTCACTTGTTTAGGATTATGCTCATGAATTTCAGTCATCTAGTTGTATTAACCCTTCGGGAACTTGTGCGGTTTATGCTGCTATAAATAACAAAACATTATAACAAACAATGGTACATGCATGTCAAAACTTATCTATGTGTTTTAAAGAATTCACTTTTGCTTGGTGATCAAAGTGTAAAATTCACATTGAAATGAATTTAACTCCTATAGCATAAATCCTCAGAGTTTATTTTAATTCTAATGTTCAGGCGCCTTTTGCAGTTCAACAGTGTCTTTAAACAGGTTGGTCTCAATTTGTGCATTGCTTTTTAAAAATTATTTGAACGAATTTTGGTTCTCAAGATTGCATTGAAAGGTCAGACAAGTGATATCTGCCAAGTACGGAGCATCAGTGGAGAATGTCCCAGTATAATGACTTGAATGCAAGCATGGTCCTGTGGTAAAGAGGAGCAGTAGTGGTACCTGAGCTATCATTTGCAGGCCTTTTTGATTATAGCAACAGTGGCAATGATGTCTTATGCCCTGAGCTAAAAACAGAGTCAGAGTGCCAGAGCATTTCTGATGGACCATGAGACTCTTGTGCAAAAGCATTGTAATTACTCCAGATTTGGACTACTCTTTTGAACTGGTGACTTCTATTTAAATGCTGATTTTAATCTGGTCAAATCACTACAGGGAATAACTCTATACTAGCAATAAGAAGGAACAGATCTTTTCTTTCTTTCATTTTCAGGATCCTAAAACCCACCAATGAAATAAATATTGTTTCCTATTACCAGTCTCTTAAACTGTTGAACCTTTAGTTCCAAGGCTCATTAAATATTTATGTGCACAACTAATTGTACTGATTATTGAAATGAATATATGTATATGTTTTAGAATATTTGATGTCAATTACAAGGAAAAATTGTGGAGAGTTTGACTTGGGAACTCTAACCTACTCTCTTAGCAGAATATAGAGTCAAATTAGGACTGACTGAATATGCACATTAAGGCATCAATTAGTGAAACTACTGCCACTTCAATACACCTGCATGTGGAATTGCTATATTTAAAGGCAAGATGACAGGCAGAATCAGTGCTACTAGCTGCACTTGATGACAGAAGCATCAGGGCAGTTCTGTACCCTTTAGACACTATTAAAGCATGCCTATTATTGCAGACCTGTTGGTTGCTCTTGATACATCTGATGATAAAGTGGTATTGATGAATAGCTGAAGGCCATGAGAGCAATAAATGAAGTTACTCTTGAGTGATTCCATTCTTTTTTTGCAGGAGGACTTGGGAGTGGGGGTAGTTTGGGGTGGTTGTTCATCAGCCCAGTGGTTCACTCATGTGCTCCCACGTGGAGTATTGCTGAGTTCTAGTCTGTCACCCTTCTTGATTAACATATGCCCAAGGCCGTTACGAGAGAATCATCTATGCTTGAGGTGTGGGTGTCTCCATGATGCAGATGGTTCTCATCTCCACAGCAATATCTTTAGACTTGGACGGCAAAATCAATTGTTTGACTTCGTATCCTTCCAGCCTTGGGGTTTGGATATAGCAGCTGTGTTGTAAACTGAGGTTTCTGCTGGTGGCATGCACAGGTGGTAGGAATGGCCAAGGCAGCACCACATGGCTGTCCCACACCCACAGGCTGTGCTGATTCTGCATTTGGCTCCTGAGGTAACCCAAGGAGTGATAAGCATCCCTTGGTAATTTCTGTGTATATATGGCTGATTGCTAAATGTATAGATGCTGCTTCTCTTTCAAATTGGCTTCTCTTAAGTTTTTTTTTGTCTTAGAAATACCTTCCAGAAACTGCACCCAGCCCTGCTTCTGTTGAAACCTAGAGTCATTTGCTATGTTTAATACATTTAAACTTTTGTGCTTTGTTGGTTAGTTTTGGTTTGACACCTAGTATATTTCTGTTCCCTGATTGATTGCAAATGTACCATTAGAAATGGGCTGTTTCATGAATGCTAAGTTTACACATCCAGAATGTGTTTTGCCTGGATATTCTGCAGTATGTGTTTAAACATAGCTGCTTCTGAAACAAATTCCTTGCTTAGGTCAGCAGATTTAGTATGGAGAAATTCATGGAAAGCAAATAGCCAAGAGGTGGGGCATGGAAGGAACTAATTCAAGAATTTCAGATGAATATAGCCAGTATTTTCCATCTCTCCGTCTGATACTTTAATTCTAAATGCAGAACTTGCAGAACTTTGTGGCCTGCAGGTTGCCACCTTCAGATTTGCTGAGAAAAGAGGGGTAAACCTGTAAAGTTTGATGAGATTTGAGCTGACAGGAATATAGCTGTCTATCCATCAGCCAGTTTTTCTGACAGCAAGTATTTTGCAGATGCAGTTTCAGTTCAGTTCCAACTCTCTCAACTTGCCTCTAGTTGCAGTTTCACTCTGTTTCAACCTATAAAGACTGAAATGAGTCAGACCCCAAGTCTCTCTGAAAACCTCACTACATGTACATAATTCAGATCAGCTAACAGTGCCCTGGGCTAAATCTCAAAAGTTACTGAAAGCTTGTATTTTTAGAGAATGGTTGGCAAATGAAGAATCTGCTTTCTCATTTTCTTGATCAAAAATTTCAATTTTAAATCATTTCACCAATTATCAAGTTGCGCTTGTCCTTCCGTTTCTTACAGGGTAAAGGTAATGCATGGTGGCCATGTTGGGAGAGTTTGTTCTTAGATGAAAATAAATTTTGATGGCTTGGGTGACACTACTATTTATTAATGTGCATTTACTTAGCAAAGCAAAAAAAGGTTGTGTGTGTGTGTGTGTGTGTGTGAAGGGAATCTTATTAAGTCTAAATAAATAGACTGTAGAAACCGTGGTAATACTTTACACTTCTGCAAAGCCTTTATTCAGAGGCTTTCAAAATGTTTTAACAATGTTAATTAAATTCAGTGCTCCTTCATTCTGTGTTAGCCTAAGTGCATGTAGGGCCATCTTCATGTACATACTGGTAGAGTGGAAGAAAGCTCATGTTTAACTGTGTGCAGCAGCACTGCACTGCAAGTATTTTCAAGGCAGGTGAAAAGAAAAGAAAAAAAGCCGCGTTCAAGTGAAACTGCACAGGGAATTGCCTGTAGGTAGGCAAAACATAATTACAAGTTGAAATTTGGCCAAGACATTTGTCTTAACACTCTTCCTCCTTTGAAAAAAAATGTGCCACGTACTTAATAACTTTATTAAGTACAAGCGGTTGTGAAATCTGTTCTTTGTTTCAACCAAAAGGAAACATTTCCTAACAGGACGGTGCTGTTAAACACCAAGCTAGGGCACTGACTCATTACTAATTTAGACAGAGAGCACCATCAATGAATTACCAAAACTCTTTTTTGTAGCAGTGCTGTTTTCCTTGGAGATCTCCCCTCCGAGTTCTGACCCTGCTTTAGCCTGCGAGATCTGAAGGGATCACAGCACAAGGTGGTATGGCTTAGGGCTGTATATAAAATGATGAAGGAGAGAGTGAAACCCGGCCATGTGCTCCCTTTACTTGACACTGTAGTAGGAGAGGGAGGTGGCATTCAGTGAAACTCAGAGCTACTCTTTTTTTCTGCAGTAAATAATCAGCCTGTGAAATTCACTGCTGCAGTGGCGGGTTATGCGGATAAACAGTTTATCAGGATTTTTAAGAGGGATAAGGGCATGAACATTAATGATGTTTCTGATTATGTGGGCTAAAACAAAAAGATACAAGAACGTTTAGTTCTCTATTATTATTGTTAAAGTCAGGATATAAACAGACTGTCTTCCAGGGTCAGGCAAGGATCCCTTGTCACACTGCACATTCATTTAGGCTCTCTAAGGGCTTGTATTTGTACCCTGCTTTTTTGTGGATCTGACACTAGCTGTTCATACAGAGCGCATGTTGGAACACCTGGGCCAAGGGGATGATTCATAGTTTTGCTCCCCCATTTCCATCTCTCTGTCTCCCTCAGTGACTGTTCTCAGAGTACGACATCAGACTTCAAAAATGTGTATGAGAACTGAGTGTTTCAAATGTAAATAAGATGCCTTTCTGTTTGCAATCTTAGTCTCACTAAGGAAAGGTACTACTCCAACAGTAAACAACTGAATCTGCATGTCTGGGGTATTTTGTTTTTCTTTGTCAGCTTATCACTCAGCGTGGGAGAGGAGTGTCTATGTCATAATTAGTGTTTCATTTATTTAATGTGGAAGTACAAACAATAGACAGAGAGGGCCATTTGACAACTAATTAATTTGTTTCTGCTCAAAGAGCATGACAAAAGTTTGCCTTCAGATGAGCATTCACAGACTGTGGATTTGCATTTGAGTAATACTCAAATCAGCATTACTCCATAGATAATTTGATATCCTCAGTACAGCATGTAAAGGTACAGGTTTTGAATACATTTTTTTAAATTTAGATGACTATTGGAAACTCTTGGATCATTCTAAAACCAGTTATGATTCAGTACCACACAAGATCTCCCCCCGTTTCTAGGAAGCACGGTTTTATTCCACCTCTTGGAAGAGGATGAAGCATCTACAGCCTGGCTCCTGTGGCAGCGAGTTCTGCAGAACCCACGTGGCACCATGTGAGATAGGGCTTGACTCAGGTTACTGTTTTTCACTGCAGTTTTGCAGGCATCACGGTAACATGTTAACTCTGTGTGCTAGCTGTTATTAATTGTTCTGTACACTCTGCTCCAAGCAAGGATTAGGAAGACAAACTCCAGTGTTGTGAACCTTACGAGCAGAATAAACAATCCAGGCCTACGGAGGCTGTGTGCAGATAGATGTCTGGATCTTGGCACAGCGGCTCTCCAACCATGGCCAGGCAGCCTGTGTGTGGAACTCAGGTCTTAAAGGGAATAGGTAACGCAGGGCACTGCAGGAATTTGCCCTGATACAGGGCTGGGAGATGGCAGAGCATGCACTTGGACTCTCTGCTAGGAAGCACCAGTGTTTTCTGTAATAGAGAGCGTGAGAGAGCAGAAGATTTGAAGGGCAGTAGAGGGATCAATCTTCTTTCGGGAGAGGCATGTTGTTGAGCATGGTATTTTTCACATTTCCCTGTTTTCTCTTTCCCTGCAGAGTATTAATAATGTATTGGAGAATTCACAGACTTTAGTATGTCAGTGGGACTGGAAGAAAAGCTGTAGGAGGGAAAGGTTTTGCTTGACCCAAAAGAAGAGGAAAGCTTCTTCTGGTAGAAAGAAAGAAAATACATTGATTATTTGAGGAAAGACCTCAAAGGGAAAATTGAGATGTAATTTTTTCCAGACATCCAGGCTGTGATGGTAAGAACTACAGAGGGAAAAACGTTACCCCAAACAATGCAGACCCTGGAAGGTAAACTGATGTGGGAGTCAGTCAAAGGCTTTTAAATAAAAGCTTCTTCAAATAAAGTCCAAGTAGCAAGAGAAACAAGCCTACTGCAAAGTGAAAATGAGAAAGAAGCAGTTCTTTTAATACTGTTCAGTGAATGAACAGCATTTAGTAGGCTGTTAACGTCTGTTCCTCACATATCTCTGCAAAGAACTGTAGTTAGTAATACTGGTATTACAAGTTAGTAATTGTAGATATTAATTGTAATAATATTGTAATGTAATCACTGTAATGCACCTTTTAAAATCAAATATCCTAGTAGAGGAATCAGATTTTTCTTTGTTATTTCTAGTCTTAGCCAGAGGTGTGTAGAAGGGGGTGGTGATAAGGATTATTTTAATCCCCAAATCAGACATGGGTATGTGAGTGGGCACTGGCATGCAGACCAGCTAAATCTATTATTTTGAAGCAATGTATAGTAACTCCAAGTATGGACAATGATAAATAACATTGACCTAAAACAGGAATGATTTTAAGCCACCTTCACTTATCCAGCTTCATGGAGGTCAGGAAATAGAAGTTGATTTTCCTTTGCATCACTCTGTATATACGGGTCATTACAGGATTTAATATACTTAGAAGTGAGATGCCCATTCTCTTAGTCACTTTTTTCCCTTTGTCTTATACATTGTCACAATAGCCTAGAATAAACTCAAAATAAACATATAAATGACATTAAAAACAGAACATAAAATACTATATACATTTACTGATCAATTCCCCAAAGATCTGAACCACAGCTGTTTGGAACAAACAAGCCTCTTCCTAACTGTCCTTTTTACGACTGTCCTTTGAATCAGGGATTCAAACCTGAAATAACACGGTGGCATTTGGAGACAGTCTCAGAGAAATGAGAGCTTCACTGGATACTGAAACAGTCTTACCGTTTGGTTGCCTTGTTTTGGTTTTTTCTCTGTTGTGTGGGGTTTTTATTCCTTTTGTTCTTTATTTTTTTCTCTTCTATAGCAGTGGTACTTTCAGGTTTTGCTTGAAAGATTTTGGTAGTTCAGACAAAGAGGAAGCTTTATTTTCAAAGGCTTACAGTTCAGCCCCTTCAATAGAAAAGGGTTATTTTAAGAACTATTTTAATTTTTTAATAATAAGCAATGAGCCAAGCTTTTGGAAAATAGGGCTGATGTAGCCACTATATAAGTAATAATATAATGAAATAAAAAGTCTCTCCTCAACCACCCCTCCTATGTTAAGCAGTAATTAATAACTGGAGTTTCTTTTCTTAGGTGTGTGTCCAGGTCAGATTCTTTTCCCCTCAGTGATTGTGATTATCTTCTAACTGTTACACAATGTTGTGGTCCCCAAAAATTCAGCAAGGAAAGCTCAGCTGTTATGAGACATGTGCAAATAAGACACTGGTTTTCCTTCTTTTTGTTCTGTTTTGTTTTGTTAATGGAGATGCCAGATGACAAATCCAAATAAGCACTTGAAATATGCTTGGTAAAAGTTTATTAATAGATGCCATTACTACAAGTCCTCATGTGTGCCCCTTTGAAAAAGAGTGGTCACTTATTAAAGACTAGAGACAGAATATTTTCTTGATAATAAAGCACATCAAGACTTGTTTCTGCTAGTATTGGTCCATGAGTACTTCATGTGCTAATTTAAGGTTTAGAGATATTTAGTCATACAAGCCCTCCAGTCTGAAATCGGCATCTACCTTATTATTACTATTTAAACACTGGCCTTTTATATTTAGAATATATGTATAAAACATACTTGTCCTCTTCATAAAATGAAAAACATCTGCTATGTCTTTTCAGTTAAAATGTTGTGGACTTGAAAGTCTGGTGATAGGTCAGTCTGCCATTTTGAGTGGCAATTAAGCTGACAGTGCACCCTGTACCAGTGAGACTGTGAAAACAAACAAAAAAGGCAGATGGTTCATTTAGTTTAGTAATTGTAATTTGTTGTTCATTAAAAGCAATTCCCACACAGGCATTCTCTATGCAGATGGAGTATATGGAAAATTTTACTCTGCCAACCTGTCGTAATAATTATTTTTGTTAGTGTAATTTGCACCGGCATTTGATAGGCAGTTGATTAGAGCAGTATGGTTTCATCAGAATTAAAATTAATTATAAATTTTGCTGCTTTCATTAGTGTGCTTTTATAACTATCATGACCAAGCAGCAGGGGTTTGGCTCTGAAATACCGAAAATCACAGCAGCATTTGTTGTGTGGAGGTTTGGTTTTTTTGTTTGGTTTTTTTTTCCTTGAGATGACTGAACCTTTTAATAAGGTTTTTGTTTGGTCGAGGTTTTTTTATACCTACAGCAGATGAAAATTAGTGGCAAAACTGTTAGGATAATTCTAAAATATGCTTGTATTGGAGGAATGTGCAGAATTCAGTTACCAAGCTTGAGATGTTTTTTAGTTTTCTTATATGTAGTGGTAGCATTGTAGCTCCAGACATTCTGATAAGTAGAGAGAAGCCTTATGACCAACAATAGAAATGCCTTTACAGATAAAAAACCTTATTTGCTAATAGTTTTTTTACAGGGATTTTGTCTTTCCTTTAGAGTATAAAATTATGTTAAATAAACTTTAAAAGAAGGAAAGTAGTGCCCTCTTTATAATTACAGAGCTGCTTATTTTGTTAATCATGATAAAATAGTTCTATTCTAGATGGCTCAAATTGCAAGGAAATTCTTCAAAAATAAATATTAGAACATCTTGGTACAGACGTAGACAGACAATTCTCATGGCAAATCTGAAGGACTGAGTGCAGCATAGATATTTTACCTCAATACACAGTGTAGCACTTCTATCAACTTGCAATATCAGGAAGTAGATAAATGCTGAATGTAAAATACAGAATACAGTCCTATGAGCTTCAGTTTGCTTTTAGTCTTTTATATCCTGATATTTTTGGTGGTTCATCTGTGAGTGTTTTTTCTCCATTGCAATTTAATATTGGTAAGCCAGCAGAACAGACAGTGAGGGTTGATGTCCTTGTCCTGTTCAAGTCAGGGGCAGCTCCATCATTAATTTCAGTTGCTCCATGTAACCTATGGAAAAAGCTAATATTTTAGAGAAACAGATGCAAAGAGCATAATCAGTACTGGTTTAGAGCTTTTTTGCTTCTAGAGACTAGGTTTATTTTATGTTATAATTCTGCTTTGTCTGAGGTACAGTATCCTCTGGGGTGTAATTCCCCTTAGAGTTCCCTTACAGTTTAAGTCAGAGCATGCTTGACCTACTAATCTTCATTAATACATTTTTTTCTCTCAGAACCTTAAATTTATAGAACTATCTATATCTAGGAATCAGGCTGGGAAAAGTAGAGAAACTCTTCTGGTTTGTAACTTGACTCTTGTTTCTGCAAAATATGAACAAGACAGTGTTTATTGTAGTCAGAAAAATAGTTGGCATGATTGTGCGTAAGTGAAGAATCTCTGGATTGTCTCAAAGTGTTAGCTGCCCATTTGCAGACAAGGAAGCTTTTAGTGTGCAATTTAGGTCAATGGATAGAGGGGAGAAGATGTGTTTAGGCGACAGATTTTAAATCACCATAATATAAATATGCTTCCCTTTTCATCCGGAATTTGCTTTCTTTCAAGGTAATTTAGTGGAGCAGACATGCACTTATGCCTGTCTTTGTAATTTTAGGGATTAGGATAGTGAGGATTAAATGCTGACCCTTAATCTTCAATATCAACTTTAAGAGCGAAATATAATATGCAAATGGAATACCTTCATTTTGTGTTTATATATTTTAATCTCTGTAATTTAGTTTTAAGAAGATGGAAACTCATCTTTGCCTTATTTATTTTGAATCCCAAAGCAAGATGCCATTAAAATCTTTATCCCTGTATCTTAGAGGATAAATGTTTATCCTTTAGGGATTAAAATATAATTTTTTAAAAAAATGAGTTTAACCTAACACTCTTACATCAGTCCAAGAGTTCTGTGTGTCTGATTTAAATGTATCCTTGAGTGTCATGTCAAACACTGATAATGGGGAAAAAGTCATTGAATGTTTATTTTCAAAAATCGGTGAATGGAGTTTGCATTAACAGAAATCAATTGGTTACTGTACCACAGATCAGTTTTGATCTGTTCATTCTAAGCTTTTCCTGAAAATTCTGGATATATTCAAAGTACAGAACTTGAAGAGAGAGAGAGAGAATTTATAAAGATTAAATATTCTGCAATTATAAGCAAGTGGGATATCTCAACCACTACAAATGATTGATGCAGTATGAAGGAATCAGATCAAAATGAAAGATGAAATATGAAAAACTTGCAAAAATGGATTTGTGAAATAGTCTTCTTTTTTGTATTAATACTAGTAATGTAAAGTGTAATTAAAATACTTGACCCAATTAGATTTATCTTGGATGCCCATGTAGATGTGGTTTTTAAAAAAGTTTATTTTGACATCACCATTCCTAAAACATTTTTCAATCAGGCTGTCTTATTGATTACTTTATTATCTGCATGTCTCCTTTCTCTACTTTTGCTGATTTTAACCAAGATGGCACTTTGAAGGTCTCGAATAATTTTCAGCTAATTTGAGATTTCTTTGCACTGAGAATTTAGAACACTCTAGTATGAGCTGTACTTTAAAAGTCTGTATCATTAAATGGCAAATGAATAACAGCAATGCACCGCATTCCTGCCCAGTGAGTCATCATCCAAGGACCCTATTCTGACAAGAACAGTCTTACAAAGAGTACTTTCTTCTGTGATGAATCTTTCATGTATTTTGATGTCCTCTGGAGAGTAAGGTGCTACCCGAACTGATACAGTTGTCAGAACATGGATCAGTGAGGATACTGTGAGAGCTGAAACACAGCCTGAGCAATATAAAGGTAAACAAAAAATCCTGCATACCAACTTTGCTTCTGTTATGGCCTTAGAAGTTGCTGCACATGGATTGCCAGGAATCACCTAAAACTTCTGTTATTTACAGATTAATTCCCTTGAGAAATATTGAAGAAGCAAATGACTGTTCATAGTTCTGTCTCTCTGTCTTTGGTATGCTTTCTGGCCCTGAAGTGGCTCAGAGGAAAATTTTAAAATTGGGCCTTTTACCTTAGGATAGAAGCTTGCTATCATGTCTCTCTCTGCCTTAGACCTTATAAGAGTGAGAAGCTGATTTGTGTCCTTATCATTCCGTAACACTTCTGTAAAAGCCAGAAACTGTGGATTTTACAATAAATTCCATATTTCATAAATTTCCCCAGTTGTATTGAATGGGAAAGACCATACTGCCGAGTAAAAGTACGGTTTCATCTTCATTGCTGCCCAGTAGAGACCTAACAATTGCCGAGAGATTTAGTCCTGCTGTACTGATCTGCACCTGAAAGATTTTGAAAGTATTCAGCAAGAAAGGTCAGAAAAAAGAGATATTACATGCTATCCTATGATCAAAGATAGCCAAGAGGCATATATAGTATTTGAAGGCCCATTACAAGTGGTAACTTTGCATATCTATAAGTCACCTGGGCAATTTGTATTTATGCTAGACTTACTAGAATATTTCAACAGGCATCAGAATATCCAATAGTGGACAGTTAGTTCCTCCATCAAGGATCATATTATACTTTCTAAAAGTTTGTCTGTGTTATTGGAGTATATCTAGAGGATCACACACTGTTACAGGTGACATTCCTGGAGGTGGATTTTTCTTGATGTTTTCTGCTAATTTCATGTTATATTAGGCTTAGAATGTCAGCAGCAATGTCCTCCTATGCAAAAAGAGAATCTATTTTAACTCCGTGTTGGTGTTGATTGCTCAACGTGTTTTTGTGATGCTTCAGTCAAATCTTTCATCTAAGTGTCAGGGACATTCTTTATATATTTCAATGGTGTTAGCTCAAATTAAAGTGATATGTACTAGGGTAAATAAGTGAGCTGTCTAATACATGGATATATGGGTACCACAAGTTATGTGGGTATCCAAATGTACCTAACAGAACAACAGTTGTTAAAAAATTAGTTGTGTTTTATGGAATAATCAGTAACAGTCATTTGAAAGTAAAAGGTTGCAATTTTGCAGTATATTCAAAATAAAGGTAACTGCCAGTATAACGCATGCTGTTCTGAGTTTCTAAACTGAAAATACTTTTATTTTGTTAAAGGAAAAATAAGAACTTTTTCCTTATTCTGTCCTTATAATATTTTATGCCCCAATGGTTGTAACCAAAAAACATTTTGTAAAATTGCATAAAACAAAATTATGAAGTAAATTCTGTAGATTTCTCAACTCAACCTATTTTCTGTGGGAATATGGCCGATACCATGATGGTGTTGGTACCTCACAGAAACCGGAGAACTTCGTTACAGCAGCTGGACACTGTGGTCAAGGGACTTCCACTGACTCCAGCTCATGATGCTCAGAGTTATAAAACTTGGCTAGGACCTGCTGTTAGACACAGTCAGGAGGCAGAGGCAGAAACTGAGACAGCAGGTAGATACCAATGTTTTAGTTATTGGCTTTGATGAGAACATGTTAGCTAGTCATTTTAAGCATGACATAACCAAACAGTATAAACTTTCACATTAGAACCCGGTTAAGTTAAAACTTAAGCTTTCTCTAAAGTTTTAACTCAACCTAGCTGAGTTAAAGGCTTTTAAGCCAGAAAACATATTTTGATGTGTTAGAAATCCTCATCTAAAGAAATTCTTAAAGATTCACATAGATAGGAACTAGTAGCAGCTGCAGTGTCAAGAGCATAATGCTATCTACAGGAAAATTTGCTAAATAAGTGGGCAGCTGCTTTCAGCATTAGCTGCCATTTTTCAGTGGTCATCACAAGTGGCTGTAAGTAGAAACATTACTGTAGCCCTTGAGGGAATTGCACAAGAGATGTTCATTTGAGGGCATTAGGGCTGATTGTACAGTAGGTCCCTCAGGTGAGACCCAGCTGGGTGATGGAGCTAAGCTCTGCCCCAAACCCTGGTCCTGCTACAGCCTGCTGATGTTTGGGGCTCAGGCACCTGCACCCGCTGGCTTTGGCTGCTTCAGGTTGTCACAGACATTTGTAAAGACACCAGTTTTTCAAAGGCAGCTCAGATTTGTCACAGATTTAGGGAAAGATAACGTTTTTTCTGGAGGAAGAGAAGAAACAGCAGTGTGAGTGCCACACAGAAACATACACAGCTATGATGAAAAGCAGTCATGTTTGTGTCTGACTTGTGGACATGCTATATTCCCAAATATCCATACACTACAAGTGTAAAAGCCTCAAAGCAGGTATGTCCACCCAGCCCCAGGATGTATCTGTGTATATCTCTTCATGCTGTGGCGAACCACTGTAACCTTGTCCTGTCTCCAGCCTTACATCATTAGCACTTATCCAAACCCCACTTTCTTCAGGCAGTAGGAGAGCTGTATGACTCACTGGCCTTATTAGAGTAATTGGAGAACTTTGTCTCCTAGCAAAATGTCCAAAGTCACTGTGACATAAAAGATAGGGAAAGCGAGCAACAACAAAATACTTTGGCCTAATAATTTCTTCTAATCCCTTAGACACACTGATTGTTGGGATGGTCTCCATGGCACTAACCACCAAAAGTGCATGAAATATTTGTTGAGGAGTAATAGCTCCTTGCAGAGTTCATTTCCAGTGCTCAAAAACTGTCCACTTAGAAACAAGCAACAACCATTATAACCTCTGGGACTGGTCTTGCTGTAAAATCAATATTTGAAGGTAATCGCTTTATATCTGATGCATGAGCCCAATTTTTAATGGCCGCCTGTTGTTAATATGGACCACTGCCTAATTGTCATTCCAGAAGAGCATCCAGATGTCCCTTCCTCTCTCCCCCCAGCCCACCATGGCTTTCATTACCAGAAAAAAATTCCTAAAAGGTGATATCATTTACTGTTAGAAGCTGAGCAGGAGAAAGGCCATCCCCCTTGCACTTTTAGGCTAGTGAACAGATTTTAAAATTAACACCTCTCCTCAGCACCACAGATGCGTGTGATTTCATCTGCTGGTCCACATGCAATCCCCCTTGATTATGCTTAAAGTCCTGCAAGCCTGTATCTTTTGCCATAAAATCTTGGTTGTCGTGCCTCTGCATGTTGTGGCAGTGGCATAGGAATTTGTTTTCTTCATCATGTTTGCTAATGGAAGGTGTGAATGGGACATTTGACTCCTGACTTCCGTGGTTGTATTCCACATGTAGTATTCAAAGGCCAGCACGAAAGGTATATGTGAAGAGAGGTAAAATATACTGTCTTTTGGTGAGTTTTAGTAACTGAGTAGAGGCATTGTTTCCAGAAGATACATATCTTTTGTATTTATTTTTATTTATTTTCTTCCCATGGAATCACTCTGGTAATAACTATGAGTCTAAATTACCCCAAAGTACAAGATCTTGAGGTAATTTACATCTACCCATGTGCTTGCTATAAAAGACTCCATAAGTGTGCTTTTGTAGTGTTTTACAGAAACATCATTGGCTGCTTGAGAATTGCTGTTTGTTTGAGGTTGTCCTGTTCAGGAGTAGGTAAAGATGCAGCTAACAGGGATATTGTGGATAGCTTTTTAACCCTAGAAATGACTCCTGCTTATATGAAATTTGAATTTGTTTCCTTTTATTTAATTGACTGGTAAAGATGATGATGGCCTTTCAGGCCATGATTTGGTGGAGATATCCAGAGCCCTAATAAACCTCTAACTTCTGTTAGAGGTAAAAATTTCAAGAATGTATTCTCTCACCTCAAATTATGTTCACCTATGCTGGATATTCTTCCTCTCCTGTTTTTTAAGCTAGACATTTTGAAAAATAGGTAAAGCTTCTTTGTGCAAGGAGTACATTTTCTGAGAATTCATAGTCATGATTTTTTGTCAGCTATGGAATACACGTAGCAAAGTGATTTTTTTTTTTTTAAAAAAAGAACTCAAATAACTTTAAAAATTGTGGGGACAAAAGACTTCTCTTAAGGTGGGGGACGGGCAGTGCATGTGTTTAAAACATAGTCCTGAGCTTTCTGTATATTTAAAGTAGATATATACCTTGCTGCTATGAATCTTTGACAAAGTGCCAAGAGTTGCATTGCCAAAGGTATAGCATTTCATTTATTTCTTTAGGCTCAATAGCGGTTACTGGTAACATGTGTTTGTAGGGTGTCAGTTCTGATGGAATTTTTTTACCTGGCCTGTTTCCAAGTAATGTTGGTATGTGTTTAAAATGCTTTAAAAATAAATCAGACTTTTGTATTTCTGCAATAGAAATTCCAGGCAGAGTGATAAAATGGGATTCACTTGCCATCACTTTTTTTGTTGTTTTTAAATCTATTTTGTTTATAGAAAGGAGCTTTCGTCTTTCTATTTCACTTTTCAGTAGGCTAAACCAATGTAATAATCAGGAATAAGTACTTAAGACAAACATCTAATATTTTAAAAGAACTTTAAATGAGAAAAAGTATTTACTGCTGTCAGAACAGACTTTAAATGTTGCTTCCCTTGCGTAGTTTCTTTCTGTACCAGATCTGATATTTTTGTATGGCACCCCTGCAGACATGCTTCTGTGGCTCTGAATTTTTTGGTGTGTCCTTTCTGAGACATGGAGACCTAATATAGACCATCCTTTTTCATCCTAAGACTTTAAGTTGGTTGCTGTGCACATCTAGGGTCTCTTCTGGGGAAGACATTGGACGCATGTTGGATGCGTGATAGTTAAAGATGCTTAATAATGCCATACCCCGTAATTCTGTAAGGATTCACAAGAAAAAGGAGTAGGGCTGTGAAAAATTCGAGTTTGTGGGTCCTGAGGACGTTGTAGCCAGGGAGAACCTTGTGTAAGTGGAGTTAAGACGCCTGCTGGGAGCAGAGTTTCTGCGGCAGTACTTGGATCCTCTGATCTCTGCATGCTTTCCCCAGGTGACAAACTTCCCCTTTTCTTTGTGGGCATCTGCTACCCTGGACTCCTTCTCCTCTAGATGAATATATAAATCTATCAGCCTGGTAAGGTGGCCAGCAAAAGCTTGCCAGCACTTTGTACCAGCTGTTGAAAAGAAGTTGCTTAATGCAGATGCACTGGTTCATATACCTTACACCTGCATTGACAAAGGTTCTGAGCACCTTCAGATGCTAGTCTCCTTTGTTTATTCTCTGTGAAAATTTGGTCTGTACTATCTCAAGCTGAGCTTCTAAAGCTGAAAATCCACCACTCAAAAAAACCCCTCACTGACTGTTTTTTTGGAAAATAACAGGCAAAACCCATGAGATACTGATAAGCTGGGTCAAATTTTGTGTCAGTTATTTTTAAAGCAAAGAGATATTAGAATTTAGCCTTTACTTTTTTCTGCTATGGAAGTTTTTGCCTTTCTTTAAGGAAAGAGGGAGTATTTTCTTGAGGATAGACCTACTGGTTATCCAGTGCTGTGGTAGTTTGTTTTTGTTTGGTTTTATTTTTTTTTCCCCAAGGATGTTCAAATTTAGAATTATGTTATAGTTTTATAGCATAACTCATTAAGTATTTATAAAGTGAAACAATGCTGGAAAAAAAAGGTATTTGATATTTACTGTGACTATGCAGTAGCAAATATTTACTACTACATTTGCTTCCAAGTTCCATTGTATATCTGGAAGCTTGATAATAACAGTTCATATTTTCTTACCAAACTGATAATGTGTTATTAATTCAGATGAAAAAAGAGGTAGCTCTACCAGATTCTTCTGTTTTGTCCCAGGTTTGAAATTTTATGAGAACCAGACTACACATTCCTCTGCTGTTAGACAGTATTATTTTCAGAGATGCTAACCTGTTAGTGATTAGCCCAGACTAGTGTCTTGGATGCTTGTGGTATCAGAAAGCCTTTCCCTGAGGAGTTTTCTGCTCCAAAGAGAATTTCCACATCTGAGCTTGAAAAAGATGGTCTGAACCTGTGCATATTCCCAACTAAGGGTCAAATCCCATGAGTCAATGGGAATTTTGCCTGAGTAAAGACTGCAGGATTTGACCCTTCAGGATTTATTTGTTTCTTGTACAGATGTTTAAGTAATTTAGAATTAAGTGGCCCAATGTTCAAAGAATTAGCTGCCTAATAGAATTTTTGCTTCTAACCCCAGCTAATTCACTGTCTCTGCTTCTTGGTGTCTTTGCACTTAACTCATCCTATATGGTAAATTAAGGAAAATTCAGGCTTCCAGTGAAATGATTATCAAGGAAGGAAATTACAAATTATCACAGACTGCATGTGGCCCAAAAGGTCATTTTAGATTTATTTGTAGAAAATAGCTATCATCTTTATGATATTACTATTGGTAGTGCCAGAAGGCAATTTGTTTCCTATATTTCTTTGTTGCTTTATGCAAGATTTTGCTCAGTGATCCTGATCATTGCTTCTGTATGTTTGATTGCTTTTACTATAAATGTGTATTTTTAGGGACCCATCTATAAACTTTTAATACATGCTATTCTGCAGCCTATCACTTCAGCTCTTCATTTTGTCTGGATGACAGAGCAACTATGATATTTAATATGGTAAAGTTTAATACAACAGTTGGAGAATCAGGACATGCCATATGTTGGAACATTGATCTTGTGTTTATACATACAAATAAAATACATATTTTTTTCTGTGTCTGTGCACTAAGACATGTAAGCATGTGACAAGACAGAGTTCATCACATGGTTACCTGATGCTGTTTTCTACTTGGTAGGTGCAGAGTGTTCTGCAGAAATTCAGAATCTGCAACGATATTAACGTGTTTCCTATTATGTATTCTTGTAGTATCTATGTGTCAGGCTTTTCTGTGAACATCTTGATTAAGAAAAGGCTGTAGTAAACTGTATGTACAAAGCTGCTTATGTTTGATTTTTTTTTTCTTAGTGTTTTTATTACAAACTCGTGGTTGTGCTTTATAGTCTATCTGTTTAGATAAGCACCTTCAATCTGGAGCATATCCAGTACTTAAGGAAAAAACCCTTCTGGCCTGGCAGCAAGCAGCAAGTATGAAAGGGGGAGACTAGCAGGAGGTGGCCATTCAAAGGAGTCAGGCTGACCCCTGTCTCTTTAGTATCCCTCAAAAACTTGGTGGCAAGAAACAAATTATCTTCTTGCTTACCAGGTCTGCAGTATCAAACCCTCTGTCTGAACTATGTCTTTGCAGCGTGGAAAAGAAACAAAAGATGAAAAGGTTGTGTGGAGAGGCCTTAAAAAGAGAAGAAAAGAGACGGTGAATTTTTCCAGAAAGCTTTATAAGAAATTTCATTTGATAGTAAAGAACCTGGCTGCTAATTAGGAGGGGGCAAAGGAAGAAGGAAAAAGAAATGGATTTTTGCTAGTTGATAGGCTTTAGTTTCTTTTCCTTGCTCACCTCATTTCTTGGAGATGAAAACAATCGCTTTGGACACCTGTTTTTCTCCTTTCCTGTAAACTGTTGATATTTGCTACAGCTCCCATAAAACTTTTCACTGCCCTGCTGAGTGTCTTTCAAAACCAGTCATACAAAATGCCTTTCATAATCTTTCTGCAGTCACAGTGGAGGAGAGGACACAACAGTACTAAAGCCATTTGCTTCTGCTGAGGACAAGAGGAGACGGAAGCTGCATTTCTAAATTGGGCACTGTGTAGTTTTACTTATTGATTTACAGAGCACTTATTATCATAGTAGAACATTATAATGAACATAGCTGAAGAGTGAACATTTGTTGAAACATGTCTGAGGCATTTTCTACATGTTGCTTGAGGGATGAATTAATTTACATGATGTTTTACTTTTAAAATAAAATAATTTATTATAGAAATCAAAATGTCAAATCTAAAGGCGCTTATCTGTGAGCTCTCATAAATTATTTCCTTGAAGCTTTTTTGGAGCAGGACTTTTCACATATTCCTCCCTCGAGCCTAAATTACACAAACAATAAGTAACAAGTTATTTAAGTGTAATGGTAATTAACCATTAAAAAAACCCTACTCATTTTGATTTTAATTGATTTTTCCCTTAAGATAAAAGTATCTCTGTTGTGGATTTCTGGTTCTTCATAATTTCAAGTTTTTGAGCCTTTTGTTTTTTGGCCTTTTGCCCTTCATTTTTTTAAGTGGACGCTTACCTGTGTATGTCATTAGATGAGTGTCTCCCAGGCTGACTAGCCTCCTGTGTTCTTACAGTCTTTTGGCAGCAGCAGAACAGTGATTTTTGTTTGCATGCTGGTGAGGTTCTGGTGATGAGCCGTTAAATAAAATGATCTGTCCCCAGGCCAGTCACTTGGTTCATTGCCAAACAGTAATCCAGTACAATTAAGTATCAAAGATTGGACTACTCCATTATTGCAGGAGATCTCACTGCAGGCACCTGGAAAAGCAGAGAATTCCAAAGGGAAAGAGTGATCAGGACATTTATTTTCACTGGGGTGTACTAATTGCATTGGGGTTTGTTTGAACATAGGGGATTTGGATATCCATATAATTTTAAATATATTTAAATTTTTCAATTTCAGCTTTATTTTCCTTTCAAAGCTGGAGTTGAGAGAAGGAAGAGATGAAAGTAAGAAATAACTGACTCAGTTTCTCAGACTGCTTCTGCTGTTCTTGACTTCCTTATTAAAACACAAGGTTTTATGGTCCCATTGTTTTTTTCTCTTTCATAAAAATGTTGTGTCAGTTGCTGCTGTCATACTCGTGCACACATTTAAGCATTTAGTAGTGGCAACAAAGCCAGAAATTTGACAAATTATTAGCAAATTGTTTTCATTGTTTGCTTTGCAATTCGGGGCTGGGAATGCCGTTTTTTTGTTCTAGTAGTGGCCTTGCAAGTAATAATTTTTCCTTTTTCCGAAGAGCACTGAATTTTGATAGGTTGAATTTTACTAGAACATGCCTTTTCTAGCCACAACATTGTAAAAATTGTAAAACACACCAAATCTAAAGCAATATCTTTTTAAAGTTCTGTAAATAGAGGAAATGGGCAAACATGTCAGGTATTTGCATATTTTGTTGCCAACAAGAGCTAATCAGATAGAAAATTACACCTAATGAATATAAAGGAGAGTTTAAAATCTTATATAATAACTGAAGAAAATCCTGCCTTTTGTTACTTTGAGCTAGACTGATTTTCTAGATGCTTTAAGGTGTCCAGTGTGAAAGGGAGGAGTTTGGCCTATTTCTCTCTTCCAAAACTTAATTGTAGAACACTATAAAATCACAAGAGTTTCCGTGCTTATGATACTTGAGAAAGTCAGAGGATATATTCATATTAAATAAGTGTGCACAGTCCTCTGAAGGCCTAGATAATATACAGATTGTACTGATGGAGAAACTGAGTCACAGGATTGTCAAATCATATATTATGTTTTACAGCTCAATCATAATTGAAAATAGCAATTAGATATTCCCAATCATATTTTCCAGCTGTGACTCGCTTCTCTAAAAGGCACTGAACTATAGCTTTGAGAAATATGAAAATATGTGGGCTAAGGGGAAGTTGGTGTAGTTTCACCAGGGGCTGCTCAAAGATCTGTGGAAGCCAGATCTCTCCCAAGGCAAAAATGAAAGATGGAAACAACCAGGAAAATTAAAACTCTTTTAAGACTTGGAAAAGTTAAAAGAAATGCAAAAGCAGAATGAGTTAATACTAGCCAAAGGAGCCAGGGGAAATAAGAATAGCATTTTAAATATACTGGAAAAAAAGAAATAATGGAATGAAAAACTAAGCTCAATAATAAATGAAAAGGGTGACAAAATGAAGGCTGGTTCTGAAATGGCTGATGCACTGAGCTACTTTCAAAATCAATCTCTGACAAGAAAAATAAAAGGAGTAAGGACATAATAGCTCAAGTAATTAAGACCTTTTCAAAATAGTTGTTGATAAAAAAAGAGTAAGGCAATACTTAGAAAAAAAATGGAATAAAGTAAATCAGCAGGTCTGGACGATAAGCATGGTATGGTCTTAAGAGACATAGATAATGAATTTACATAATCACTAGTAATTATTTCTGAAAAGTAAAGTACAATTGAGGAATTATCATAAGAGTGGGGAAAAGCAAATCTAATACCAATCTTTAATAAAAGAAAAAAAGAGTAATTCTGGTAATTACCATAGGGCTGCCTGTTGTTTATAAAGCCTAATGGTGCGATAGAAACTTTACTGAATCTGCAAGAAACAATCTTTACCTCAAAACAATTTAATTTTCAACTTGATATGCCTTAGTCAAAGATGACTTAAAAGTAGAGAGGTTAGAAGGATGAAAAGAGTATGAATACAGGGTTGGGTTTGGTGGGTTTTTTTTGTTTTGGTGGGGTTTTTGTTTTTTTTTTATTCATTATCTATACATGTCTTCATGATTGCATACAGATTTGCAGTTCATCTGAAGTAATAACAATGATTAAGAAATAAGATAACAAATATATTGCTTTGACACTGAAGGTTTTACCCCATGGTTTCTTTTGTCTTGACTTGCTAGGCCCAAAGGCATTTCAGGAGGCCAAGAATATCCAGGCAGGTGCCTCTTACCTCTTCCCTGCTGCCTAGCCCCTTTTGTGGAGATGGTAGGATAGAGCTGTTTTTCCAAGGGTTCTTGACCATAGTTTGTTCCTGAGCTATGCCCACACACAGTATGGAAACAAAAGTGAGCATGAAGATAAATAACAGCAGTGGTCTTCTGGGCTTGCTTCCCCATAGGCTTCCTGGGTGCATGGTCTCGATCTCTCCCTTCTCCTAGTCCCTGGTCTCAAGAGAGTGTACTCAGGGGCTTCTGAGGTTTCAGGAAGAAGGAGAGGCCATGCCATCTAGTGGAACTCCCTCCACTTTTTCCAGCTCTTTGAGAAACATGGAGGATAATATGGTTGCTGGAGGTTGAAGTGAATCTTGGACCAACCACTTCCTGAGGAAACACAGGAATGCAGTTTCCTGAGAATATGATGTACTGAGGGGAATAAATGAGTTTAAGTGTAGAAAGTCAGGCAAAAATGCTTGGAAACTGTGATTTAATAATAATAAAAAAATACTTTGGAGGAAACAGCCTCACAGATCTTTGCTTAAATGAAGGGATAGATACAGAATTTTGGAAAAGGTTTGGGGCAGTTGAAATGACCGTGGGTGTGCCCATATTGCCATATGAATTTGTCATTTGGTTGCAGGAGTTCAAGTTGTATTTTGGGGATCGAGTAAGGTGTCTAGAGGCCTTCTGCAGTTTTGAGTGGCATGCTTAATTTGTTGATCATGTGATTAAGGAAGGGGAGGTAAACAGACCATTTATTAAATCCGCAGTTACTAAAACTGGAAGGTGTTGCCAACACCAGTGAAGACAGAGTGCAGAGATATAAAAAGTGAGGACAGGTTAGAAATATGGAGAGGAAATCACAAAATGGGATTCAACCTGGCAAATGGAATCTGATACATCTGCTGAAATAATGCAAAACACAGGTATTCAGCAGGAGAAAGATGCTTGTAAAGAACTGATGCTGAAAAAAAAGGCAGGGGTGATAGCAGGCAGCAAAACTGGTACAAGTTTGCAATATGATAGAAGAAGCAACTGCCCCCCCCACCCCTCAACAGTTTTGTTATTGCTTGCATCGTGTTGTAGACTAGAAATGGGATAGACCCCCTTTCTACTGACTGTGATAAGATATAATACTGCTCACAGCTTTAGGCATGTCATAAAACAATAATAGATATGAATAGGTATAGTAATTGGAAGCTCTCTCATAGTGAAATGAGACTGGACAATGAATTTGAAGCATATAATAGGAAGTCATTCTGCACGGATGGATGAACGCTGCTGTCTTTTTCAGCTTTAATTTTCATGTTTCCGTATAAGGCGAGTAAAATGAGCAGTAGTTATTTTTTAACCAAGTATCTTTGCACACCAAACACGTTAATTCCATTTTTTTCTGGGTCAGATATTTCGTTAACCATGACATTTTGGCACCAAATTAACCATAATAAAGTGCCCCTAGCCCAAGTGGTTCAGTTCATTGCAAGGTGATCTGTATATCAGGATGTGTTAGTTTTCTTTTCTGACGCAGTAGATGAAAGAAGTCTAACGCGAAGAAAAGACCATTCTAAAACACACTTATCCTTACCTGTATGCTTAAATTATTGGACATTTGCAATCTGAGTATTTTTCAGCCACTCAATCAAAGGTCACATTATATGTGTGTAAATCTATCTATCTATCTATCTATCTATCTATCTATCTATCTATCTATCTATCTATCTATCTATCTATCTATCTTTTATACTAATATGTACGCCCCGCTTTAAAGTAGTTGATTAGTGAAACTTGGTAGCTTCCTCTGTAATTTGTATAGGTGATTTCACTTACCCTTTTACCTAAGTCTGCTTTGGTGGAAGAGTGCTGTCTTTGGCAGAAGCAGAAATACAAGAAATGCTGTCTTTTGGAACAGTGACTCCTGAAATCAGGTGCAAAAGGATGAAACAGTTGCTGAATCCTTCCATAAGTACAGCTGTTGCTCCAGGCATGTGTGGGTGCTGCAGCCCTTTTGATTTTCATCCAGCTGGTTTTCTCTGCTTTTGGTGATTCTAGAAAGTCAACCAAGTCGTAGTTGCCTCAGTCTTTTTGCCAGTGTTCTATTTCTTATATCCAAATGCATGTTTGTTACCTGGAGTTAATACACACTGGCTGCTAGAGAACCATACCTCACCTGTGTCCTTCACAAAACAGGAAATATGTGGATATTATCCATTATAATTTTTCATGCCACACCAACTACTGCAGAATATGAGCACATGTATTGACATATTGATAAGGAAAAAAATGGAGAAATACGTATTTTAGTAATGTTTCTAATATAGAAGGAACCAACAGAGATTATTAGTTACTAATGCCATTGAAAATTCATTTTCATTAAAATGAAAGGATCTACTCCTCTCTCTTTTACTTTATAAAAGTATCTCTTAATATCAGCACAGAAATATACTTATTTGCTGACCTTCAACAGAATTGTCTGTACAGGTAAATCCGTCTCTAATAGTGATCATTTTGCTGCGGGTAGATGAACCTGTCTAAATGTTTTGTAAGTTGTTTCTTGATAAAGAAAAGAAATCGAATTTCATAATGAAATAAATATTCATTTAAGAGATTCTACTCATCTGTTGGTACTTTAACAGGTTTGGAGGCTTTTTTTCATCCTTACTTAGATATATTATCAATGCACTTATTAAGACAGAGACTCTTCAGGTCAAGTAACATGGTTATATTTTCATATTAAGTTATTTTAGCTTAAATAAGCTAAAACCATGCAAAGGGCCAAAATTGCAAGGGAATAATCCAGTATGTTCAAGCAGTATTAAATAAATCAGTAGTTGCTTGTTTCCTCTAACAATCAAATTGAGAGTTATAAATAGAGGATTAAACTCACAGAGAAAAGTATAAGTTGAGATGAATTTACAGAAACAACGTACAAACTCTTCTTTTTTTTATTTTTTCAGCAGTGCTTGTGCTACATTTGTGTTCATAAATTTGCAGAATTTGAGTCTCCACCTCCTCTGTTGAATACGCATCTTAATACCTTGTTAAATCAGCTTGTTAAAACAGCTTTTGATGTACTGTGTTCATGTAAAGGTTTCCAATTTTTAAAATATATATGCTGGTGCACACACACAGCATTTAAGACCAGAACTAGGCTATTAAAGTTTCCTATTTCTCATCACAGCTAAAAAGGGTTGGAATTGCAGTTAGCTGTAGAATAAAAAAAAGTAAGCCTCTTAAACAGGCTTTTTGACAGTGGCAGCCTCAAAGGTCTTTTCTTATCAGCGTATTTATTTCTGTGTGTATCTATTTAAAGAGAGAGATGGATTTTAAAAATATTGTTCAACTACAGAAGAAAAAAAAAGTAGGCTGGAGTTCCAGAAAGGCTGGGTCAAGTCCTTACTAAAGGTGGGAGAAAAGAGCCCAAGTTCTAGTGTCCATTCACAGTGTTGTAGGTGCCGGTACTGTAACTGCACTGGGGGTAGATGCAGCCTGGATAACGTAAGGGTGGGAGAGCAGGTCCCAGGGGTTAGGTTCTTCCAGTGTTCCATCTCAAGAGCACTTCATCAACAAGTTGCAGGTCTGCACTAGCAGAGCTGGTGACAGTGGGATTGTGTGTGGAAAGAAAGGACTCAGAGATACGATGACAGGTGTGTATCTGTATATAGATTCATCCTGCAGACATAAGTGGCTAGAAACCTTTTGGTGATAGAGATGATTTTAACTAAGGTGGAAAAAAATGAAAACAGTAACAAAGATCAATGCAGTTCTATTGTTTTGTTCAGGAAAAACCACTACAAATACAGAAGATGCCTATTTTATAAGAAGGTTCAACATGGTTTTGTAATCTAGAAGAACCACTTTTAATATTTTATTAAATAAGTATCTGCTGCAATATCTGTGAGATTGCTACTTTGGATGTTGGATTTAGGAAAACAGGTAACAGATAGAAACATAATACACAGCAAAGTAGTTTCTTTATCAGCAGATTGCCTCTGTTTCATGTCCAAACTTCTAGAGCTGGTTCATGTTCATGGCAGTATTTCCAGTTTTCTGATAGTTTCTATCTTGCTTCTGCCATTTTATGCAAAGTACAGTAAATGGGTGAGAAAATAAGTAAATACCCAAGGGAGGATCAAAATAATTTATACTACCCCACAGACATTTCAAGTCTTGCAGTCTCTGAGCAGCCACTTGCTAAGTTGAGTAGCTCAGAATGGTAAAGTATACTCTATAAATCAGAAATCCAAGTCAGAGTTTCTGAAAAAACATTATTTCGCCAATGTTTTTATTAAAAACAGTAAAAAAACATGTAGTTTGACATAGGCCTTTTGCAGGCTTCAAGGAATTTGAGGATTTTGATAAAACAAACTTCATATAAATGAACAAGCAGTGTACTTGAAAGATATATAGTTATCAAGCTGTCTAATAATGATAATGGTATTTATGCAAAATGTTTTGGTTAAACCCAAGATTTTACCAGGCATGTGAAGCCATATGACTGTCAAATTCTGGTGTATTTTAGACGAATATTTCTTAATTGTGTATATATACAAAATTAGTGACACTAGGGAAAGAATGGATAAACTTAAAATCTTCCCTTTATTTATAGAATCAATAGGTAGAATGTTGCTGTATAATACTGTATTTCACACTAAGCCTCAAGGCCATTATCTCTGGGAAGGAGGGGGACAGTGTGTTCCCCATATCTTAAACTCTGATGAAGCAGCAAAATAGTACCAGTTATGGTGTTGCCTTTTTTTATGATGTGAATGCATCTGGTAAAAATGACGCCTACAGATTAGCCTTTACTTAGCCCAGTGAATAATTGTTACAGGGTAGCAATTTCAGCTTATTATTCTAGACTTTTAAATTTTTTGATAAGTGGCACCCAGCAATAAAGTTTTTACAATTGCAGATCTAATGCTGATACCATGTCCTTTGATTTGAATGCAGCCTTGTTCAGAGGTATTTGTCTGATAAAAACCATTAACTTTAACCCCAGAATTGCAATACAGCAAGGAAATTATGCTTATTTTGCTTAGTTTTATGCAGCATGGCTGGTGTCTGCTAATAACTGGCCATCCAGCAAAAAGCATATAAGAGGATGTGTACTAAATGATAAAATTGGGAATGTGATTCAAGTATCATTTTAGGTGGAAAATCTAAAAATTTAAAATGCTTTGTGCTTCTAACAGTAATGCTGCTTTCATTACTACTGTACCTCGAATCAGCAGAGAGAAAAGCTTCTGAAGTTACGATTACCTATAGGACTTGTAAACCAGATTGATGGAAGTAATTGGTAAACTGCTTAATCAAGCCTTGCTTGGAGGTGAATAAGGACTGCAGGATAGAAAATGTAGGCTGTGTAAGTAACCCAACAAGTCAGTAGAGTTCTTTTTTCTGAAAGAAACAAAGATAGCAGTAATTAATGACCCTGACTCTGTGCCAAAAAAGCTTTCTTCTGACAACTCCAACTTAATTAAAACTTAAGACATTTCAATGGCCTCAGAAAGCCCCTGATGGGGTGAACTCTTGCAAACTCGTGAGAAAATTTTGTAAATTAAAGGAAAAGATGTGTGTTACCACTGGTGCCATGACTCTAATCCCTGGCAGTCAAAGAATCTATTTAGCCAAAGCCTTTTCTTTTAACTGGCTCACACCTGCAGGCTTACTGGCACTTCCTCTGTACCAGAGAAGGCAGTTTTTGTGTTTTACGGAAGATCAGATAATAGGAGTCTTGCTGTTACTTTTGTTTTTGTGCATTGTTCATTAGGCTGTGAGTGTTGCAGGCACACTTGATATGCTTGGCTAGTTTGCGGGGGGAGAGCAGTGGCTGAATGCTTTAGGTGGTGTAACATTAGTGAGGATGGGCTGGCAAAAAACTAAGTTTATTGCAAAAGTGCTTCAAATTAAAACTCACAGCTGATGAGACAGGCTGAATGGCAGAGCCTGCTGTTTTTCACAAGTCTGAGTTACAAGGAGCAATATTCTGCCCTGGACAGTGCTGGATTTAAACAAAATGAAATGTGGCTTTCATATTCTCCTTGTTCCTTTATATTAATGTAATTTTTATTCATTATGGACCAACTGGTGTAAGAATGTCCCACAAGTACCCTATACAGAAAGTAAAGCTATCTTTGCACTGCAAGGAGACAGGCTATTTTGTGAGTTGACATGTGTGCTTTATTAATAAACATAGGATTAAATTCTAGAAATAACATCAGTTGAATACTAATTGGACTA
Organism: Hylia prasina; assembly: GCA_013397195.1. Taxonomy (NCBI): domain Eukaryota; kingdom Metazoa; phylum Chordata; class Aves; order Passeriformes; family Sylviidae; genus Hylia; species Hylia prasina. The sequence continues at coordinate 165,374 of VYXD01002161.1, read as the reverse complement.
AGTAGCTACTTGATTTACATTAGGGGAAAAAAAGACTTTAAGTTCATCTCCCATTCTAGAAAGTGTGTTTGTGCATTACATTGTGAAAATCTCCCCTATGCTTCACCCTTTTTGTGTGGCCTTGGGCAAATCCATATATCTAAGGCACTGAAGAAGGCAGTATTCTGGATTGCCTTTTCCTTTTTGTATGTGGTGAGGTGATGTGCTGTCTGACTGGCACAGAAAAGCTTTGCTTGTGTAGGTCAAGATTTAGGTATATTTTATATATATATATATATATATATATATAAAAAAAACTGGAGGAAAGGATAGAGAACTCAAAGTACTCAGGAGTCTCTTCCTTTGAACACTTTTCAAGATTTTTGATGAGGCTAATTATGATGTTTGTTTTCACAGGTGATGATCCATAACATACAGGTGCTTGGGCTGACGTTCTTTTTTACTGTGGCTTAGGGATCAGTGGGGGAAAATACAGCTACAGACTTGTAACTTTTCCATCGATTGGCATTTAATTCACCACATCAAGCTGACATGAAAAGAGGGAAAGGGG
>VYXD01002161.1:94824-159824 GCA_013397195.1 Hylia prasina | reverse complement strand
AGAAAATGAGCTAGAAGATGATAGGCTAAAAAAGCTCTAGGATACAGCTGCCTTTTGTTCTTAATTCAAAGAGTGTATAAACAGACCAAATTTCAGTACGAATTTTAGACTTCAGCTGGAGTCCATAACTTACATTGAATGTAGCTTAACACGTTTAATTTCAGACATAACTAACATTAATCAGATGGGGATTTTTGAAAACAATTTATTCCATTTCGATGGAATTTCCATTTTACTAGCTGTAATCTCAAATATGTAAATGGTAGCCAAAGCTGGATGTGATGTTTCAGTTAAGAATTTTTTTTTGCCCGTTGTTTCTTCTAGCATCTTCTTGCCAAATCTTCTGGAGTGCTTGTAATTTCCTCCGTACAGAGCCCAACAGGCTCATCAGCAGCAGAAGGTAAACATAATAGATGTGAGGAATTTCTGGAGATTTATGAGGTTTAGCTTTCTGAAACATACACCATGTCTGGCAATCCTAGGATGTGGCCACATGTGGACTCTGTGAATTGAAAATGTTTTAAATGGGGCATCATTTTAGCCCCCTGTTAGAAATAAAATTTAGGAACAAAAGATGCATTCTGCTATAGTGCTTACGTATCATTTCTGCCCTGCAACAGTGTGTATTAGTTCAGAAGAATAATCATCAGGGAGGTTAAGCTTTTGTTTAAATGTCTATGAAATTTGACAAACAGATTAATATCCCTGTTGTTTAATAAATTAAACTTACTACCTACAGTCACCCATATCTTTACAGTGAAAGATCAGAGATCATTATACAGCAACCTGGGAACATGAAGGTACTCTGTACTAAGGAGATTGGCATTATTGGGATTTAGTATCAAAAGCTTCAGAGCAAAATACATAAAATACAAGTCTCATAACTGTACCTATTATTATAAGCATTAATTTATTAAATTTTGCCATCTGTTTATGAAAATGTAATTGAAAAATTGCACTCCTACATTAGTTTATTGAGCTGATAAAAGAAGATTCATTAGCAAAGACAGAAATATGCCATCCTAATGATCACAATAATATCACTGCATGTTGACGTGTTCTTTTAACCTTTTTCAGTGGGCTTTACTGATACTAATTAATCAGCTTGGATGCTGTCAACATCTCAAGCACTAGAAGGATAGTTCTGTTCCATTCCAGGCATTTCTCTGCATCTCTTTCTTTTATATGTTTAGCTAGAAGAGTCTAGAAGAACATTAGCAGAACAGTAAAGAGAGGCCTCTTCTTCCTGCCCATTGTTTACCTGTAGCGTTGCTTGATGGAAGAGCTCATGTCCATAAGCCTAGGTTTTTCATGGCCTGTTTCATCCCTGTTCTCAGGGACTTGAATAAATGAAAGATGGGATCATTTGGGGGTAAATATTGTTAAGAACATCACTTGAACCCTCATCATTTTCCACAGTACACTAAAACAGAGAGGAAAGGTAGCCTTTAGTGAGAAGGATGGTTAAACAAAAGCTTCTATGAGTTCTGAGATGAATGACACTTGAAATGTTGCTCTTTTTTGCATTTAAAATCTAAAAATTTTGCATGGCTACCTCATGCTTTTATTTCTGCCGAGTAATAATATTCTGGGATGCTTCCAACTGTAGCAACCTAATTAATAAGATTGAAATTATAAACATTTGCATATCAGCTTTTGGCCCATGGATGCTGGTCACAAAAGTTTTTGTGTATTTATTTCTTAGCATTTCTCCCCTTTCACTGTGAGTACAGTGAATCTGTGAGAATGAACATTTTTATCTCCCACCATTCATATGCATGCTTATAAAGCGTGTGGCACCTTAAAAACATTGCCAGTATTTTTCTGAGCTTCGTTGGAAGATAATATATTTCAAAGACAAGAGCATAAAATAGCTAGATATCATTGGAAAACAACATTTAATTATTAATGAAACCAAGACATTGGCTTTGAATGAGAAGCGACTGCTCATTTACTGGAGATTTTACAGCAAAGGTAAATAACAAAATCTCCTTCCTAAGCTAACCTACATAGTGGTTTTGACTTAAAGGTTTTTAATATGGAAAATACAAATAAACATTTTAACTCCCCTGCAAAATAAGAAAATAGTCTTGTGTTCGTGCAGGTTTTTTGTGCATTTGTCACAGGCAGCTATTGTGGAAGTGGGATTACTGCCTGACAATTTCATCACGTCTGTGGAAGTAATGTTTAGGAGGTGAAGTAATACAATGATGCTAATCCAGCTTTTTATAATCAGCCTCCTATGTATATAATATTTATGTTATTGTCTGTGCAGGGTTTTCTTTTCCTAGAAGCATTCCTTATCTGCTAGAATTCTTGTTTGACAAATGGGATTGGATTACCAAATCACAGCTGTATACACTGGTTGATGTATTGCTGTAGGATTGATAATTCAGAAAAGCAATGTAGTATTTGGGGGTTAATTTTCTTTTCTTAGACACAAGAATCTAATGCTGCTTGCTAGATATTTTCTTCATTTTTGTTATCTAAATTTTACCAGGTTTAGACTAGTTATTGACTCAGTTAATGTAAAAAATGTTGATATGCTGTCAATATTAATGTAGATGTCAGACCAACACTAGTCCCTAATGTATGTAAGAGCAAGTATTTTTTACCTTGATACAGAAAGGCAGTCATGTGTGAGATTTAATATACATCCTAATCTGTCTTGTCATTGGACCAGCCATGGGTGATGTGCTAATGTATGGGCAACCATTTTCTTTCTCTCTTCACACAATGGAATAGATACACATGAATGACAGCCAAGTCTCCACTCTGTAATTATTTGGAGGGCAGTTAGAACATACAGAAGGAATACAGCAATACAGTAGTTTTAGTTACAGACTTAAAGTCTGTGGCCTGCTGTTTTGTTGATCTTGGGTTTTTGTTTTTTTTAAAATTTTCCAAGGAACTGTAGGATCACTTATAATTTGGAAAAAAACACACATATCCAAAAAAAAAGAAATCCTAAGAAACAAACTAAAAACCAGAACAACCAACCCCCCCCTGCCAGCCCCAAGAAATGGCTAAACCTAAGTAAGCTTCATTACACGTAGGATTTAGAATTTCAGTTCCGAGTCCTTACACTCACAGACAAATATTTTTACATATCTGAATGCATTCTTCATGCTGACATCATCATTTTGATTCACTTTTCATGGCAAAATACACGTTTTATACTGCAGAAGATTTGCCATCAAGTATTTCTGAAAAGTGAATAATCAAATGAGCAATTTAATTAAATGTCTCCTTTATATTCATTTTACTTTCCCCTTTCTCCATTGCTTTTTCAAATTTTAAACAATTGTGGAAATATGGGATTGTGAATATAAGTTGACACAATGTAAGATAAGCAAGCAAAAATGAATGTCCATAGTATGTCTCATCTTTGTGCATGTTGGCAAAACCAAAAACCTGAATATTGCTTTTTATATAAAAGACATTTTGATGAGATTGCAGTTTCCTAAAAAGCGCGTCCAAAATTACATATTTCTTAACGCAGCTTGAGTCAACAAATCTTTGAGTTCTCATATTAATTTATAATATAGCTTCCTTTTGTTCCTCTTTTCAAACTGTAAGAAACTGTCTTTACGCATTGAATCTGTCTTTGTGTGAGAGAAAATGAAAATGAGGCACACTGTCCAGATCATAAAGATAAGCAACCGCCTGCAATTTCAGCATTATTTTGCTATATATTTAAGGAGGGAGGGTACATTTTCTCTTCTGTGGTTAGATGCTATTATTTGTAGACTAAAACGATTGCTTTCCTGGTATCTTTCCATTCAGAATTAAAATCACTATGCACATCTTCACTAACTCTAAATTGAGACTGGTATAATTTCAACAACGGAAACGGGGTGAAAAATTCTTCTCACCGTGCTTCATATGGAAATATTCCATTTAGGGGAAAAAAGGAAAAAAGAGAATCCCAAAACATTCTATTTTTAGAATATATGTTATAATCCCCATAGTACTTTAGTTTCCTATGAATAGTCTTCTTCTCTGAGAGTAGTAATATAAGGCTAAATTGTTACCTTATGTTTTCATAGGATAGGTTTGTGACCACTGACAGTTATAATTTACAATGATTATGGACATTAATATACTTGACTGTCACTTTTATTTTTATTTCAAATAGACTTTCAGTGGACTAACAGTATGAGGAGTAGATTTTTTATCATCATGGAGTACTGCAAACTTCCTATCAGTCTGTATCCAAAGTGATGCACCAACCCTTGCTTTCAGTAGGAATTTGTGCCTTTGAGACAGTCTTCTGTAAACTTGTAGATTGAGTTACAGTAGGTTCTTCTGCCTGTCTCTGATCTGTTCAGCTACCTGCTGCATGACATGGGATCTGAATATTTGTTGAAGTGGCTAAAAGCAAAGAGGGGTGGTTTCAGGTGCTTTAATATGCAAATAATTCCTTCTCGCTAAAGAGTTTATAATGGCTTCTATGTCACTACTCATTCAGCTAAACATTATGTACATTTCAGTGTTTCTAGGTTTCTGATTTAGCAGTATAAACTTCAATGAGACACAAGTGATGTTGAAGTGGTGTGACAGGCAGTAGATGTGTTCTCACAAACTTACTGCTTTTGCAAGGTCAACATTTTCAGAATATCTATTCAACTTAATCATCAATCTTCCACCTTTTATAACTCAACTCACAAAATCTATTGCCAGTTAAAATTTATGTCAGGGTTTAAATCTGAATTTCTTACCTGCAAATGCTACCATCTCCTCTTGTAGATTAGTGGAGTTGCTGGTAGTATGTCAACATGTAGGTACTATGAAGATCTTGAGTTAAAAATATCTACAATAAATTATTGAAAAGCCTAAGGATATTGATTTGAAATTCGGCATAAATGCTAAGTTTTTCAGGAAGAATAGGAAACTGGTTCTTTGCTTGAATATAAGGTATGTATCTGTGTTTTAATTTTTTCTCTACTAAGTGTTCAAAACACTCATGTAGAACACAAGACCACGCAAACCAGCTAATTTAGTATCTTTGCAACCTGTCATGTTAATATGTAAATACATGTGCATATGTATTTAGACAAATCTAAAAACATGCATTATTTACATACTGTAAGAGATTTTTTTCTGAGCCATTACAGTCTATTATGCAAATATGTGTTTAAGGGGCATAATATATTTTTTTTAATTTCTGATTTTTGACTTGATAGGTCATAATGGCTAGGATCCCTTACACAATACCTCATAATTTATTTCAGTCTGTATTATAGATGTTTCAATGATGTTAATATGAATTTGCATATAAAATATGCTTCAAGACGTTACTGTACACATAAAGATTAATAATTCACAGAATTTAAATGGAAGAGAGAACATCAAAACTGATTAGTTTACATAAGGGTAAGATTCATCCTTTCTGTGGAAGACTAGCAGAAAACCTAGGCATCATGTAAGCCTCACTTAAGCCCTCAAAATGCATCTTAAATGGATTTTAACTGGTGCATAGGCTTTGCTGTGGCAATTGGTGAAGTAGTGAATTTAATATGGAAGAGAATAATGCATTTCTAAATGCTTCCCAGTTCTAGAAGTAAATTAGTAGCTCTTCTAGGAGCATTCAAATCCCAGCAGTCCCCAAAATTTTACTTTCTTTTTTGCAAGAGAAGTGAAATTCAGTTTAGGTGAAACACGTAAAGTGCCTTCCTCTGTGAACAATCCCATCTGTTTTGGGTCATGTCTGCATCAGCAGCCCTGGAACAACACAGTACAGAGATGGTCGACCTACTTCAGAGGATATGGATACATCTGCTATAGGACAATTATTTAACCCAAATTTATATTCCAACTCATGCATACTTAGATACTAGCTCATATTCCATAATTAAATACTGAATTTAGCCATTCGGTGGATTCTGAGGTGCCCTCAAGATCATTATTATTCATGGAAACTGTGTGTTCATCTGGTTACTGAGATGAGATTAAATGTTTGGATATGTTGACTTTCATTCAAGAGATATGACTGAACACAGGCAGAAATTTCAAAAAAGGGCTCGTATTTTTCTTTACCAGCTAATACTTGTGGTTACAGAACAGTGCTGGCACTACTAGATGGTTTTGTAATAAGAACCCGACAGCCGCCAGTAGCAGAGGCTGAGGGAATGAACAGAGGAAGAGGTCAAGCATATAGTCATGCTTCCCTGGCATAGCATCCCAGCTTCTGGCAAGTTTTCCAGACATCCAGTTTTCAGCAGACCAGGCTTAAGCTGTGAGCATGGGAGAACAAAGAATACCTACAGAGTTTAATAATGGAGAATGTCTCAGGAGGGACGGTAGGAAAAGGGAAAGTGTGACTGGGGCTCCAAAAGCTGCTGGGAATGAGGATGTCAGAGGAAAAATAGACATGTCTAGATAATTGTGAAATAGGAGAAATGTAGTTATTCTGGATCTGTGTTGGGTGCTAGTTATTTTAAAATGTTTTATCTAATGCTTTGTTTCTAAGCAATATGTTTTGAAGCAGAGCAGCTGTTTGTAGGGTATGTCCAGGCTCAGATTGCAAAGAGAGCTGCAGGGCCTAACTTGAGTCAGGCCTGTGGAACAACACTAGTTTATAAAACAGAAAATATACAAAACACATTGCAGCCTCAGAGTAGAGGCTCTGTGGAGAGGTAAATGTACAGGAGCCTGTAAGATCCAAGAAATTCTTCCCAAGTCCACATAAATCCCAGGAAACTCAAGTGTCCCATTCAAAAATGCCTTACAGATAAAGGCTTATATCCTTATGGCCAAACTCTTCTCTGCAGGAGTTACCCTGCTCATTGGGAAGGGGAAATTGTCTACACGCTTTGAAAAAGAAGGGAGAAGTGGAGTTCAGCGAACCAGAGTGATAATTGCTCATGGGCAGCATGACACCTATCAAGGCCGGGGTCAATTTGTAGCTGCCTTGTCCAGGTGGAGTGCTCCAGAAGTGTCCACTTGTCCTGGCTATGGAGTCTTCCTGTAGGACAAATTGTTCTGGCAAGAGAAGAAGATTTGATTTCAATGGATATCTTCTAAACATAGTAAAAACCAAAACAAATCTGAACTACCCTAAACCTGGGTCATAGACTGGTCAAAATTAATCATTTAATTAGAATCTATTTGGTAGGCAAAATTAAATCAAAGCTAGTTGACTTGTTTTGGATGGGTTTTTTGGTTGGTTGGATTTTTGTTGGGTTTTGTGGCTGTAGCTGTTACAGCAACTTCTTGAGTGTGTCGAATTCCAATGGGCCTTGCGGAGAAATGTCTTGATGTGAACAGAAATGCTTCCCCTAAATAGGCTGTGCCAGGCCCTCTTCAACAAGAGATATAAAACAGTATCCTGATTTCATGTCATGCAGCCTTTATATACATTGCTGAACTGAGGTCTGGGCTGTGTAAGAAGAATCCAGGCAGAAGAAACTATTTCTTAAACTGTCTCTGTCAGATGACACACGACACACTGAGACAAACTGAATTCCCTTAATTTCTCCCTATTTTTTTTCCCCTCCTTCTATATTAGGCAGACCCATGGATTGAAATGACTGTTCTTCTGGCTTTATGCATATAGAGATAGATTTATATAGATAAATGTCACCTTCAATATTTGTAATGGCAGCTCTACAATATCATTAAACATTATTTTTTCAAATTAGTTTAGAAGAGGTAATAATATTGAGCAGTTGTACAAAAATAATTCAAATAAATCCTCTGGAACATATGGAGAGGAACTGCTTATGATTGTAAAGCAAAAATACTAAATAATATACATCATTTGGGGACAGAAATTACATTATCTATGCTCTGTGTGATAATAATTACTTCACGTTCATATTCTGAATGTTTACTAGTATATTTTACAGGAATCCATTACAGGGCTTGCTTGAAAACCTCTTTTTTGGTTATTATGGATCTCATTCCTATTAAGATTCCAAGGAAATACCAGATATTACAATTACCTGTGGTGGGCTAATTATTTGCTAATTTTTTATTATTTTAAAATACATCAAAGATATGGTTCAACTATCTGAGCCTTGAAAAAATTAGTGGATTTTTTTTGTTGTTGTTTGGTTTTGCATTTTAAACATAATTTTAAAACATTCCAAAACAATTCTCTTTCTAGTTTGATTAAAAGAATCATATGAGCCTGGACTGAGACCTCCCAGCTTCCAGGCTTCTAGCCTGGAGCGAATTTCCTTAAAAAGCCTGGGAGAAGGGGGTTGGAGGGGACGGAGGAAAACGAAGGAATGAGGGAGGGAAGCCTCAACAGTGGAAGTGCTGACCAAACCTTAAGTATAGCATCAAGAATGACTGTGCTATAATACAATGCTAACAAGGACTCCTGAGATAAATACATCAATTAAAGGCTTGCAGGTGTGTCACTAGGGGTGGATAAAAAGAGGGAATGGGAAAGGATTTGTGCCAGCAGACCTTATGGTTTTGCTGTAATTAGTAATCTGTGCAGGTGTCTATTATGACTAACTGACATAAATCTTGGTTTCTGTTTTGAATATTGCTTTTGTTTCCCAAGTTCTGTGCCTGAAGGGGAGAAAGAAAATGACTAGAAGATTAATTACTGTAATGGTTACTCCCAACAAGATAAAATGGAAAGTAGTAATCTACTGAATGAGATTAAATATTGTTGTTGTTATTATTATTTTAAGATTTTTTTTTGGTAGCAGAAAAATGAAGGTAGCATAGGCTGTGCAGGGATATGTATGTACTGATTTTTGTGTAATGATGGAAAAATAAGTCTACTTTGTAACCAGACTTTCTTCAAGCTGTGTGCATAAGGCAATTCTTTTTTCTTCTTCAAAAAAATAATGGAAAGGTATTTAAACCTTCTACATTTGTGCAGTAACCTCTAATTCTAAGCACAGTGATGAACTGTAAGTAAATTTTACCATAGAGCCATGTTTTCCTTAGCCTCTCCATCTGCTCATTTTTGACACCCCTGTCATTAACTGTCATTTTCCTTTAAATATACAGTGAAGCTGAAAGGCCAGCTCTACATCACATCATTTCAGATTAGGGGCAGTTCCTTTGAGCTGAGCACTGTTTAGGTGTCAGAAAGAAGTCTCTGACCTCTCTCGTACCACAGTGCCGCAGGGCCTTAATTAGTACTGACTCCAGCCATTACTGCAGAGAGGACAAAGGCGACCACATCATTTTTCTACTTAGGAAGTTAGCGTCTGACCTAATAACTTGTCCAGGCTCGCAGGACAGTGTAATGGCCGCACAATGGCAGTGGGGATTATTTGTCAGATTCTTTGCTCCTCTGAATGTAGGAAAATCAGGGGAGCTAGCTATTATATCCTTCAGTCTTGCACGAGCTGTTTTAGGCCTTCACTCTGTTGATTTGTCATGGAGAAAATGACAGACAGAAAGGGAGTCAGATATTCAGAAGAATAAAGAGTGCGATAACAAAGTGTAGAGTGGTTTTTGCCCTGACTAGAAGCATCTGATTATTTAAAATATCACTCATCTTTCAAGATCTGTTCTGGTGCTATTGACTTTAGTAGGATTTTATCACTTATTTCATGAAGAACGAACTCAAATCTAGACTCAAATGAGCTCCTTTTTTTTCTGTCCGTCTTCCTTTCTCTCACCCATCTACATCCCATCCCCCATCTCCTAGCAGAAATTCACTATCACATGAGAAGCATTTTACAGTGCTTTTGGCACAGCATTTTTGATCTATTTCACTAGAAATTATACTCATTGCATCAGATGTCAGCATTATATAGTTCCACAGAATCTCCTTAATTTTCCTATTTGTTTAGTAACATTCCACAGAGAAAGCTTCATGCCAGAATAGAACCATTTCTTAATCTAGAACTCTTTCTCTCTCTTATTTTATTTTTCTTTCTGAAATTATTCAAAGCAATTGGAATTGCTGTAAAAGTTGCACGGTCTCACATCACATTCCTTTATTATCAGCCAGTGTCACATGCTGCAGCACAGAAGCGTGTTTTATGCTACTGCAGCAGAAATTGCTTTCACTGTAAGTACATTTCAGAGAGTTGGCAAGATGATCTAAAACTTGCAGCAAGCTAAGACTCTGCTGATGATCCGTTTGTCAAGGTATAGGTATCATGAATACATAGTATTTTTGGAAGCTATTTAACTGTAAACAATTTGTCTATTAGTTTGAGGCTTGAGATTTGTCCTTTTTCTGTAGACAAGAAGTAATTCTTCCTGTTTGTCTTACACCTCCCTCAAAGCGAAAAGATAGAGAAGGAAAAATTTTGTTCTAATTCTGATACGCTTTTCCACGCATCTTTTGGTTCTAATTCTGATACTCTTTTCCACACATCTTGGTCTTTGTAATTTCAGTTCTAGTTAGGATTATTTTTACTGTAGTGACTTTGAGCCAGGTCAGAGTCTCAGAAATACCGTAAAGTTACTGCATCTCCAAGGAAATCTCATCTGAAGTGATCACACAAAGGTAATTACAGTATTATCAAAGCTGCAAAATGTTGCATTAGTATTTCTTGTGCTCAAACAGCATTTAAAGCAATAGTGAGCATTTAAGTTCTTCAACAGGGCCCAAACTGAGCAAAATTTGCAAGAGACTAGACAAGTTTCTATACAGAGCTATAACATGGGATAAGGCTGTTGGGGCCAGACGCTTCAGTCTATGACAGTGTGATCAAGCATTATTTCATTTAGTCTGTGAGCTGAAATAATAGCCTATAAAGTGTTTCAGAGCAGTCCTTTGACTACATATCATATATTGCAATTTCCTTATTCTCTTTTAGATTACCCTCATACATTGATTTTTTTCTGAGCAGCAGGAAGGTGAACTTTACCTTTCTGAGCATAAATAACTCCCGATTCAGAAATGTTCATTTCACCAGAAAGTTAGAGCACAAATTAGGTCTATATGAAGGAAGGGGCTTCTGACTTTCTGTGGATCTGTATGTCTACAGAAGTTTATTCTCCAGAAATGGGAACAGTATCTACTGGCAGCTATTTCTGCAATTTAGCTGATGCTTTTTTGACCTCCATTTGCTGAAGAACAATATCTGGTCTGTGATTCTATTCATAAGTTAGATTAAAATTTTAAAGGACCACTGCCTAGCAACTTATGCTTCTTAAGGCTTGACACTTCTATTATGAAAACCACCTTAAAATGAGAGTTGCTTGCCATCATTTTCCCATTGCACTGAAGCTCTCAAGAAGGGCAGATGGAGAAGAGCCTCCATGCAGCATAAAGGCTACCTGGATGCAGGAATCCCTTCCACCTGCCACAGAGCCAGTCGTGGGGGCATTGCAGGCAGCTACGTTCAGCTGTCATGGATGAATGGCAAAAAGGGAGATCTCATCTTCCCCTGTGTCATTTGTGTAATCGAGATTAAACACATTTTCAGATTATTGGCCACTTCACTGCCTCTCCTCACTGGTAGTAAGGCAAATGAGTTGCTCTGGCAGAGGGACATGGAACTGCCTGGGCTGTGGGTAGAGTAAGAAACTAGGGAATGTGGTGAATTTGTATGAGAGTTTCTCTCTCACCAGAGACTTCCTTTATTTTGTGCCCTATGAGGAAGGCTAGAAGTTCCTCTAAGGTGGTTGATTTACTTCTAAGTCTATCTGCTAAGGTAGTCTTTAGGATTTGAATTCAGGGGACTGGAAGGTCACTAGTGTGTACCATGGGGAAGGAATAAATAATCAATATCCTATTTGCTTTTATGAAGCTGTTACTTGTACATACACAGTAAGGACTGTACACATGCAGAAGAATATACATGGTCATTAATAAGTGAAGCCTTAACTGAGCTTACCAAATATCTTACAATTTTTTTTTATGTTACTGTTTAATAATAGACGTTTTCTAACTTCGAACAGTTGGATGTTTTTTTAAAGGTTGTTTGAGGGAAAAAAATCCATAAATGAAGAGTAAACAAAGACAAGGACTACTTTTTGAGAACATTAAAGCCTAGACACAAACTAAGAAAACCCAAGAAATCAAAGTTGAGGTTGACATGGTATTTTTCTGGTTTTCACTTGTGTTTATATGTACCTTCCCTGTTTTGTGTTTTGTTTTTCTTTTTTTTTTTTTCCTTCTCCTTATGTTGTAAGATAAGGAGAGAGTGTCATGCTTAGAATATTCTAGCTTTTGTTGCTTTGAGTCATGACTTTACTGTTGCTAAGACCTACCTCTTTGGGCTGTGAATAATAATTTTTATGTCATGATGGTATAGTTAAAAGAATCAGATCATTTTAAAGCATATTCAACCATCCTTTTTACTTACTTTTAATCAACTTGTTCTTCCAAACAAGGTATGGAATTGATAGCTGTTATTGATTGCTTGTAGCATTACCTAATCTTCACTAAATGTAGGAAGCTTTTCAGATTTAGAAAGGTGGCAGAAAATGTCTAGTAATGATGCTGCTGGGAATTGAAGCTCAATACCATGGTCAGTATAAAAGTGATATAGCTATAAGAGGTATTTTATTATAGACCCATTGTTTTTTATTAAATGCTCAAGGTGGTGTAATTTACAGATATTTTGAAGTTGCTTATGTTGTTATCAGCTGTATCAGTATTTCATTTGTTTGAATTTCCACCAAGAAAAACTTTTGTTGAAGATAATTTGCTGAAACTTTGGAAAACTACAGAATGTAAGGAATACAGTACTGTAATAATGTAATAAAAGGGATGTCATTTATGCTTTCAATACAAAAAGGAAAATATAAGAAATCATTACTAAAACAGATATAAACGTGACCTTCACTGTAGTTCAGTAATTATCCTAGTCCACGGTATGGTGTTTGTATCATGATTCCCTTTATTTCCTCTTTGTTTTCATTTTTATCTGGGTACTTCACTGGTGAGTAATAGCTAAAGGGAACCCATTTATGCAAGGCGAGCATTCAGTTTGCAAGTGAATTTGCTTGTAGCTATTGCCACATTTGAACCTCACTAATGTACGTAAATTAAAAACTCTGGTATTTGGATCGCTCCTGTTTGAAATAAAAACAGAATCTGATCATTACAATCTGCAAGCCAGGTATTATCACTGGACTAGTGAGCCGCTGATGATAAATTGTACTGAATAGCTTGTGGATAGAATATTTTATCTCAGTTCTCTATCACACAGCACTGCATAAAATAAGAATGATTCATCAAGCATGAGAGCTGGTGGTTTATGAAATTCATTGCTCACGGCAAGTGTATTTTTTAAAATTCAAAAGACAAAGCAACTCACAAGGGTTATTTAGTAATCAGTGTGAATTACTTCTAGGTATAAGCCTTAGTGGAAAAAATTAAAAATACATTTGCTGTACAGGAAGCATTATTGCTGTAGGTGCTATAATTTAACTGCTTCTCATCTATACTTTTGTTTTATTGTGTGTGTGTGTGTGACCATTTTGGATTCCTATCCTCCTCCCCTTTATTTTTAAAAGTGAAACTGCATAATCAGTTGTAACAGGATTATTACATCGAACAAGTCTATTCTATGCTCTCAGCAGAAACATCTTCAGGGGCTTGTACACCTTAGGCTGCAGAGGATATTTTGTTTATTCAAAAAGACATGTAAAAGGAGAAGAGCAATATAAAGTCATCTTTTTTTCCTTCAGATTTACAGTAAGAATGTTTCATTTCTTCTTGTGTATTGATGTCCCAAGGCAATGTTCCAAATGAAAAGATAATAACTTATGAAGAAGTGTCAAAAACTAATTAAGTTTTGTAACTTGTTTTTCCTTCACATAAAGTATATTTTTCATCACACTGTCCAGTCACATGCTGGGATTTCTGCTAACATCATCACATGCCAGTCACACCAAATCTCAGTGGTTCTTCTACTCCTGTCATTATTTTCAGCATCAATTAATTTTCTTGTGACCTCGCCTTTAGAAAATGTAGCAGGGAATTATCAGTGCATGCTTTGTACAGTCTATTTGGAAGGCATTAGGCCACTGTGTGTATTTGAAAATGGAGTAGGCCAAACATTATATTTTCTCACCTGCAGGGTTGCCTAGTAACCTGAATTAAGGATTTTCACCAAGCCTTCAAGACAAATAGAAAAACTGTAAAGCAGGTTGACCCAGGTGGGAGACTCAGACCCACTCATGTAGATTAGCATTTTGAGTGGGGAAGTATAAAACACAGCTCCTCATTAACATCATTGTGGAAATAGTTTTTGTAATTAAACCAGCCTATTTTCTTGGCAAGTGAAAAGCATGTGATGCATCGTATTTCACTGTTGCTAAATTTGTGAAGTACACTTTGTTTTACTTTTTGACATATTATTTGCTTGTGGACTGTCAAAACTGAGCACTCGATGAAGGGATTGAGGAAATGTCTTTAAAATACGTAAATATCTCTTTGGTGGCGTTCTCACTAAAAGCATGCACGCTTGCCTGTGTTGGGTAGCAGTTCACGTAGATATGTTCAGCTTTCATTTAATCACTTCAAGGAACTAAATTCCTTGTTTAATGTATTGCCATTGAAAAGAAAGATTAGTGTACTTTAGAGGTGGGGGTCATTCTTTGTAACGCTATTACAGCTTTGTCCTTGACATGCAAGATTCCTCCAGAAAAGGAAGAGGAGGGGGGGGAGAGCTGGAAATTCTGCCTCAAAGGTACAAAGCAAAGAAGTAGCACAATTAGAATGTCGGCACATAGTGACAGTCCTCTGCAAATGATGGTGTCAGGCCACTGAGGGGCCGAGGGTGGCAGGAGTGACATTCACCCTAGCAAGATGGAAATAAATGCCCTGTTTGATAAAAGAAAACAGACAATTTATGTATACCCTGAAGAGTTAACAGCTAGTGAGCCATTCCTATGGGTCAAGTGCTGCATTTGCATTTTGATGGGATGTTATCAAGTAATTAATGCACCAGTCAGGATTTATTACCTCAGGAGTGAACTGAAAGGTTCATTACAAAATCGGTTTCACTTGAAGATAGGCATTTCCTCAGAGTTAGCTTTTGACATGTTGTTCCTAGCTCTCTCTGCCTGTGGCAGCAATGGTAGAAGGCCAGTGAGGTGAAATTCATTGCTTAATAAGGGCATTCACTTTGGGTATTCTTGTGATAATAAATGTATACATCAAGGCCGCACTGCCTTGTCAGTTTAATTGCTTCTTGTGCTCCTTAACAAGCCAATCTTAATCAGTCTGGACCATGTTATGAATAATTTAGGGATCAGCAGACTTCACGCTTAATAAGATATACTAGATTATAAAACTTAAGTGCACTGTTTATAGAAAGCACAGAAAACACTTTAAGTTTTTATTAGCAGCAAGGAAAAAAACCAAAACAAACCCAAACGTAGTAGTGAGGTTTTCTAACACTTGCATTTTGTGAGCAACAGCTGTGTGTCTCCATGCCAAAACCCCCTCCACTTCTGTCAAAGGGCCACAGTTCGGCCTCTCTGTCCCCGTAAGCCTCCGCCAGACATAATGGGAAATTTGAGCAGGCCATGAGATTAAAGCCCAGAATCTGTGGCCAACCAGCAATTGTCATTTTAGAAAACATTCTTTTTATCTTTTTAAATGCAAAGCAGATCTTATTTTAAAACATTTTCTGATGGACAAAAATTACCTTTTTGTTGTTTGGTGGTTGACTGCCTACGTGGATTTTGATGCAGCTATTTAGATTTGAGATTGGGTTGCCAAACATGTATCAACAGTACGATTTTTAAATGTTTTTCCTTTGTTTAATGATAAAGGTGAAATATAGGATCAACTGGAAATCACTCAAGGATAAAATGTGAATTATTAAAGTAAAATACTTTTTATTTATTAAGGTGATACAGAAATACATTAAAAAGTAACAGAAATAGTCTCCAATCTCTGTGAGCCTATTATAGTTCCTCCATCTAATAAGTGTTGTTTGAGTAGAAAGGAACGTTTAACTTTTTTGTTTTAAAAGAATTCTTTGTCCTCCATTTTACCTCAACATTTGCAGGCTATAAGTTGTCCACAGAGTAATGCATCATTCAGTTTATGACATCTAATAAAGGCCTACTGCAAGCATTAGAACCAGGTGCTTCAACAATTTTCCAGTCTGCTTGTAGCTGCTTCTGTTTGTTCTCTTGTAGCCTAGATAGGAAAGAAAGAAAGGGGAAAAAAAAAAAAAACCCACAACCTAACAAAGACGCGCAACATTTTTCATTATTTTCTTTTTTATTCCTTTCTCTTTAAGCCTTGACACATGCTGACAGCACTACGGTATCATTTGATGCCCGTGTAAACAATAGCTGCATGTATTTCTGAACACAGAGCGTATTTATTAGTATAAATACAGATGTAATTAAAGGCTATGCTTTCAGTCGTTACATACCGTATTAAAATAATGTTATTGTTCAAATACATTTATGAATCAGGAAGATAGGTACCAGTAAATGAAAAAAACAACTTCAAACCTATTTCCCAACCTATAGCTGGACTATCATACTCCTTTGTTCTTGTGCAGGTTAATAGAGATTGAGGAGATGGGCAGAGGAAAAGCAGTGCAATTTTCTGCTATTTAAGCTTGGCGAAATGGCACTCTTCAGGAAGCAGCAAAAAGTATGAAAGCGTAATAGGCATTTTAAAAGTAGAAGTCCATATAGCTGCTTGAGGGATCCTCAGATTTAGGCATGCATAGAATCACGAATGAGATAATCAGCATTGTGAAATTGAAACCTGTCTGCTGCCTGCTGCTGTTCTTCCCTCTTTCAGTGGAGTGATTTGTAACACTCATCTTCTTCAGGCAAGGCAGCCTTCAAGATTATCCAGAACTGTCAATAGTAATTGCCAAAGTATTTTATTACCTACAGAAAATCAAAGGAATTTTATAACCAACAGTTATCAAGTTTCAATACACGGTATAAAGAGAGCAATTTTAGTTGGAATACAATCGTGTTTGGCTTGCTTTTATGTTCTTGAGACAATTCCTGTGCAACCAACTACAACATTCACTGTATTTAAGCTGGAGGCAAGAATATGCATGTGTACTTGTAGTTTAAAAAAATTACATAATGCTTACAAGCTTCTGCAAGCAAGTGGTTTTTAATTGCCATGCAGACTATGCCTTAACTAATTACTTCTAAAAAGAATGAGGTTTCTGTAAAACTTGAGATGACATTTTGAAATTCTGACAGTAGATATAAGTTTAACTGGGGCATTCTCTGTCATGAGGTAAATAAAATGCCTGGAAATTGGCAAAATATGACACTGATTATAAATCTGAAAACATTAATGTTGCAGATCTTATTATAGCCTCTGAATATTACTGCTATGTGAACCACAGTTGTGATTGTCAGCCGTTCATTTAACACAATTCTGTTTTGCTACAGGGTCAGCCATGATTCAAAGCTTTTCAGATCCTTGGCTTCTCACTCAGGCTATGCATGAGTGAGAACTGCATCTTCTGTTCAACAGTGCTTTTCTGAGCCGTGCATTTCACTTTCCTTCTCTGGCACCAGGGAAAAGGAAAGTGTGACTGTCTAAATGTTTGGTGGGAGAAAATTCAGTTTCTGCTTTTGACAATGTATTTCCCCTCTAATTCATAACGTCAAGACTTCAATGGCACAACTGTCTCTGTGGGTTCTTTTAAAAACAAATATACAAATTCATGTATGAAAAATAAATTGGCATGGGGAAATGCCTCTTTTTAAGCTCCAAGCCAGATAGGTGCACTTGTATTTTGAGTCATGTGCACAGGGTTTTATTCATGGCACCAAAAAGCAGGTGTCATTTCTATTGAGGGACTGCACTGAAAGAGAAATAAGCCATGAAAAAATTTTATACTACTACAGCTATGAAGCCATGATTATAGCATAACAGAGAGCTCTCCTTTCAACTGTGTACCTCCTTGCTCTTTCTCCATAAGCTTTTGTTTTTATAAAAAGACCTGTTAATTGAATTATTAATTGTTGTTGAAAGGCTAAAGTGCTTTACCAAGAACCTCCTTTCATAGCACTGGAATATATGAAAAATTTAACAAAATGGTAATTAGGGGAGAGGTTATTTATATACTATTAAAATGCTGATGTAATTATCAGAGAGTTATTCAATTACACCAGATAATAGACATTTTTAATGTAAGGAAGATGGCTAGCCTGCTGGAATTTTGCTAATATGAGGAACCTGCCCTGGGTCCTGTATTTTTTTCACTCTTATAATTTATACTAATTTGTTTATATTGTACAGTGTGTGAAACATGCATTGCTACATTATTCCATCTAGTATTTCTGTATGGATTACAAAAATGTATTATGTACATCAACCAAAATTTTGCAGATACTTAAGCGCATCAGAAGGAATGGTACTTCATTACCTCACCTGCACATCCTGAAAGGAGGAACATTTAGGGCTAACACAGAGTTAACAATCTCATTTCTAGTTTACTTAGAACTGTAGGTTTGAACTGAATAATGTCAGGAGCAGCTGATACTTGTATTTTTGAGGGGCTGGAACTTTGTATTTGAACTAGATGGGTGCAAATGCTATTCCCTTTAGTCCCCGGTTGCCTTAGTAGAATATTGTCCCATTGATAAATCTGGAATTGTCAAAAGCCAACATGGGCATGTTGCCACAGTATCATATGTATTAAAAGCATTGGAGTTTTTTGTTTGATTCATTTTAATTTACACTTTTCCACTCTGGTTGTATGCTTAAGCATTTTAGAAGTCTCATTCATTTGTTTATTAAAATGAAGTAATCTAAATAGTACAGAGGAAGCATATACTCTATTATTCCAGATACTAAATAGCTCAAGGAATGACTAGTGATCGTTTTTCTAATCAGATGTATGATCGTGGAGACTGTCATGATGTAATGGTGATCTGGACATGTGGCTATAATACCATTTTCTCAGAAGAGGAATGAATTGTCTCTGATTCTAAGCTGATTGAAGTATTGGCATTCAAAGAATCAGAGCATAGGAACAAAAGAATCTGTTTGTGCAAAGCTGTACTACATCTCATATTAACCTAAAATGTCTGGCAACAAAATTGAGTCTTTTTAAATTTTTTTTTTTCTTCAAAAGAAGTCCAGAATGCAAGCTGTTGGAAGTTTTAAAACAGAGGAAAATGCAGAACAAGATATTTGTAGATCATAGTTCAGATGCAGTTTTCTGTTAGGACACAGAATCTGAAAATGCTCCAGCTAAAATCAGCTTAGCAGTAGCACAACTCTATTAAATTTAGCAGAGCTAGTATTAATTTCCACTAGTTTGTATGAGAAAACTGTAATTGTCACTCATTACTGTAGAGAAATAAATTGCATTTCTGTCTTAAGTCTTTGTTTGTTTAAACCCTGTATGGTTGCATTTAACATTGGATTAGGTAGAGTAAGAGTTTACTGAGAAATTGCACAGCTGTATTTGTACAGAGCTGTACCTGATTTCCCACCTCCTGTAGTGTGAGCAGTGGTAAGTGAACTGTTTCTGTGTTGTTCACTCACTCTGTCAGATCGAAACTCAGCTCAATAGCATTAAACTAGCTCCCATTTGAAAGATTTGTCTTACAAAACCCTGAAAACTGCTCTGAACATGCATACATTGATTTTGTAGCTGGAATCTCCTGAGCTTTGATGAAAAGGAGACTCCACATGCAGGTGAAAGAGGGTTTACCTCTTCAATATTAAAAAAGAGAAGATTAAGGATTTTAGTTCAGCTAAGGCTGAACTAATCAGTGACATGTGAAGGTAAGAGACCTGGCCTCATGCCTGTAGTATGATAATGTTATTTTCTTTAATCAAACAACAAGTTCAAGTTTCTCCAGTAGCTGCCTCTGAGTAACTGTCTACCATTATTCCCATTTGCACAGGTAATTGAATATCCAGGGGTGCAGCAATAAAGTTTTTTATTTTAGCCACAGAGAGGGAGGTATTTATCATGTTCATGACAGGAAATTTGCTCAAATTTTGTCCTGGAAAAGATGCAACTGTTACATCAATTCATGAAACACTATCTGTATGATAACATTCTAAATGCTGAGCAGTTTGGTATTCATGGAGGAGATAAGGCATTTTTTTGTAATCAGAAATTCAGTTTCCTTCCATTAAGTTCTATTAAAACATTAGAAAATGAAGATGAGTGATTTTCACAAGCTTCCAAGTTTCACTCTAAAGTAAGATGTTCATTTAGGCTTCCAAGTTTGAAAACCTTTCTTTTTTGTCCTTGCTAAAGGCATATTCTGCACAGTACTTGTGGTTATCATAGCACAGACAACTATGTGAGTTTTAGTGGAAGAAGAGTAGGATATCTTTAATTTGCACATGTCATCACTGAGAAGAGAATGTCACCACAATGTAATGCACAACATCCTGGGGAAAACAATAGTTTTTCACCTTCTTGTATTCACCTGTGGAAAGTCAGATAGCAAAAATGTTGCTTGAAATTGTGGCACAGGTAAGGCTTTGCAACATATAGAGGGAGAAGGCAGTAATTGTTTGAACAAACTAGCTATGCTGTAAGATATCATAGCATGTTACACATATATCTAAACTTAAGTCTTATCAGCCATGCTTTTGATCTGTAGTAAGAAATACAGTAACAAAACTAAAATGAATGCTACAGAGACAGATAAAGCTAGATAAGATGTTTTCAGAAATTAGATAACATTTATTTTTCATCATTTATAAGAATCACTTCTTGTGCCTCTTAGGCATATGGTAGTAGCATTCTTGCACAGCGTGGTTTTTCTTTAGCAGATCTGCTCCCCTGCCATCCTTAAACTGAGGTCACACTCCAGAAGCACATGAAAGTCCAAATAAAAGAGAGTAGCTTCTTAACCATATCTCATAGTTTTAAAACTAATGATGACTTATCTGGAAAACTAATTGTGGATGATGACTTAGCCTTACTTCAGTCTGAACATAGAGCAGAGAGGACAAGAAAAACAAGCTCTAAAATAACTCATGGGACTGGAGGATTATTTGTCTAACTCAGTGAAATTGAGAATAATCTTCAAATACTGCAGTAAAAATAATGTGCAAATACTGCTTAGTAAATTTGAGTTAAAACTCAAATGTATTTAATGGACACATATATTCTTGAAAGTATTTAGTGCTTTTATTGACAGTGAAATATTTATTTTACTACAGCATTTCCAGTTTGCTTGAATTACGAGACTCAATAGCACATCTATAGCAATTCCAAACTGAGGAACTTAAAAGCGGTAATGATGAATTTAGGCCAGTTGCAATTTAAAGGAAGGTTGCTGACATTTTAGAATTACATGATTCTCATGGAATTCATTTCATACTTTAATTCTGTTATACCAAGAAATGTTAGATGCAAGGGTAGAAGCTGAACTAGTAGCTTTTTTTTTTTTTTCCCTAAGCCAATTCATAAAGATGTCCCTTCACCTCTTTGATGTGATAAGAAAGTGTTAAATCAAAGTGAATCCTTATTCTGCATCTTGGGACAGAATACTCCTTAAGCCAATTGTTACTATTCCTGAGTGTTTTAGACAGTGAACCATGCATCTCTCTCTGCACATCAGAGAAGATTGTAGCAGTCATTGTGCCACCTGCTATCACTTAATTAGTATAATCATCTAATTTGCAGTTGGAAATAATGGCATCATGCACTTTTTAGTAATTGTAACCGTCATAATATATTCCAAATTATGTTACACTAACATTATGTGATTTAGAAATATTAGGAGAGGGTATTTGCTTTGCATTTGTACACTGGTCTTTCTGATCTTGACTCTCACCCAGCACCAAAAGTCCATAACCAGTTTTCTGTTTTATTATAATCCTAAAGATATCACTGATTCATATCATAACTCTGCAAATGAGCATGTGGTAAGTATGATTTAACCTTTAGTGGACAGAGAAAAGAAGAAATAATGGAAACAGCAGCTTGACATAATGTATAACCCACCCAGACTTCAAAACATTTGATCTTGTTTCTTAGCAAAATAATTTTTTTAAAAACAGAATGTTGGTGATCATGTATGCAAGTTATATTTCATATACGTTCTGCTTGTGGTTCTCGGCTTAAGGAATAATTTCAGTTGATCAGAATAGGTCTTAGTGTTTAAACATTACTATACTGCAGTGGTTTTTTTTGCTCCTGGAGATTTCATCACAGCAAATGAATAGGTAATAAATGAGTCAGTTTGGAGCTGCTTCATTTCACTGGACGGTTCTGGGCTATGAGGGTTCAAAAACAGAGAGAGAGAGAAAAAGAGAAAGAAATAGGCAATGACATGAAGGGATACAGGCAAACCTGAGCCACTGTCAGAGCTAACCCTCCCCCATTCCCAATGATACTGTCTGGCTAAGCAAAGCACTGCCACATATATATCAGGCAAGGTTATTACCACTCTGCTTTGTAAACATGCTATGCCTCCTGGACATCTTCTATTTTTATTTCATTTTTGTGTTATATCTTATATGTAAATCTAGGCTGGCGAGAGTCAGGAGGCATTCATAGCATTGGGCCAAATTCATTCCAGGTGCAGTTCCAGGTCTGTTGACTTCAATGAAATTACACCTGGGATGAATTTGGTCTATTATTAACTATAGAGATTACATGTCCAGCTTCCATAGTATACTAAAATACCCAGAATACATATAAATAATGAAGTATGTAATTACAGTCCTGGTTTTAATTTGTGTTCCTAAATGTACTGATGCTTTTGCACATGTTTATAGTTATAGCTATGCTATTGTAGTATATTTTTGTTTAGTGCAAATATATTTGAGTTTTTCTTTACAACGGAGATACACACAGTGTTTACTTTCAAATGTCTCAGTAAGTCTTTCAAAATCCATATGATGGCTGATTGCTTATAACGATATTAAATTATATTGGTTTTAAATATCAAACAGAGAGAGAGAGAGAGAGAGAGAGAGAGAGAGAGAGAGAGAGAGAGGCAGATGCAGGACATCATGATACTGCACCTTAAAATCATTCTGCAAACAATGGGCTTACCTTCCTATGGATTATATGTTAATCAGTAAGCACAAATAGGTGATCTTGTCAGAGTTGATACGAGCCAATAGAACCGTTTCCTATCAATGCGAAAAATTTCATTCATTTTTATGTTTCCTGTCTCAAACCTGTTAAGACAGGTCAGGAATTTGTGCCTGACCAAACCCGAAAGCTAGGCAGTATTTAAATGGACTCTTCCTTCAATAGGATATAAAAAGCATAAGTATGACTTACCTCTGCACACATCTAATTCCGATTGCTTTGCCTGTGTCGTTTTGTACATTCCTGCATCTTTCAGCATGGCACACTGTGAAGACCTAGTAAGCGAGTTAAAGTCAGATGACGCTAACGAATCCCAGCGCAAATGACTGAATCAATAGGAAACCAGCCACTGCTGTTTAAGTGTATCGATAAATGTACCTTTATTTTCTCTTGAATGGATAAGTGTCGCAGTTAAGAGTCCTATGGATCTCTTAATTGAAAGTTAATTTTAAATCAATAAAGAGAGTCATTTAAATATTGATCAGTCCTTTCTACACGAATTGTTAGCTGATTTTTTTTTTTGAAACAACTTTGTTTAAATGCAATCAATAGCCCACAATCAGTGCGTTCCATAAAAAATTGACAGATGTTCCCAAAATGCCTGCTAGGCATAATCTTATCTGTTTACATATGTAGCATAGATATTCCAGTTGTTTTCAAATGTACCCAGGTATCTATGGCAGAAATGTGACTTCCTTAAATACCAAACTGCACTACTAAAATGCATTCTTCCCCTTGTTGTTCAGAAGGTGGTTTAAAATTAAAAAGAGTTCTTGGATTTCTTTTGATTCTACAAGTAATATTCATATTGTTTTACTAGTGCAGACAGACTGCAAAAGAAGAATGACCTTGTTTTGTACACAGGGAAAAGAGAGATAAGCACTTAAGTGAAGCACATGTTCTCAGGAATTTGTGTGTCATAATCCATCAGATGTATTACTATATGCAAAATGATACCTAGCTTTTAATTACATAGACATTTATGTACACTTTGTATATGCATGTTGAATAGTAAGGACTTTCAGCTTTATTTCGTGGATATGGTCTCTCTCCTCAGCAGCACACAGCAAGACTATTTTGTCTCAATTTGACAAAGCACACAGTTGAGTTAAAAGGATACAAATTTCATTTCATGAGATTCACTGAGATTAACCTAATAAAATAAACGTAGCTACATGTGGCTTTCAGCATTTCAGCAAATATGACACTCTTAAGATGCCTTCCCCCAACACTTTCAGTAATTTGCCTGCAGTGGCCTGGCACAATTTAGTTTGTCACACCTAGCGTTGAAGTCAGACTGGACACTTTGGTACAAGCAATATGAATTGAATTTTTCTCCTGTACCCTCTAATTCATTACAAAGTCATACTTTGATGTACACAGTTCTGAAGTCCATAAGTTGGCCTTTAATGTTATTTTCCTTATTTTCCAATTTTCAAATCCAGTGCCTTTTAAAGGAGGTTTGTACTTTAAAGTAATTAAGCCCTTTTTGAAGTATGAGAACATAAAGATGATTATAAAAAAATCAAAAAATTACACATATATACGATTTGTCAAAAGTAACATTTTCTCTTTCAGTGATCAGACTCAAATGTAAAATAAAATTGACTGACAATTATTTTGACGGACATCTAACTGAAGACTGGTACCATAATAGTGTGTCCTAAGTGGCAAACTAAAAATTAAGTCCCATAATTAAAACTGTTTATGACACATAGTAATTTAAGGCAGAAAATAATCATTTTTTTTAAGAACACTGTCTAAGGAGAATAGGGGTTGCTTGGGGGGAAAAACATCTGACATGCAATATAATTTACTCTATTTTTGCTATTAATACAAATGCTTCCTGCTGTTCTGAAAATCCACTATTTCTTAATCCAGCATTATTGTCCTCTTAATGCAGCATTTCAAACCCATTTTGCTCCATTTTCTCTTAGAAAAGCCATATTAAAAAGGAAGATTAAAAAGAAAGAACCAGGTATCATTGGTTGATATGCATATGGGTTCAGCGTGTGAGGATGCTGTTTCTAGGACTGGCCTTAAGGTGTGACTGATAGATCTTATTTGTCTGATAGAGTTGACCAGGGAAATAGAGCTACAGCTGGTTACTTCATTAGGTCCTCTCATTGATTGAACCCTGCTGAAGTGATGCAGCAGGCTCCTGAGATAACTGCTGGTAATAGAACAAAATGAATTCTTATCACAGAGATTGGAAAGGCCATTAACCCTGGCCTCCAATGCTTTTCAGAGGTCACAGACAGGAAGCCAAGCGGTGACTGGGAAAACTCTTTTCTGTCTAACTACAGGTCATGTTAGAGGGGGTCTGTGACTTTTTTACCCTTCGGCTTCTGTACAGATGAAACTGTTACACTGGCAGATGTTAATAATCAGCTGTAAATAAATATTGGAAGCAGAAGAAGAAAAATGAGAAAGCACAGGAATTTTTTTTCAATAAATATTTAATAAAAGAGCAATTGTTTCTGTGATATTTACTGCCAGTTCTGCTGTAGATTTTTGCTTAATACTTTTCCATATAAATTGAAAAAAGAAATACGTAGAGGCACTTAAAAACAGAAATTTAATATGGTTTTATATAAGAATACCTTTCCTTCCTCCCTTCAAAGATGAGAATTATAATTGCCTGCCTGCTTGCCTTATTCAGCAAGCCTATCACCAGTTCATCTGTGAATTAGTGCAGGGCGCTGTTTGCCTTTCACCTGGTTGAGAAGGGTATATATCTAAGTAACAGTCCTATAATTTACATTTAATGCAACCTTTCAATTGACCAAGAGCCCACAACCTAAGCCCCCATCTCACAGCTGAGGACTTTCCCACATTTGTCAAGTCAGTGCCACTCCAGCATCAGCCAGCAGAAATCATCCATTTAAAGCCTGGAGCTGCACATGACAATTTTCCTATTGCTTGTGAGAAATCCAGCCATGGCAGAGGTAGCTTTGTGTTTTACTTTTTTGACTCTTGCTTTCAGCAGCAGTGTTTTATTGTGCACATGGATTAAAAAAAAAATACAGTGGGATGCATCTTATAAAATTAAATGGAACATTTTCTCTTTATTACTGACATATTTAAGGCTATGCAGATATGTGTTGTAGGTTGATTTTAGCAGTATGTTGGTGGCTTCTATCCTTGTGATTGTGATTTAATTTCAATGTCTGTGGTCATGTGGTATTCTCTGCTGGAGCCAATCTTTCACAAGGAGCAAGTTCATTTAAATGTAAATGGGGTCCTGTGGATGGAAAAACTACATACTTCATGTCTTCAGCGACCCACCCAAGCATTTGGTTTGGCCTTCCATGCATAAATAATAACAAGAAGGTATGCTGTCATTGCCTTGCTTGAAACACCAGAAGTGGTTTGGCACAGCAAAAACCCCAAGCACTAAAAAGAGATTGGTTTGGATAAACTCACAGTTCAGATCCCCATCCTGATTAAACAGTGTAAAAAAAAATATAAAAAAGGAAAAAAAGTAAGAGAGAGAGAGTTATGGAGTTATTTTGAGTTGTGAATTACAGGAACAGCTGAAAACCAACTCAGGCTAAGAACATACCATACCTAAAAATACTCTGAAGTAGCAGAAAGCTTGTCATTTTGTTAACTTGAATGGATTTTTGCTCTTAATTGTTTGTAGCAATTTGCAAGAGTGGGATGTGAATGTGGTATAAGTGGCAATATAATTAGCATTAATTTAGCATAAAAATGCAAACCTACATTTTCTAAGTAGTTACCTTCCCTTCCACTAAAACATGGAAATATATTACATAACTCTAAAGTATGTGTGGCTTTTTTTCAAGGTGTTATTAAATATGACAAAATGGAATGCCTTTTCTTTTTTACTGTTGTATATAAGGAGATACGAAGGATTGCACAACTTCTTTTCTATCAAAATCTCTGTGGTGTATATATATTTCCACACTGCTAAACTCGTGTGTTGACTTTTCGTAGAAATACTCCAGGTGTATTTCAACAGAACTGAAAAATCTCCCTTAGAAATTTCCTTTCCCACCAAGCAAATTCATAAACAGGTTTTCATCTGTGTGGATGAATAGATATATTTTCAGGATTACTTCATTAAGTGCACACTTTTATTTATCTCATTTATTAAGAATGTTATGTTCTGTTGCAGATGTTTCAGGGCATGACACATGGGCCTGGAATCTCAGTGTGTGATACCTTTGGTGAAACTCACTTATGAAACATCCAGACTTCCAGTTAGTTGTGCTCTGCGCTAGTAACTTAGCAGAATTTTGACTTTGTTCCAGAGCTGTAATAAAAGACTGGTATTTACTGTTTTCAGAGATTTTTGAATAACATTTGATAAGCTTTCCTCTTCTTTTTATAAAGTGGCATTAGTTCAAGACGAGCTAGATTTAAGAAGTACAAGATTTGCTATCCAGGGTAAGAAACAGGATATTAGTGTTTGTGTTAGTCAGCTCTATTAAGTATAGCTGTGAATCAAATAATTTTATCCAGGAAGCTTCAAACCCTAAAATGTTCATCTGTTGGTCCCTCTTGCCTTATTTCATTGAGCTGGTTAAGTAGCAATAATCAAAGCTGTATGTTCATTTTTCCTAAAGATTCTAGTGAAATAAAGGTGTTATAGGTATAAGTAGTGATGAACAAATAGGTTTTTTTCTATCATATTATTCACCATTAGGGGATGTTTTTCATTATTTGATTACATTCCAAATGGAACTGATTTCCACAGAATCTCTTAAGTCTTCTAGATGTATTTGCTGACAACCCTATACTGTTAGAGTGTTTTAATTAAAAAAAAAAAAAAAGATAAAGATAATAGAGCTCAAATACTGTCATGACAGATCTGAAGTTCCAACCTACTTCTCGTATCAGAAAGCTCAGCAACACACCTGACATCTGAAAAACAGGGCTCTTAGTTGCAATGTGGGCAATACAGAATTTTCATTTTGTTTAGAATGTATAAAATTCTTTTCCCAAGTGCTTTTTGTTTAAGCTTGTAATTTGCAAGACATACAAAATTACTGGAGACACAAGTCCACCTCCTAATTCACTAGTCTAAAGGAACAGACTTAAGAAAACAGTGCAAATGTCAAGCACTTCATGAGAGAGAGCAAATCCAAGAGTGGGTGGTGCTAATCTAGGCACATTTGCAGAAGTGGCATAGCAAATGTGATACAGAAAATAATCTAAAGACCGTTAATAGACTAAGAGCCATTACCCTTTTTTTGGAAAATATTAGGTTTCTTGCATAATGATAAGCTATGGCAGAGAGAGAGTAGCACCACACTGATTAATCTTAAGGCAAGTTAGAATTCGAAGGGTCTTTGAATAAAGTCTTTGAAAAAAAGGATCTCTGAAAATGAGTTAATATGGTTCGATCAGAACAGCAGTATATCATTTCATGGATATTGTGAAAAGTATGAGCATCCTTAATTTAGTCACTTTTATAAAAAAAAATTAAATGGGATCCTCTTTATGATTGGAAAGACACTTGAGAGTGGGGGAAAAAAAAAAAAATTAAGCCTTTGCTCAGCAAGGACAAAGGGAAAGCCTTTCCCCAGAAAGTTGGTCATAGCTTTTTTAATATAAATAGTAACTATTAAAGGTGGCATCTTCCTGCAACATAAATTTTACTCTGCATATCCTGGAGCAAGATATCTGACTAAAGCAGCCCAAGGGCAAAAAATTCCTCATTGCTCCCAGGAGCCAAACAGTCTGTTAAAGGAATGAAATCCACCTGGCTTTCAACTATTTTCAGTTTGGGAGGTAATACACATGAAACTTCTTGAGGTCTAAATATTGAAGTATAAAACCATAAATATGGGTGGAATGATAAAATTATTGATATCTGGCCCAGGTCAGGAGATGGGGTCCAAGTTCCCAACTGGTTTCCGGTGATCTGGCTTTGGATTTAAGTCAGTGTTTCTGGAAGCTAAAAATCTGGTATGGCAGCTTCTCCAAAAACTGACACAAACACAGGCACTACTGTTTTCCTGTGGCATTGAAGGTACATCCCATCATATTTTTCTAGACTCTACAATAACAAATGGAATTTCTGGTTTTGTTTTCTTGCATTTGTAGGCTATGTTAAATGTTACATACTTTTCTGCTGTCCATGTCCAATTTAATCAATATTACAAGTGCTCCCATGTGGTAGGCGGAACAGTGGCAATAAAGTGAAATTTCCACAGCTTTTACCCATTGAAATTCTCAGAGGGCAAGATCCTTACAAACTTCACTTTGCTTCCTCTGTAATAGATTTAATGGCTCCATTCAGAAAGAAAGTCTGATGTGCATTCTCATTTTCAAAATGTAGATAGCAAACCAAGCTTTATTCTCTTACCAGCTCTTGAACTATTTTAAAATTTCAATATTCTTTACCATGCGTGTTGAGAAATGCACTTGTCTCCAGAATTGCACCAATGTTCCAGTGTGACTCTGCACATAAAAATGAGGGAGTTAAGTGCGGTAAATTCCAGACATTGCCAAAAGTTTTTGAAACTGGTGTGATTTAGGTCGGTTTAAGGCCATTTGGAATATCTTTTTCTATACATAGGAATTGGTAATGTCCACTTTGAATGAACCAACTATATTGGCTCTGTGCCACTGGGCATCCTTTTCATTTCAGAGCTTTCCTCCCAGCCGTTTAAACCATCTTTTGGGCATCTGTGTGCTGCTGAAAACAACTTTATCAAAGCCCAAGATCTGATCTTTAGTCCCAGAGTTCATTATAATAGTTTATAACTCGTGTTGTGTGCTTGTTATTTTGGTGTCCTCTGTTACAAAGAATTACTGTATTGTCTTCTTCCTTGTACAATGCATCATTTGGGCTCAGCAGTCACTAGCAGAGTTCTGCTTCATTCTTCATGACTGATTATTTGTCGTATTAAATTCTCCCCTAACAAAGAAAAGTCGTGAAGCACTGTAATCGAAAGAGATAGTGGAATCTTCACACTTCCTAGAAGATGTAGCACCAGTTCTAGCCTTTATTTACATGAAATTATTGTTTCTGTTGCTATTGTGCTCTTTCAGTGAGAAATAAACAAACAGTAGGAGGAATATTAAATAAGGGGTTTACGAAAATTAGGTTAGATGAAGAAACGATAAAAAAAGATTCAACACAATTCAAATGAAACAGCAGGGTTTAAATGATCCTGTACATCTATAAAGCTGTGTCTGTGGATTTGCTGTTACTTGGTAGGCCAACTGTTTTCATTTTATGTACCATAAAATTATTATAACTGCATTTCTGCTTAAGCAAGGGTGGGGACTCTTTAAAATGGAACAGGCTGTGTACTGTTTTCTTAATCATAGGAGCCCTAGAATAATTATCAAACAGTGTTTTCCACAGAGTTGATCTATAATTCATCTGAGGAAGAAAACATCTTCCCAATAAAAGATTTTTTTTGTCCTCAATTGTTCAAAGGTTTCTTTTTATTATTATCATTAACCCAATTATGAAATTTCACAACTTCTTCATTTCTCAGCTTTTTTTTTTATCTGCTAGTAGCTGGAGGGGAAAAACATAGGTGGAGACATTCAGTAAAAGGGTTTTTACAAGGCTTACAGTTTTTCTAAGTTACAGCCAAGGGAATTTAATTGGAGGAAGGGTTTTGGAGGGTAGCTTGTATTTTTTGACAGTTTGTAGTATTTTCAATTCCATAATTCAACAGTCATAAGAGTGTATTAAAATTCCTGATATTTGTAAAGAAGTCAAATTTGAATTGTCAGTGAATTGATTACCTGGACTGTGGGTCAACCAGAGCCCATCTCCTGCCCACACCACTGGCTGCAGCCCATAGTTACAGAATACATGACACTAAATAAATATTGCTCCATCAGGTCTGTTGTGCTCACAGCCATTAACATATTTCTTCATTCCATAGGTTGCTGTTTACAAGTGGAAGTTAGAGAATTACTTCAAAAACGAATGTACTAATGTACTAACGAATGTACTTGAGTGTAGTTTACATATGTTTTGCTTTATTTGAGTAACCCCACCCCTGTACTCTGGATTATTATGAGTTGATTATAACATTTGGGGTTGAGTTTTAGGTTTTCTATTTGCTTAGGCCTAACACAATGGTGGTGGTGTTTTTAAAATTGTTTCTTCTTCTTCTTTTTTCCCTCAGAGCTGTGACATTATTTTACTGAACTTTGTTATCCAGTGAAAGCTCATGTTCTTGCATAAGTCTTAAGCTGAGATTGTGCGTATAGCACCTATCATGAAAGATCCAAAAGTTGATCACTCTTCATTCCTGCAACAAGACATTTCTTTCCTGTTGCCAGCAGTAATGAACACCTGTAACAGCCCACAGAAGCACCCTACTTTCCTCTGGTGGCTAGGGGCTAAGCAGTAGGTCTTGGCTTCCAGTAGCAGTCCATTTTTTGGTTTTGAGGGAATAAATGACAGCAATAAGACTGAAAACCTTTGTATTTCGAATTAAGGAACACGCATGAAATATGTCTTCTCTAAAGTTTGATCAGCAACTACTTCTGGAAGAAATTGACTGAAAGCTGCTGAACCTGCATGTTGTCTTTGAAGTATTTAGCAATTTTGGTTTTACCTTTGATTTATTTTTCTATTAGAAACTAAGGGTTGAGTTCAAACTTAGTTATGCTGAATTTATGGTGGTCTCAAGTGGTATTTCTTATATGATTTTCAATGAGTAACTTGTGAGGAAGAAGATCTAGTTGAATCAGATTCCATTTTCAGCTTGTTTCTCTTAAGGCTATAGTACCTGATTTTTCAGAAGGAAAAAGCTGAAATACATTCTGTGTGCCCAAGTGGACCTTCTGACCAATCCTATTTCTATTTTATTTGGAAATGCAGGATATATGGGCTTGTCGTAGCTTGTAAAATCCTGATGAAATAGTATTTTCTTTCTATTTAAAGTTGACTTCAAATGACTTAAATAAAGGTAAAAATTATTTTTGTTACACTGATGCCCGAATTTCCTTATTTGAGAGGTGCAAAATAGTTTTACTTAACACCATGACACATGAAATGTAAGCGTTCGGCTTAGTTTTGTTTCTTTTTTCATGTTGAAGTATCTAGCTCCCCTAGTTAGGAGCAAATTTAAAGTTGTGCACTTCTGATTCCTTGTGTTCTCAGTTTCTGTTGAAGTCAGCTTGTCAACTGATTGTTCTTTCTCTCTAAATATATATATATATGAGCAAAAATATTTTTTTCTTTTTAATGATGTTCAGCATTCTAATAACTTTGTGAGATGGTCTCCAGAAGCAGCCTGCAGTGCTTGTATTTGTAGATTTTGAAATGGGCACAAGTCATGCAATCCATTTGAGTTTAGCATCCTGCCAGGCTGACATTCTCTGAAGATACAAAAACATGCATGTGATCCCTCTCAGCCATCAGCTAAAATATGGCTTTTGTTAGCCTGACAAATTGTATGCTGCACATGGGGGAATGAGTGAGGAATGTCACCTCATTGTCACATGCAGTTCAAAATAGATACCAGCTCCGAAAAGCCTTGGATGAAGAGTGTCTTCCTATTTCCTCCTCATTTGAGAGTATAACAAGTATGTTTATCTGTGCTGGTCTTGACTGTGTCAAGTGTGCTGTGCTCACCAGATGTGGAAGCTTTCACAAAGCATCTAGATAAATGTAAATGACAGACTAATGACAAGTTCCTTCCCAAATAGTGTTCGTATGAAATCAGTGATACCCCATTTCATCTCCACAACAAATTCTGAGGAGAAAGCCCCTCTTCCTTCCCTACCTGTGCTTTTGGGACAGAGACTGTTGCAAATAAAACAGGCAAGCAAAGTCTTGACTGCAGTTTCTGCAGTGAGTTGAACTGGAGCACTGCTTTTTAACCACACAATCCATTTTAAAAAGTTCCATGAGTGGCAAATGAATATATTGTACATATTGGAGAGGAAAAGAATATCTGCGCAAGCTTCTTTGGGATACTAAAGGGAGTGTATCTCTAAAAAGAGGTGTTTAGACAGAAAATTGTGGTGCTGCCAGTAGTTGCTTCATCTTGCATTTTCACACGGTTATCTGAAATGCTTGACAGATGCAAGCATTTCATGTCTTTCATGTGTGTGGCTCAGAAATGTCCCCTGATCAGCAAATCTGACTCTCTGTCAGCAACATCAAGATAGGACTGTGCCTAAAAGCCACTTGTTTAATTTTCACAGATCCTTTTTTGTTAAAAAAAGATTCATAGAAGATGTAAAAATCCAAACTCAAGCTCTTTTGCCCATATCTAAAAAAGATCTCAACATTGTATGCTCAGATGCTGTATGAGACTAAAAATAGAAATCTTTAAAGATGCATGGATTAAGTATACAGTAAGCGGCAGAATTTACTTTATTTTTTTATGAAGGTGCCTAAATTAATCTTGTTCTTATAATAAGAAACTTCATAGGGTTTTTTTTTTTTCTTTTCTCCTGGTTTTGGAAGTTATGTGATGCTTGCTTCACATAATGTTCCACTTTTCAAGTGAAATACTACTATAAACGAGTGGCTGTTATAATCCCCAGACCTCAAAGCCCAGCACACATGGCTTTGTGAACATGTGATTTGACATGAGTGGAACTTTCTTAATATATTTGTAGGTTGGTGTGTATGGAGGATATATTTTATGAGGACTATAAAATCTGCTTAAAGGCCAGGTGTTGACCATCTATTTTGCATTGGTAAAAATCCTCTGAGCCTAATGTGTGGCGTTTTGCTAATTCCTCTGAGACTGTGGAGATTCTCAAAACTGCTCAGCTTTCAGCCCATGGGTGCTAAGATTAACACTGAGCACTTCTGGAAATCAAATGTCGTGTGTTCACTTAAGCCCATTTTTGTAGTATGACCTCTGAAGATGTCAACTTCTGTGAATACCTTTACTCAACCAAAGAAAATCAATGCCAATACTTTAAAAAGTCCATTTTTTCCCCCCTATTTTTCATCTTAGTGATAATGGTGGAACTAATTTATGCTGAGGTGATCAAAACATCTTGTTTCAAAAAGAAAACAATAATTTTCACAAATGTAGCACATCTCCCCAGTTGTAATTGTGTCTCATCTTTCCTTGTCTCTTTCCATCATAAGAGAAGCTGCAGTATTTTTTTGTAATTACAACATGTATGAGTTGATTATTCTGTCTGAAAACACTGTTTGCCAACTCAAAATTAATACATTTCATCAGGATTAGAACAGATATCTGCCTCACCATGATATTTGCTAACTAAAGTCACCACACTATTCCTAAATTCCTAGGCCCTATTCCTAAATACTATTCCTAAATTAGCTAAGTTGGATCTAGTATAGTAAAGTAAATCAGTAAAATGTTACACTTTTATTCACACCATCCCTGTAAACTTCAGCCTATTTAGTGCAGGAAAATCTTTGTGCATAGAGCGTGAAGAGAAATAATGTTATATATTTAAGACAATGAAAGACTTGCTTCCATATCTGTTTCTGCTGGAGAGTTCTTTTTTTTTGTTGTTTTTTTTTTTTTTCTCCTAAGCAGGTCACCTTACCCAGCCTTTTCATAGGAGTTCACTAACTGTGTGGCCTTCATTTTCTAAGTGCTTGATTGGAGGCTCTACGATAGTGTTAAATAAGTGCTGAACACACAGAGCTGCAAATGAAAGCAATCAGTGCTGTGCTTTGAGCATATTAAGTGCTATATAGTGCTATGTACTTTGAAAAAATTGGGTCCCATCTGTATCAAACTGGGTTCTCCAAGTAAGAATTTTTTGAACCTCAATTTCTGTATAACTTCCCTTTCTAAAATTGCAGAATTGCCTACTTATCTCTTAGGAGATAATGAAGGTAAATTCATTAATGTTTGTGCAGCAATAAGAAATGAAAGTAATAAGAAATAAGTAATGAAAAAAACAATTTGACTTTAGAATAAGTTGAAGAGATGTAGTAAGTAGAACATGTGGCTTCATGTTAAACAGTAAACAAACTCCTGAATAGCTTTTCACTAAGTAAGTATCAATAGTTTTGTGCAGTGAATAAGGCAAGAGGTTTTGCATAAGGTAGAGCTTGATCAAGATATTAAATATTATGTCAGAAGGGAAGAGCATTTTATTTTTTAAGATATTAAAGTATCGTAATTTTGTGGTATTATTAATAGTTCTAAAAACATAAGGGGGCGGGGGCTAGACCTGCATATATAGTCCCATAGCTAATAAGACTTAAACCGGGAAAAAAAAAATTGACCATGTAGTACTCTACTAAAAGTCACATGAAACATCAGTGGGTTGGAATTTGCTATGCAGACCCCCTTAATAGAACTAGCAATCCAGCTGAGAATGTTTTTTTCTTCTCTGTGGATAAACACTGGTGAAGGGTAGTGCAATAAGCAAGAAAAAGAATTATAATAACAAAAAATCAGGGATTTAATATTGGCCCATGGGGGACACCGTATTTTTCTAAATTAAGTTTCTAATCTCACTGCCTAGTAATCATTGTCTTCACCTATTATTTACCTTATGCATTTTTGTACTTTTGGTTCCAGCCAGGTCTATTTCCTGCAGTCCAGTTTGGTGCTGTAGTTTGTTATGTGGCTGATTATAGTCCTACTCTCCTGCCTTCTAACTATTTTTCATTTGATCCTCAGTTTCTCCTCCCTTCCCCATCTCCCGATCTTTCATGTTGTTTTCCTCAGACCTCATTCTGCTTACTTTCCTCCAGTTCTTTCTCTGACCCCAAAATCTCCCCTCCATACCTCTTTTGCACCTGCCAACCTATGAGCAGAGGGGTAACATGCTGCTTCTGCTCTCCTATAGCTGCCAGCTCCCAGCACAATGATCCACAGCCCACCCCCAATTATATTATTGCTATTATTATTATTAATAATAATAATACTGGAAAGATTGGTTTCACCATAGTAAGGGCAATGCGATTGCAGTCTAGTTGTGCAGGGAGAATTTGTATTTTAGAAGACCTATTTTAAGTTGTAGTCCCTCTCTGAGGAGGGAATGTGCCTTGGTTAGTACACGCAGGAACTGGGTGAAGGGGTTTGTGGAAGCTCAGTGGGATGTGACTGCCTGTGCACTTTGGTGAGCTCTCAGCACTGTGGGGGGTGTGACTGTCTTCAGTGATTACAGATTCCCAGAAGAATGTCAGCTCTTCAGTGCAGGGAGCTTTTCTGAGCATGGGTAAGTAGAATTTTTAAAAGCTATACTGCTTGGCTGAATTTGGGCAGTTTAAGCCAATGTACCACATGCCAGACATCATCCTGTCTGCCAGATTTTGGGTTCCAGATTAAAATCACTGGAACGTTAAAGATTTCCAAAATGTACCTATACATATAAAATTATATTTGTCCTAATCTTATTCTTAGAAGTAGATTAAACAGTTTGGCTTGGGGGGGGGAGAACCAAAAAAAACCAAACCAACAACAACAACAAACAACAACAACAACAAAAAACCCACCACCAAAACAACCATGCTATCCAATCTGCCAATCTGCAGAAGGGATTCAGCACAGCTGATTTCAGCTCAAGCAATTAAAATTTTTTGAAGCTATAAGCAAATGAAAAGGCATATGTATGGTGGGAAGTCTGGATTACACTTGCAAATGGGTCATCCTATCTACATTTCTGAAGACATTGAAAACAAATGTTAAGTTCAGGTCATGCTCAGATGCTTTCTCGGAGG
Source organism: Hylia prasina (assembly GCA_013397195.1). Taxonomy (NCBI): domain Eukaryota; kingdom Metazoa; phylum Chordata; class Aves; order Passeriformes; family Sylviidae; genus Hylia; species Hylia prasina. The sequence continues at coordinate 123,281 of VYXD01002161.1, read as the reverse complement.
TATTTTCAGTGGTATCAACAGAGCCACCTCACAAGGCATTTCAGGACTTTAGCTAGATTGGTACTGTAGATTTGTGCTCATTAGGCAGTTGTGAGTCAGGACTCTATAGGCAAGGGATGTCCTCTGCTTGCAGGAAGGCAGAATTATATTGCTGACAATGAAAATTAATTTAGAGGGTCTTAGGCATCTGCTGTGTATGGAAGAAAGAGCATTCAAATTAGACAAACATTTAGGGAAGGTAAGAGTAGTGCAGTACACAGAACAATAAGAACTGAAAAACTTAACTGAAGGAAAGAGGAAATGAAAGATGAAGGAAATTATCTATTACGTTGCACTGGTTTAGTAAAAAGCAAAATGGATACAAACCAAGCCCAATCATGCCCTTCTGTTGCTGTGATACAGGTAGCTTTACAGCAAGACTAGGTGACCTGAAATGCTTGACTTTGCCCTGGGAGAACCCCTTGATATTATCGGCATTTTTGAATTCAGAAAATCTATGTCTGCCATCTCCTCTATTTCAGTATTTGTAAGTCATGCATCATTGTGCTGAGGACCAAGTGATATTGCTCATCTTCAGAGCATGCCATCAAAGTGTCTCCAAAAAACTTGGCAGCAGACTGATATTAATCAATAGTATAGTGTGATTCCTGACCTCAATCAATGCAGCAAGAAAAGACCAGGTTGAGGTATTGAAGCACAGTACTTAAACTGAAAGTATCCTGCTACTGTGGAAAGGGGATAGAGACGTGTGATGTTATGACTATGCATCCCAAGCACACTGAAATAGTATCACACTCGAACATTCCACAAAACTTCATAATACTCAAGTTGTTACACAAAAGTTTGTTGTTTGAATTTTCCAGCTTGGGTTTTGAGAAGGCAAGGAAAGACAGTAACAAAAGGGGCTAAGAGACAGCAAGAAGGCAGGAATGTACTTCTGGTTTTTACTGCTTTTACTGGTTTTGATAAGCAGACTTTTATCTTTTCCTCCTGTCAGAGGAGTTTGACCATGTGTCAGTATACTATATTTTTAATAGTACAGCTCCAGCTGAGCCAGGAAATCCAGTTTTTACAGAAGATTTTTTTTTGGAGTAATTTGCAGTGGATGTCTTCTTGGTGAAGATTCTTACAAATCACTCCAACATTGTGATCTGACTTGGAGGAAAAGCTAAAATAGCACCTGTGTTCTCTTTCTGAAAAAAAAAAAAACACCCCAAGGACCACTTCATATACACATATGCTAAAGAAGCCAAACTTAAAATAATATTTGCAACAAGTAGGTTTGTAAAAAAAATCCATGGATTGTTATATATGCTTATAGACTACTTGTCAGGTAACTGTAGAATACAAACAAACCAACATCCCCCTCACCTCAATCCCCCAGCAAATAATTCTGTAAAGATTATTTTAAAAAAATTCAGAAAGTATTTTTGTTCAGAAAAAATGTTTTTCAGTATAAATAGATCAGCTACTTCTGCTTGTGACACGTAGCATCAAGAAAGAGGAATATTTAAACTGGAGGGCTGTAGTTAGCTACCTTACAAGACATAGTACAAGAATTTATTCAGGTCAGAAAAAGTATCCTTAAAAGTGGAAATAAAGCCAAAGTGATATTAAGAAAACTGAACATAGAGATTGGCTATTAGGAGAAAATATGTGGAGGTACCTAGAAAAGCTAAACAGGAATTGTTAAAGTATCTCAGAAATAGAAAGCCTGCCGGAGTCATTAGGTCTGCTAGACCACCAGAGGATAGTCATTCCAAAATGATCAGGAGATGGCAAAGAAAATAAATTCTTTTACTCTAGTATTCTCAAAAGACAAAGAAGAAATATATGCACTAACAGAATTCTTTACAATTTCAGAGACATACTGTTAGCGAGCCAAAAAGAGGTGAATAATTCAGAAAGAAAGTCTAGAAGGTAAATGAAAAAGATTTTACAGTGTATTTCAGAGAGAAACCCCCAAACTGAGTCACTAATGAAATACATAATTTAAATGACATTTTAAATGAGTTCTTAATTAACATTGTGGTTTCTTTGTAAATAAATTCCAAAGGATTTTTCTGGAAACTGTGAATGGGAGACTCAATCTCACGATTTACATGATATATTGGAAATTCAGCTCATGTAAGAAAAAAATGCAAGAAATTAGGGACAGTAGAAGTGTTTGTACATGAAGGGACATTGAACACACAGGTTGAACAGCAAAACAGAAGAAGTAAAGTGAATGATACTGTGAAGATCCAATATTTTGCTTTTTTTCACCCACTGCCTTGAAATGAACATGCAGGATACCGGTGAACGTCATGAGGAAACCCTGCTTCACTTTCTGAGCTTTAGGTCAGGCTTAGGTTCACCCACCTAACTTCCAGTGTTTAGCAGCAATGTCCAGGTGAAAAGTCTGCATTCCAAACACTAAACTGCGTTTCAAAATCCTTCTGCAATCAGGAAGGAATTAGCAATTCACCTATGTAAAGTCAGTTGTGCCCCTAAGATATCTGTGTCTCCCTCCACAGAGAATAAACTTAGAGTGATGCCTGAAATTAGATGGGGTATATCCAGCATGTTGAATAAGAATTAACAATAAGGTTTCCTTTGATTTTCTACATAACCTTGATGGAAATGTATGAGTCTTCAAGTCAGACAATGGTAGTGCTCTTCATGCTTTATGCTGATGGGGGAAACAGCATTTTCTGTGAACCATAATGGCAGCCGAAAGAAAAGTAACGATCAGTTGGAAAAGTTAGACTATTCTCAATATAGTTTCATGCTTCAATGCCTTTCTAGAGATGGCCAAGTAAGAAAAGTATCCCTTTCTGCATAATAAATGATTAACTGTACATCTCCAATCACATCTGGAAAGCATTTCTGAGTTTCATTCTGAATAGCTGACATTCTCTGTTAATGGTTTTGTCAGCATATGCTTCTTTTGCTTCTTGCAAAATATTGGATAAAATATTTATGTAGAAATAATACAAAAAAATACAAACCACACATTTTCCTATTTTCTGATAAATCAGTATGGCTCAGCATAAGTTTACCAACAATTCTTTTCCAGATTTGCACTATTATTGGAGTAAAACATGCTTCTTTTCCTGATTTGCTCTGAGACTATGGGAGGGAGACTAGAAAGCAGACAATTCAAGGCAGCAATGAGAGGGAGGGAGAGCTTGCACAGCAGACAGACTGGAAAGGACACCCCACCCCTCCAAACTCCTGGGGAGAACATTCCTTGTCTAGCAGCTGGAAGTAGACTGAAGTTTTAAAAATTTTTTTTAAAAAATAGAATAAAGATTAGGAAATAATGAAGTGCTGGGCAGATTTGCTGGTGACAATGAATGTTTTCTGCCTTCAGAAGCAAAACCAAATAGGGTAGATGAGAGCTGCCTCCCTTCAGCAGCCAGAGGGGTGAGGCTGAGTGTGGCAAGTGGGGAATACAGGCTGCTGGGTGGAGTGGGTGGATAAAGTGGATGTGATTTGTGACACTCTTTGGGAAGGAGCCACCAGGGCACACTGTCCAGCCAGCTTTGCAGTTGGCTTCCTCTGGCACAGTGATACATTTCAATGAGAAGCATTAGGCTGCCATAAAAATTCAAATGATGCACCACAAAACAAAATGATACAATTTGATAGTAACTGCCAGTTAGCACTTTCTGGTCAATGTGATGATCATCACTTAATTATAGGCTTGTTTGTGGGAAGTTCAGCCTTCTAAGAGCTCTACTTCTGAATATAACACAGTGATTAGAAACATTTATTAACGGGTTGGTGCTGTTATCCACCCCAAGTCCCTAAAGGAGAAATTAGGAATCCTGTTTGAAGATGAAATATGACCACTAGAGGATGCAGTCAAGATCCTGAATGAATGAGGCATCATATTCCTCAGTCGTCCTCTGCAAGACCAGCCAGAATATAGAACAAATACTTTTCGGAATATTTGGGTGAATAAATGACAATGCAGAAGTCAGGAAAAGTTTATCAGCAAAGTAGTATGACTAGGATAGCCCAGAAGTCAACCCACAAGCCCTACTTTTATTCAACTTCTTTTGCATAGTCTGTGGGTTTTTCTTTGTTTTCCTTTTCCATTGTTTCTCCTTTCCCTACATTATCTGTTATCTGTCCATCCCTCGAACCTACATCCTCCTGTTATCCATTACTAGTGGTTACCTTCTCGTCTGGACAGTTAATAAGCCATTCACTCTACTGGTTGAACCTGGGATACATCTGTCCTGAGCACTTATGGGTACCTCAGATTCAGCTACTTACTGAAAATATTCAGTTAAAAAAAAACATTATTTTTTAAAATCTCTCTGTCATTTCATTTTTATTTGCTTACTACTTTAGTTGATTGATTTATTTATTCCCCATCCATCCGGCCCTCAGCCACAAACACTTGCTTAATCTTGTTTTCTCTCTCATAACCACAATTACTCACCCACAACCAGTAGATCATCCTTATTTAGGAAATTACTTGCAATTTGGAGAGGGCAAAAGGGATACCAACAAGAACAACAACAACAGAATGATCTAGGACCAAAACAGGAACTACTGTCTGTTAATTGATATATCAATGATGTAAAAAACCCCAAAGGAACCAAAAATCAACCCCTGAAAACAGTATTTTTTTTAAACAGACTAGAGGACAGACTCTCAGTGCTGCTCGTCAGTAGGGAAACTTCTCTGATAAAACACAGGGGAAAGAGATTGCCCCTGTGATTATCACAATGCATTTAAATTAAAGGTGAGAGAATTGTTTCAACTCATCCATGTCTTGTTTTGCTAATAATTATTTAATTTTAAAAAGTTTATACTTTTCTCCATACCCTCCCTTGTTTATGGTGTATGTATCTGTTCCTTAAATCACACCTTCATAAGTCAGGCATTTCTGACCTGTGTATGAATATTTATCTAATTTTTTTTTGCTGGTTACCTGCTAATCAGCTTGGTCTGAAGCCTGGATTTTGCAATTGAAATCTTCACACATCTTGACTTCTTTGGACTGAGGAGAATCACAAAAGTCTTACTTCGTAAAATCAGTACAGAATTAGACCTGTGTGTAGATTAACATACTAAAGTATATGACATAAAATATGGAATATGCAATATCAACTGCTTAATATTACCTCTGACAAAAGAATTTTTCATTTTTCCTTATTTCACAGTTTAGTGCAGAATGCTGCTAACCTCATTTTTATGTTTAATTCTAAGTCAGTTGTGAGGCAAAAGGTTGATAATGGCTAAATTCAAGACATCCAACATCAAAAGAAATTTTCAACATTTGGACAAAATAAAAACAGGTGTGAATAAAATATCATATTGCAATAGTAAGTGTTATTAAAGCCATTAAAGTGCATTTGAATCAGGAGCTCTATTCATTTTCAAAGCTGCCATTTGTAAATGTGTATAGGCAGGACTCTTGTAAATTTAAAACAGAATGTTGGAACTTAACTCTGGAATCTGTAGCGCAATAGTGTACTGTGTTTTGTTGATACATAATAATTCATAATTTTGTGTCTTAGAGCCAGGGCCGTCCAGTTGTTTCTGCGTGGTATTCTTGTTGGTTGGCACATGTAGTAAGAACAAAAATCTTGCTAAAAAAAGGATATTTGTTGCATTCTGGCATAGGAATGTAATGTCTTTGATAGCGCACTTAGTTACATTTCCTCAATAACTGTTCTGACAAACGGTCTTCAGGATTTTTTGTAATTTGCTAACTGCTTTTAAGTTAGAGCTGTTTTATTTCCATCTTGTCCCTTTGATATATGTCGTGACAGTGTAAGTCTCAGACAACCTTTCCGTAATTTTGAACGAAAATAGGAGAAGTTGTATTATCATTTCTGTCTATGAAATTTACTTCTGAAGTGAATACCATACATATTTCTGAAATGAATGCCAAATGTATTTTCTAGAAGGGAGTGCCACTGAAAGCCAAGGCAGGCAATTTATACCATGCATAATAATGATATTAATTTTTATGGTGTGTATAAGTTACATTTTGATTAGTTTTTTGCATGATTAAAAATTTGCAAAGCCTTTATGGCCCCCAGGAGCCTACCTGTAATAAACAGCTCTCACCTTCCAAACCATAAAACAGGTCTGCAGTACTTGAACATTACAGCTAATTGCCTTGCTACATCAAAGGGAGCACCACAAGACTGAGAAAAATCACAGAAGGGGGGGTGGGGAGCGAGGGGCAGTTTCACCTCTAAAGGTTATGTGTTTGTGGCTTGGTTCAGCCCTGTAAAGTTATGGCCTCAGAACTGCTGTTTGCGATTAAGTTGATGGGGAAAGTCTATCCCGCAATCTCTCCCTGCTGCTGACACAGAGTCTTTGTTCACATTCAGATTTCTCAAACTGTTGCCAGGGTCAGGCTGAGGTCAGACACCACGATGATGTATAGGAGAACATGTCTGGGAATTTCTCTCACACTTAAAACACATACCAGAAAAACAGGAGAGCACCCTGCAAAAATTGTCTGATGAGACCCAGATGATACTGTAGCTTTTCTTTTAGTACCTTCATAATTTTCTTTCTCTTTGCCTGACACACACACAATGTTTTATTAATGTGTGCCACGATAGCCCTTACAATTTTATGTCCCCTCAAGATAAGGACACTCAGTAGCACTTTGACACTTCATTTTCCAGCCCAGGGGGATTGGGCCAGTAAATCTAGTAAAAGAAGCAACGCGTCCATTCCCAAGGATGAGTCGAGAAGGGATTGCCATCGGCTCCGTGAGGCCATGGGGCCTGACACTGGATGCGAGGCTCGTGTGTGCGCGCTCAGCATTGACACAGCCGGAGCCGGGCATGATCACAGGCGCGCAGCATCCCGAGCCACCCTGACAGCACAGCCCCGCTGCCAGCTGCGCCAGGGAGAGCCTACCGTGTTTGATTAGCTATCAGCGTGGGAGGAGAGCGCTCACGCAGCATGAGGGGGCTTTCCATTCGCATGGAAATTTATTTTTTTTTTAATATGCAATTACTTTTAAAAGAAGGGACCATCTTTCTCCCCGCATTGTTCCAGAAAGTGGACACACATGCTTAGTCCTAACCTATTGTATTTCCATGTCAGTGCAAAACACATTGATCCTGTGGTCAGGATTTTGGTTGGGTTTTTTTTTTGGTGCGGGGGGGAAGGTTGGTTTCCAAAATTGCAGCTGTGTTTTTCTCTTCCGATTTACAAAAGGTTTTGCAGAGAGTTGAGAATCGGATAGGTTTGCCACATCGATCTGAGGGCTGTTTGCCTAGGCATAGGGTTTCAGTGTATGGCTGGCAGTAAGGCAATAGGCAGCAATTTTTTTGTGCTCAGCTGCTACATATGACAGAGGATATTTCATTCGGCTGTCAGAATGTTATTAATAAAACATGGGGTACGAAGAGGGCCACTATTTCCCCTTTCAATCACTATAGCATTTACAATGAAAATTTTATGCAGTGTGTAATTTTCAGTTAATGCTTGACACTTAAAATGTCGGTAGCTGCATTTTGTATGGTTCCTGAAGGGTTAATTGTATCATGTTCCCTGCATAAAAGCTCTGCTTATCAAAAGTGAATAGAAGAGTGTATGCAAATGTGCGTCTGTGACCTTTTGCCTTTCCAGGGTTAATTTATATGGTCATTAAAGATTTTATGAAATCGAGCGGCCTGGTGCTTCGAATCCCATTTTACCTTCACCTAATTTATATAATTCCTACCTGAACAGAGAAATATGATTTTTATTTTTGTGTTTGTGCGTGTGTGTGCTGCAATGAAAACAGCATGCTGTGCTGTAGGGAGTTGCAAGTCTGGTTATCTGGCATTACTCAGATTGCTAAAAATTCATTAAAATGTGACATCAGCACAGTGAGAGACAAATGATCACAGGATGAAAAGGAACAGTGGGCCTTTCACGGATTAGTGCTACACAGCCCCAGCATAGAAGCTAACTGCATAAACAGATTAATCCACCAGTAGCAGCATAGCTAAGATTTACCGAATAATTAAATGGGCTTGAGTTACTGTGAAGATTTCCATGTAATCTAGCTGGTGTGAACACGTAGGTGAGGTGTGGGTAATGCTGCTTCCTCAGAAGCCGTACACCAAGTTGCATCATTTATCCTGAATGGCTCCCCCTGGAGACAAAATTTGAGACTTCTCCCGCAAAGCCAGAGGTTTATATTTAATACAGTACCTAATACCTAATACTTACTTACTGCAATTAGCGGGATACTGCTGCACTAATAGGATTTATATTTGAGTTCTCCCTTTTTTTTTTTTTTTTTTTTTGGCTCCAAGATGCATTTTTACATGTGCTTGCTTTTGTTCCAGCCTGTTGGGGGGATGTGTGTGTGTGTATGCGTGTGTGTGCATGCATGTGCATGTATTTTAACACAAATCATTTCTAGCCGAAGAATATGAAATGACAGGCTTTAAATCTGTCACACTGGGGGAAAGCAGGTACTCTTGTAAAGACACAGTCAGATTTTGAAATATTGCAAATTATTTAGCATTAATATCCAACCTCTTTAAAGCACTGTTTTTTCGCTTGTCTTCCCCACGACCCTTCTTCCCCCTGTTTTGCCACCCCCTGTTAGTGTTGTTCTTATTACAGGACATATTTTTTAACTGCTGTTAACCAGTCACTGAGTTCCTTTCCTGAGATCTTTTCTATGTTTGTCCACAGAAGAACAAGGTGAAGACACAGAAGGGTCTGCTAAAAGTACATCAGTGGCTGTGGCTGATGATAAAGACTCAAGTGAGAGAGACAATAGTGAAAGCAAAAAATCTAGTAAAGACTCTGGTAAGATGCTAGAATTTTGTTTTCCCCCTTTTTTAACTTACGAAATGCTCTTTCATTTTAAACTGTCTGGACATTCCCACTACTATTCATTGCATGTGCATTTTGCATGTGATTTCTATCAGTAGCCTCCCATTGACCTATTTTTAATCATAACCATCTGACAGGATAGATGCGGATAAGTTGAAGAATATTACAGGACGACCAGTGAGATTATTTTTTAATCAAATCAGTTTGTGTGCTTGTAATTTTTTAAGCGCCTTTCATTAATCTTTGCTGTACTTGTGATTCCTCTGATGGCATATTAATTTTTCATAAGCATAGGATTAGGTACCACTTGAATTTTTTCTTCAATCAGGTTTTGCCCCCCTTTTAACCCAAAGAATGTGAGGGTTTTTGTTATTATTTTTTGCTCTTGCTCACAGATTAGTTACTCCCAAGAATCTGGCCTCTTCCTGGGCATTTATTTGAGGCATTTACAAAAAAATACACAAAATCCAGTGAAAAAGTTTACAGATGATTCAGCCTAAGAAAGAGGAAATATCATTGAAAACGGATTATGGGTTGGGTAATTTTGATCTCCTGGAATAGACAAAGCCCAGTAATGAAAGCTACTGTCTTTGAAAACAAAACCTCTATGTCATGACATTTACTTGTGCACAAACAAACCTAGGGCCAGCATCTGGTGTAGATACCCAAGGCTTTTTCTGTGTTTGATTTGGCAAATATGTGACTTCACCCATGCTTTTTATGTATGAGATGGAAATCTATGGTCACAATGAATATTACATTGGCTACTTTTGCCGCACGCTATACCTAGTTACATTATGTTGGATTCACTGAAGCAGAAGAAGTGCTGAAACAGGTTGAAGCCTATTAGTTTCAGGTAGTCATATATCTTTTCCTTGTATGCTGATGACAGCAGCATACAAAGGAGGTTGTGTTGTCCATAAAGACGTATAGTTGTAGAAAAAATACCACTTTATATCTGGGTTTCTTTACAGCCAAATTCGCCCATACTGCAATTTGCTCTTCACATATTAAACATTTTTGAATTTATTTCCAAAAAATTTCTATGCCAAGTCAATTCAGAAGACTGACCTAAACATTAAAGCTTCCTTTAAGTTTGTTTGTTGACGGGCTAAGGTCAGCACCCATCACAGTTTACAACCGCGACTGCTCTTCAGTTGCTTTATTTTTTGAGATCAAGAGACCGAGGCAAGGCCGATGATGACAAGGATGATGTTGAGCAAGAGGCTGTGTTGTGATTTAAAATATCTATCCCCCTTGTCTGGCTCTCTGACTTGGTCAAAACTGTCTGCAGTGCAGTAAAGCCATGCTCCCAGGCTGACACAAGTCCTCCTATGCAGTCCCCTCAGGGGCTGGCCTGGACACTCCCCAGGAGAGGGGTGACAGCCACTTGCAGCCTGTATTTCCTACCATACGCTTTGCCTGGGGGACAGAACGAACCAGTAAAGGGAATTCAGCAGCCCTCTCTTTTTCTTAGGCTGGTCCATTTATAGATGTTTAGGAAAGAATATGGTATTAAAGCTCCAGGAGAAAAAAAAAAAAAAAAAAGGCAGAATCTAGGAAAAAAATACTGAAGGGGAATTCTCAAAATTCCATCAGGATTAGCCACTCATAAGGGCCAAGTTTAATTAGGACAAACCTATATCCAGATGCCTACTGGGTGCACTACAAAAAAACAGCATAATTGTTCTGCGTTCCCGTGCCAGCAATTACACAAATAACTTTGCAGTAGGATTCATATAAAAACAAGGGCTGAAATACATGATTGCTTTTGTGCTTTGCAGAAAATAGTTTGTACTGAAAAATCCTGAATCTTTTAGAAACTTTTATTTTCCTGATCTAAATTAATTCTGCATATGTAACATTCCAACCATCATCTTAATTTTCACTCAGCTGACAAGTATTTCTAATGACTGCATAACTGCTTCTGTATAATTGAATGTTAATTTGGGCTTTCTCATGAATTGAGTGTTGCAAGTCTTGCCAAAGAAATATCAGGAAAACCAATAAATTAATCACAATACTAACAAGTTAGACAGGAAAGTGGTGTGACCCTTCTTTAGCATAGAATCTATTAGACAAGAAAGGATTAACAGGTATTTAGTAACAGTGTGTTTGTGTAAGCCGTTGTGCTGCGTTGCTTGCCTTATCTCAAGGAGAAGAGCTTTCAAAATGAGACTTGGCAATATGCAAGTTATATTTGTTGAATATTCATCCCGAATAGAAAAGCCTACTAATGCCTCATTTATATTGTCATTTAAATCTAGTGCCACTTTAGATTAATTATAATCCAAATTACAGCTCTATGCAGTGCAAGAATTAATATGGAATTTATCCAGATTAATACATTTGCATTGAAAATGTAATATGTCTCTGCCATGGCTAAGGGGAGCACTTTTTAATAAGGTAGTAAACATGAGGAAAGATGGAAATTAACCTTCATTATTGCAATGAAAATTATCCTTTCATTCTACTCTAATTAGAAAGAATACTCTACCAGTAATTATAATTTTAGAATTATTTTGAGTCTGAATAACATCATCTGATGTGTCAGAAGTCTTAAATTATGCAATCTTTATCAAATACAAAGATTCATAAATAAGAAAATAGTGATTTTATCATGGCTTTTCCGGGATTATTTCTCACTAGTATATGTACTTTATTAACTTTCTTATTATTATTAGTCACACAAACATTTTTATTTTATTTTTATTTTGGGGCTTCAAAATATATTATGAAGGTGATGACATCGGAATTGCAGTGAAATGTGTCATTTTTATATTAGAAATCCTACACAAGTCAAATAATTCTGTTACTGACAGGCAATCATTGCCTAGTCTATTTCATGGCACTTATTTATAATTAAACTTACTTTTCAAGCTAAATGTATTGAAATTGCATTATTCATCTAAAATAAGATGCGTATTTTATATTATAAAAAGAATTTCAGTTGTGTTTCACAGTTGCAAAAAAAAAAAATCCCTACAAATAATGCATCTCAAGAATAAAACGTGAGTATTTAAAACGTGTAGCAACTGGATTTAGTCTTTTCCTACAACTGCCTGGTAAGATTGGCATGGCAGAGGAACATGTAGCTATGAAAACAGTGCACACAGTATGCTCAAGAACATGAGATTGTCTCTTCTCTTTCCCTCCTCCTTTGATAACCCTTTCTATAAGACCATAGGTGTTGACAGCTTTTCTACCAAAGCTCCCTAAAACATGGAATTCAGCGTGGAAAGCAGAGCATTGGTACAGCGAGACAAGGGGCTGAGTGGTTGGTAGTAGCTGGACCATTGGATAAAAGGTTGAACTCTGCTTTTGGCATGTTCACTGTGCCTCAGGGGCTCTGATCTCCATGTGCAGGAGCGAGTGACTCCCCTATGCCAGAGGGCAAAATCAACCACCCTTTTTCTTTTCTTTAAAGCTCACCATAAGTCCCAGACCCAGTTACATTACTATTGGCCAGATGCAACTTCAGTCATATAAGAAGTAACAGTGCTTGAGGTTGAATGAATCCAGAGCCAAACGACAACAGAAACAACAAAGCCTCCGTAAACTTTGACAGTTTATATAAATATCATAGTAAACATTGTAAAAAGCTGTGCTTTGTTATGCATTTATTGACCCCAGCACAGTGTTTTATAACTCTACTGTTTTATTATATTAACCGCAAAAGAAATTTAACAAACCCCCCCCCCCTTGTTTTTATAGAAACAAGAACTATGTGTTTCATGATTATTATAGGCCCTTTGAAGTAATTAAGTTATTCCATCCTGTGGTGGAAGATGATGTGTAATATTAACCTTCTGTGTGCCCAGGCGCACACAGAGTGCACTTCAAGATTAATTTCACTAGCAGTTAAATATCACTGCCAGAACACAGTAAGATGCATTTTCACAAGTAAATTTTGAAGGAGAATTTAGGTTGTAATTTCTGTAACAACCAGTTGAGAACAATCTAGTGTGATGAGGGGAAGAGAAGGTGGAATATTTTCCTTTTGGTTTTTTAAATTTATCTTCCGGTATAACAATGTCGGTTTAAATCAACTGAGATTCTGGCCCATTTGTTTTCAAAAAGGGTATTTTAAAAGTGACATATAAGGTAAGAATGTAGAGATGATGGTTGGAAATGAAAAGAGGTTAATAATTTGAGTCTGTCCTTCTAAAGCCCAAGAAACAACCTTTCTTTCTTAATATAGTCCATCACTTTTTTGCTTCCCATAATTCTCACAGTTAAGATACTTAAATAACATGTAAATACAGATAAGCCAGGGAGTACTCATTAATAGTCATAAAGCAAAGTGAGTAATAAAATGGTGCCTTTTGTGATTTCATCACTTAGATTTTAGTTTTAAGCATAGGTAGTCCTTTGGGTTCTTGGCCGAGCAGTGACTGAGCAGTCCAAAAGAGGCCTCCAAGATCTGTTCCTGAGAGTGCAAAAATTCAGGGGGCTCTAAATAGGAACTTGATCAGATGATGAATAGATCATTATAAATAGGACAATACGGCAGGAATAAGCTTTAATTTGAGCTAGAACATGCAAAAATTACTGGCCTAAATTACACCAAAAGAAATAATTAACAATTTAGGAGAGAAAGTCAATGTGTGCGGAAATCATCATTAAGGTGTAAATCATAAAATATGTTTTATGGTTGTTTTTTCTTTTTTAAAGTGCCCTTCAGAAAATGTCCCTGTATGATTCAGTTTTCAATTAGTTATTATTTTACCATGAGGATTTGGTATTTACCTCGAAAACTTCTCTTATTTGGCTTCTCTTTAATGTTGTCTTTGTAAGATCTAATATTGCACGATGTCTATATGAAAATAATAATAATAATAATAATTTTTTCTTGATTTTGTGTTTTCTTTGTTCTTGTTTACTTTGTTGCCAAAATGTCCATGACCTTATTTTTAAATTAATCCTAGGTTATTGTGCAATGACGTGCAATTTGTTCATTTATATGAACCTTATGTGAATTGAAAAAAATCAAGATAAATCTTCATGCACAGCATACAATCAGATTACCCCTGGACTATATATTTACGTTGGGTCTGATAGCAATCAATGGTTTAGCTTCATTGCATTTCAAGATGTATTTGCACCCAGTGTCCAGTGATAGTGTCCTCACCCTGGAAATAATTTAGTTGCAAATTGACTGGAAGATGGTGAAAATTGAAAGTTAAAATTAGAAATACTCATAATAAACAGCAGAAAAAAGGTCAGATGATGCCGCACTATGATGAGATTGGAATGGTTGGTAAATGAGGTTTTGTGTTTGTCGTGAGATGTATGTGACATGCCTACCCAATGCTCTTGTAATATCCAGCCTAGCAGGAGAGATTATCTGGCAAATTGACGCTGGAAAGAATTTTCTGATGGACTGGGAAATTAGAATTGCACTCTTTTCTTTGATGTGTGCAAGACTGGGCCGCATTACACAGCTAGCTCAGGCATAATATTAAATATAGTATTTAATACTTAATAGTACAACTATCTATAGAAAACAATTATATTCTGGTTTTGATCACAAATGCCAGACTATAAAAATTCACAGTGTAAACATCTAAAGCAATCCCAAATGACTGATCTTTGTATATAATTAATATTAAGTTAGCTCTGAAATCCTATTCTCCACAGTATTTCTTTTAAAGCCTCGCTATATTTAGCTTCAGAATAGTAACCAGGCAGGAGTTATCAAAACAGCACAATAATCATATTGCTCAGACAATTTAGAAAGGCGAGAGGGTAATTAAACAGCAGCAAATTAATTATTTTGGAAAACAGGCTTTTTTAAGCAAAAGCTGATTTGTTTTAATGTAATACACAAATTCATACTGAGCTGCTACAGAAAGAACATTATTGATTAATCTTTAAAGGCAACCTAGGGTTATCTAAACAGTAGAGGAGAGTCCATTTTTTAAATGCATGTTTATAGAGTATCAAGGATAAAAGTGTATTTTCACCTTTGTGCTTACCAGACTTGTTTTATTCAACTTTATTTTTTCTCAGCATTTAAAAAACAGGCAAGCAAAAAAAAAAGACCCTCAAAGACAATACAGACCTTTGAAGTCAGAGCCTCTTTGTAAAAGGATATTTTTAAGTTTAAAACATGTTCTCAAAAATTATGTTTTCAAAACAGGAATAGTCACACCGGAGAAGGAACCAAAAGTGAACCCTGTGGTAGGGGCACAACAGCTTCTTCTGGCAAAAGAAGAGGATGGTGCAGCTAAAAAATCAAAGCCTCCAGAGGACAATAAATTTTGTCATGAGCAGGTAAAAGGAAATGTAACAGTTTAATTGCATTCTAGAACTCTTTTTCAAATAACTCAAGAATGAAACAGAGATGATATGCTGTTAAAATACCTATATCAGCAAGTTATAAAAAGCACATTGACTAATAGCCTGCATCTTAACTTGATTTTTTTTCAGTTCTATCAATGTCCTTATTGTAACTACAATGGTAGGGACCCAAATCGTATCCAGATGCATGTCCTGTCACAGCATTCAATGCAACCTGTTATCTGCTGCCCCCTCTGCCAAGATGTCCTCAGCAACAAAATGCATCTCCAGCTTCATTTGACCCATCTGCACAGTGTGTCCCCTGACTGTGTGGAGAAACTGCTCATGACAGTAAGTGCTCCAAATACTGATGCGCATGCTACACAAACATACTTGAGCCTTGTGGGTAATGTATTTGTTCTGACATAGTGTTCAGGTGGCCTGAGGAGGGGAATGGGTCAAGACTCTTAGGTTCTCTTGTCAGCTCATGCAGTGACTGCTGTCCCTTGGGAAAATGCCTGAAGGTGAATTTCACAGATGCAAAAAGCCTCTAATTCCTCATTGATATTAACCCTGGAAAAGTTAAGCCAGTCCATGTCTCTAAGTGCGTACCTGAAAATTTGGCCTAATAATATCCAGGTCTCAGAAGTATTGTGACTTATGTTTGTAATGTAATAGGAGCTCCCTGAAAAATGTAGTTCCCAAACGTAGAAGGATTCCTGTGTATACCTCTGCTGTACCTTGCATTATGTGAAATTCACTGTAAAATAGCAGTTCAAACATCCATTCAAAGCAATGTCGGTAAAAACACGATCAGATCTCGTACGTATTTGTTATTACAGCATAAATTCAATTAGAAAACAGACCTCCTAAGACCAAATGGCTCTCGTTGTCTTGCCTTCTTAGACAGAAATGTACTTGGAAATCTCAGTGATCCAACTCCTTAAGTATTTACTTCTGTATCCATAGATGACCCCTTCATTTAAATGAATGTGGTTGGAGATCTACTACCTCGTTCCCAACTAAAGTGGGAAAAATATTGGAAAGAATTGAGACCTCTTGACTGAAGGTCTAGAGTTCGTTGTGCTTAGAGCTGATGAGGAGCTTAGGGAGCTTCTTTTCCTTGGTTTTCTACTAATTATAACTCTGACAGACCATGTAATTTTGGCCCACTGGAAAGAAAATGCAGTACAAATTTAACTTTCACAGACCCTTTTAGGAAAATGGAAAAATACAGAAAATCTTCCCCTCCATACTGAGCAGCACTAGCTTTCTTCTCCAGTTCTTCATGATTCCCTCTATGGTCATTATGAAGCAACTTTGAAATCTGTCTTCATCAGGTGCTGGGGAGCTGTCCCAATGTTTCTGAGAGGGGGAGAAGCCCTGATGTTTCCCAGATTCCACAAGATTGTAAAACATAACCTTCATAATTGAAATTGTCATCATTGCTAACACTAATATGCTCTGTCCATAACTGAACCTTCTGATGACATTTACATTTCTCTACATAATTTTTTTAAAAGACCTTCCCTCACAAGTAAACTCAAAGTCATTAGTCCTATGAGAGGATGCTATTAATGCCATGTTTAAACCACAAATGTACTAAACCCAGGTGGGTTTTTTTAATGAATATTTTTTCCAATATTAATTCTTATGTATCCAATGTTAGAGGAACAAAATATATTTCTACTCATACCTCATAATGAATGTAGCTTCCATTATTTATTTACAACTCAAAAATCTCTTCTGTGGATAATCTTTTTACCTCTGTATGAAGGAAGTCAGGAAGTCCTATCCTTCTGTTAGAGAAGAGGAACTGCAGCACAGTCTGGACTGATTTATTCAAGGTTTTTTAGACAGAATCTGGCAGTGCAGGAGCTTGAACTTAAACTTGCTAAGTCTTAATAGGACCGTCCTATATTTCTGATATGGATTTGTTTTGAAGATCAAAGTAAAATAAAAACATGGAATGTTGAGCAAGTTGATATTCATATCAGTTTAGCTAAACTGAATACTACCAGACTAAGAGTACATTCTTCAAAGATTTCTGTCTATAATTGGAAAGCATAACACAACAGATAAAGCAATCTGAAGAAGATACATAACAAATTGAAGTCAAGAAAGAGAAAAAATCTAATTTTAAATAGAAATATGTTGTTACTTCCCTATTGAAATAAACATAATTTTCTTTCAAAGATCACGGAATGCCCAGCATTTGTGTAAAAAAAAATACAGGTGAAGAAAAGTGGGAACACCCTCAGTGAAAGACTGACTGGTGTCCATATCTCAACAAGATCTCTGTCTTTGGAGGATATCCTAGGAGAATTCCCCTGATAAATCCAATGACCCTGGCAAAGTCAGCAATACCTTCTTTGTGGTGTTACTGAGACCAATGAAATATTGAGTGCATGTAGTTCTATAGCATCCCCTTAATCTGGACTATTTTGAGTGGATTCTCCACCAAGGGACACATGATGCTCTGGATTACGATCTGTCAGAAACCATAATCAAGGACTGAATCAGGATCTTGATTTCTGATAGTTATCCAGATACAGTGGATCTTTTGAATTATAATTTCATATTGTTGTATAGTATTAAATAGTGGGACTTTTTCTGTAATATTCTGATATATATCCCATATATCTTGGTTTTCAAAGGTTCCTGTACCAGATGTCATGATGCCCAATAGTATGCTATTGCCAGCAGCTGCTTCAGAGAAATCTGAACGTGACACACCTGCAACCATTACAGCTGAGGGATCTGGGAAATATCCAGGTATGCAAGAAAAAGGCAGACATGTAAAAGATAGGTATGGGCAATTTAGAAATAAAACTAATTGTTACTTAGTAAAGGGAATCTTTTTCTGGCTTGCTTATAGCCACAGAGATAAAAAGATAAATTCAGCAAGGGGTCTGAATTTGGCTGAGCTAGTAGAATGCATGTGTATGTCAGACTCTTTGCTTTTGGTGGAGGTAAAATCAAACAGCAGTGCCTAGCCACTCTGAGGGCAAGATCCTCCTTGCTTAACCAGCAAATAAGACCCAGTCCCAGAAGACAGTGGCGCTTTCACCATCAGTGGGGAATGTTAGGTAAGTGATTTTGTCTTAATTTCCAATAGCAAGTTTCTGATCCTGGACACTTACTGTATCGTGCACTGGGAAATTTTGCTAGTTGTCACAGCATGCTCCTCCCTCTCTTCTCAGACCACTATCATCCTCTTTCTAATCATCTGTCCTACCTATTTTCCCCATTTTTCTACTCTTTCCCTCTTTCCTACTCTTTATTTCCTTTTCTTGTTTGGTGCTTCCATTGTACCAATAAACTCCTACCTTCTGGCAAAGAAAAGTTCTAAGCCACTGCTTGGCCAGATGCCACTGACCACTGCCAATCTGATCATCGTGTATGGGTTCTACTCCTTTTTTTTGAACTCCTGTTTGTCCTGCCTGCTTTATTTTCTGGGACAAGGACAGGTTGTTATATTTTGCTAAGCTGACACATGGAATACGAGGTGCCTTTTTTGATTTCTGATGAAAAAATAAATTAAAATGAATACTGTGTGCTTTCTCTTCTACTTGTGTAAAGGACACTTCACTTTCTTTAACTAGGTGAAAGTCCTGCGGATGAGAAAAGTACCCCTGGGATCGATGAATCAAAAACTGGAATGGAAATTAAGACTGAGGAACAGAAGCCACCTAAGGAATCTACTGAAACACCAGATTGGAATAAGAGCAGCAGTAAAGATACAAGGACCACTGACTCTATGACAGACCAGCTAAATGAGCAGCAGAAGAAGCAGCAGCTGTCTGTTTCTGACCGCCACGTCTATAAGTACCGTTGTAACCATTGTAGCTTGGCTTTTAAGACTATGCAGAAGCTTCAGATACATTCCCAGTACCACGCTATTCGGGCAGCTACCATGTGTAGCCTTTGCCAACGTAGCTTCCGTACATTCCAGGCTTTAAAAAAACACTTGGAAGCAGGCCACCCTGAACTCAATGAAGCTGAACTTCAGCAGCTGTGTGCATCTTTACCTGTCAATGGTGAACTGTGGGCAGAAAGTGAAAGTATGGCACAAGACGATCATGCACTAGAACAGGAAATAGAAAGAGATTATGAGATGGACCAGGAAGGTAAAGCAAGTCCTGTAGGAAGTGATAGTAGCTCTATTCCAGATGATATGGGCTCGGAACCAAAGCGGACCTTACCTTTTAGAAAAGGGCCAAATTTTACTATGGAAAAATTTCTAGATCCATCTCGCCCATATAAGTGTACAGTGTGTAAAGAGTCTTTCACCCAAAAGAACATTCTCTTGGTCCACTATAACTCAGTGTCCCATCTGCATAAACTCAAAAAGGTTTTGCAGGAGGCATCAAGTCCTGTCCCTCAAGAAACCAACAGCAGCACTGACAACAAACCCTACAAGTGCAGCATTTGTAATGTTGCATATAGCCAAAGTTCTACGTTGGAAATCCATATGAGATCTGTGCTTCATCAGACGAAGGCAAGGGCTGCAAAACTAGAACCAAGTGGTAATATAAGTAGCGGAAATAGTGTAGCAGGGAATGTTAATAGCCCCAGCCAAGGAATGCTAGAGTCTATGAGCTTACCAGCAGTTAACAGCAAAGAAACACATTTAGATGCCAAAGAATTAAATAAAAAGCAAGCTTCTGAATTAATTTCTGCTCAGCCAACACATCACCCACCCCAGTCACCAGCACAACTTCAAATGCAACTGCAGCACGAACTGCAACAACAAGCTGCGTTCTTTCAACCGCAGTTTCTAAATCCAGCTTTTTTGCCTCACTTTCCAATGACCCCAGAAGCACTGCTCCAATTTCAACAGCCTCAGTTCCTTTTCCCATTCTATATACCTGGGACAGAATTTAGCTTAAGCCCAGATCTGGGTTTGCCTGGTTCTGCCACGTTTGGTATGCCTGGAATGGCTGGTATGACAGGATCACTGCTTGAAGATTTGAAGCAGCAGATACAAACTCAGCACCATGTTGGCCAAACCCAGCTACAGATACTGCAGCAACAGGCGCAGCAGTATCAGTCCACCCAACCCCAACTTCAGTCCCAAAAGCAGCAGCAGCAAAGTAGTAAGCTGATGAAAGCTGAGCAAAATACCTTAGTAAGTACAGAATGCCAGCTGATAAAGGATATGCCATCATATAAGGACTCAGAAGAAGTTTCTGAAAAACACGAGAAGCCAAAGCAAGAATTTACTAACGAGAATGAAGGACTAAAAGAAAGCAAAGATATGAAGAAGCCAAAATCCTCAGAACCAGCCATCCCACCACCCAGAATAGCTTCTGGAGCAAGGGGGAATGCAGCCAAGGCTTTGCTGGAGAACTTTGGGTTTGAGTTAGTTATCCAATACAATGAGAACAGACAAAAAGTGCAGAAAAAAAGCAAGACTGGGGATGGTGAAAACACAGACAAACTGGAGTGTGGAACCTGCAGTAAGCTTTTTTCCAACATTCTTATTTTGAAGAGTCATCAAGAACACGTGCATGGACATTTTTTTCCATATGGAGCATTAGAAAAATTTGCCCGACAGTACAGGGAGGCGTATGACAAACTTTATCCAATTTCTCCATCTTCTCCAGAAACGCCACCGCCTCCGCCACCACCTCCACCACCACCTCCTCCTCCTCCTCCTCCAACTCCTTCTCAGCCTTCTTCAGCTGGAGCTGGAAAAATTCAAAACACAACTCCCACACCTTTGCAGGCTCCACCACCTACACCTCCACCACCGCCTCCTCCACCACCACCTCCACCTCCTCCACCACCACCACCATCAGCCCCACCTCAAGTCCAGCTTCCCGTTTCACTTGATCTCCCACTTTTCCCTCCAATTATGATGCAGCCAGTGCAACATCCTGCACTGCCTCCTCAGCTTGCCCTCCAGCTGCCGCCAATGGATACTTTATCTGCCGATCTTACCCAGCTTTGCCAGCAGCAGCTGGGATTAGATCCCAATTTCCTGAGGCACTCTCAGTTCAAGCGTCCACGTACAAGAATCACAGATGACCAGTTAAAAATCTTGCGGGCTTATTTCGATATTAACAATTCTCCAAGTGAAGAGCAGATCCAAGAAATGGCTGAGAAATCGGGTCTTTCACAGAAAGTTATCAAGCACTGGTTTCGAAATACGCTGTTTAAAGAACGACAGAGAAATAAGGATTCTCCATATAATTTCAGCAATCCTCCTATAACAGTATTGGAAGATATCAGAATAGATCCTCAACCTTCAGCTGTAGAACCCTACAAGTCTGATGCATCTTTTAGCAAGAGGTCATCCAGGACTCGGTTTACTGACTACCAGCTTCGTGTCCTCCAAGACTTCTTTGACACAAATGCTTATCCAAAGGATGATGAAATCGAACAGCTTTCAACTGTACTTAACCTACCTACTCGAGTTATTGTTGTATGGTTCCAAAATGCACGACAAAAAGCTCGCAAAAGTTACGAGAATCAAGCTGAAACTAAAGACAATGAGAAAAGGGAACTGACAAATGAGCGTTACATCCGAACCAGTAACATGCAGTATCAGTGCAAAAAGTGCAGTGTGGTTTTTCCCAGGATCTTTGATTTAATTACACACCAGAAAAAGCAGTGTTATAAAGATGAAGATGATGATGCTCAAGATGAAAGCCAAACTGAAGACTCTATGGATGCCTCTGATCAAACAGTGTATAAGAACTGTACAGTTTCTGGCCAAAATGACTCATCAAAAAGTCTGACAGTCACAGCAGCAAGCTCTGGCTCTGGTTCTAGTACTCCTTTGATTCCATCACCCAAACCAGAACCTGAGAAGGCTTCTCCTAAACCAGATTCCACAGAAAAACCAAAACAAAATGAAACCACCTCTAAGCAATCAGATACAACGTCCCAAAACGCCAAACCAGTACAGTCTACTCCAGTAACATCTTCCGACCCTCAGCCCTCAGCTTCTCAACCACCACAACAAAAGCAATCCCAGATAGTAGGGAGACCTCCTTCTGCATCACAAAACACACCTGTTCCTTCCAGTCCTTTGCCAATTTCAATGACTTCTCTACAGAACAGTCTACCTCCTCAGTTATTACAGTATCAGTGTGATCAGTGTACAGTTGCCTTTCCAACTCTAGAACTTTGGCAAGAGCACCAGCACATGCATTTCCTAGCAGCCCAAAACCAATTTCTTCACTCACAGTTTTTAGAAAGACCAATGGATATGCCCTACATGATATTTGACCCAAATAATCCTTTGATGACTGGACAGTTACTTAACAGTTCTCTTGCTCAGATGCCACCACAAACTGGCTCATCACATACAACACACCCTGCTACAGTTTCTGGTTCCCTAAAACGGAAACTAGATGATAAAGAAGATAATAACTGTAGTGAGAAGGAGGGAGGAAACAGTGGAGAAGATCAACATCGTGATAAGCGTTTAAGAACTACAATTACTCCAGAGCAGCTGGAAATACTCTATGAAAAGTACCTGCTGGATTCCAATCCCACCAGGAAGATGCTAGATCATATTGCACGTGAAGTGGGACTGAAAAAGAGAGTCGTACAAGTCTGGTTTCAGAACACGAGAGCTCGAGAAAGAAAGGGACAATTCCGTGCAGTTGGTCCAGCCCAGTCCCATAAAAGATGTCCTTTTTGTCGAGCTCTGTTTAAAGCAAAATCCGCTTTAGAAAGTCACATCCGCTCTCGGCATTGGAATGAAGGAAAACAGGCTGGCTATAGTTTGCCTCCGAGTCCTTTGATATCAAATGAAGATGGAGGAGAAAGTCCGCAAAAGTACATATTTTTTGATTACCCATCACTGTCATTAGCAAAAACTGAATTATCAAGCGAAAATGAATTAGCCTCCACTGTATCAACCCCTGTTAGCAAAACTGCAGAAATGTCACCGAAGAACCTTTTAAGTCCTTCTTCCTTTAAAGCAGAGTCTAGTGAGGATATAGAAAATTTGAATGCCCCTCCTGCTGACTCTGGATATGATCAAAACAAGACTGACTTTGATGAGACTTCATCAATTAATACAGCAATTAGTGATGCCACAACAGGGGATGAGGGGAACAATGAAATGGAAAGCACAACTGGCAGTTCGGGGGATGCAAAACCTGCATCTCCCCCCAAAGAACCAAAACCACTTGTGAATGACACACTACCAAAAGCAGCAACTACACCTACAAATGAGAACACTGATGATAAATTTCTCTTTTCCCTAACAAGCCCTTCAATACACTTCAGTGAAAAAGATGGCGACCATGACCAAAGTTACTACATTACTGATGACCCTGATGATAATGCCGATCGCAGTGAAACTTCAAGCATAGCTGATCCAAGCTCACCTAACCCATTTGGAGCTAGCAATCCCTTTAAATCCAAAAACAGTGATCGGCCAGGCCACAAACGTTTCCGAACACAAATGAGTAACCTTCAGCTTAAAGTTCTCAAGGCTTGCTTTAGTGACTACCGGACTCCAACCATGCAGGAATGTGAAATGCTAGGGAATGAGATTGGCCTGCCCAAACGTGTGGTTCAGGTCTGGTTTCAGAATGCCCGGGCTAAAGAAAAGAAATTCAAAATTAACATAGGGAAGCCATTCATGATAAATCAGACTGGACCTGATGGGACAAAGCCAGAATGTTCTCTGTGTGGCGTGAAATACTCTGCACGTTTATCCATAAGAGATCATATCTTTTCCAAACAACATATTACAAAAGTGAGAGAAACTGTGGGAAGTCAGCTAGACCGGGAGAAAGATTATTTAGCTCCTACAACCGTTAGACAGCTGATGGCACAGCAAGAATTGGATCGCATAAAGAAGGCTACTGATGTGCTAGGATTAACAGTACAGCAGCCAGGCATGATGGACAGCAGTTCTCTTCATGGTATCAGTTTGCCAGCAGCTTATCCAGGACTCCCTGGCCTTCCTCCTGTTCTTCTGCCTGGAATGAATGGTCCATCCTCTTTACCTGGATTTCCACAAAGTTCAAACAGTAAGTCTATAAGGGGATGATTTTCTTATTTTATTAATTTGATCACCTTGTACAGTCACCATCCCCTTCTAGGAGAAAGCATATTATGCATTCATGTCATGCTTGTTAGACTGGTGTGAATAGCGAAAACGTACTCCTATGGGGTATACTCAGTGCATTTCTCCACTGATGCTGTAGCCTGGATGATCGTTCTNAAAAAAAAAAAGAGACACAAATGTTTTTAGCCAATACTAGGTTTTTCTAACAAATGCAATAGAAGTATATAATTGTTATTTGTTTGTTTTGAATGACGCTCCTTTAGTCAAAACATGGGCTAGAATTTTGTGTAAATTTTTGTATGCAAATATTTAATGTAATATCTCATTAAGCACAAAATAGATTCTCACATTGTCAGTTCATCAGGCAGTTGGTTTATCCCTTAGACCACTCCGAGCTGTTGTTTAATCCAGAATAAATACTTAATATAAATGCTGCCCAGGACTCTCTGTTCCACTTCTGAATAACTGCCTGCTAAAGTAAAAAAGGGTTTCTTGAAGGTGATTTGTAAAGGCAGTTTCAACTGTAATCCAAATTCCAGTTTATAAAGTCATTGAAGACGCATACTGCTTCATTTGGGCTTGCACGTTTAACAGAACACCTAACTCATTTTACTGACAGTTTTGACTCTCATGTGACTCTGGGTTTTGCTCATATTGGAAAGCACTCCCTCTTGCAATGTTTCACTGATGCTAAGGAACCAAGTTCTCTGCAGAAGGATTTTCTTAGTCCTCAAAGAATGAACCTAATGTATTTCTTGGATTAGGCTCCAATTTTGCAGTCTAGGTTCATTGTGACTGCAGCCTTGCAGACTGAAGCTCTCACAGTTCTAATTTTGCATATTCATATCAAATGTGTGCACAGAAGAGTTAGGAAGCTGGTTAAGACCCCTCACCTCATTTTATCCAGTAATCCCACTTGCTGTTGATCTCCAAACTTTGCTGTAGAAAGCAACACACTTTGGCAAGTAAAATAAAGGCTTAATCACCAGTGTTATTAGGCATACTGAGACTGTAGCAATGTCTTCTCTACTACCCAGGTCTACTTTGATTGATGATGATCATGTTATTGTTTCCCTAAGTGGTGGTCAAAGCATCTTGTTTTTCTCTTCATTGGATCAGAGAGGCTTTCCTTCCACAATGGAGTCTCTGGCTGAGTGCCCTCTGGCTTTTGTCAAACAGTTATTGGCACAGAGATTGCATATAAAGGAAATATAAAGTTGCTGTATTTCCTTCTTAATGGCATACAGTGTCCTGGTCCTAAAATGGCTGGTTGTTGTTCATTAAAATTATGGATATGGTTTCTCTATATAACTTTGCTAAATAGCTTTGTCTAGGTTGACCTTCAGGTAAAAAGGACTTCAGAAAACTCGGGCTTTGTCTATACTGCTCAAAAACATTTACTTGGATATGTATTCTTTTAGTTCACTACCAGGAAGTTCCCATGCAATGTGTGTCTAGGGAATGGTCATGGACCCATGGACCCCCCCTCTCAGCTGTGCTCAGGAGTTGTTTAGGAGAAGACTAGTTGGTCTAGGCCAAAACAGTGTCCATTACTATTATTTCTGTTTAAAATTTACAGAAGGTTTACTCTCAGTTTCTGGGAAATGTTCCCTGATACTCTTTAACTTATTGGTATCAATGTAGCCTCAAAGTCTGTAAATTGTCCTGTTAATAATACAAAAGGCATTATTACAGGCCAACTGTTCCATAACAATTCCATATTCAGATTTTCTAATTTCCACCAAATATCTCCTCTTTGATATCATGCACAGTGCACTGCCAATTGAGATGGTTTTTTACCCTCTTTCATCTTTCATTTTCTTAAGGTTAATTAGCCCATTGTGGGCAAAGCCCACTGTGTAAACCAGCTACTAGAATCTTGTTGTTAACTTCCTCTTCTGCCATATGCTAAACAGCCCCTACATCCCCCTTTTGTTGCCTGGAAAATACTTGCATACATAAATCTCCACTCCCTAATGATACATAATGGAGCAGTGATAGTGAGTGGAAAGAAAAAAAAATAAGAGAGATTATTTTAATCATTCATCATAGAAAAACTGTAATGTACTTAGATGTGCTCCAGTATATGCTCGACACCAGTATTTTCTGCACCTAATTAACCCATTTCTATTTTCTTCTCTACCCTGCTCTGTCTGATAGCTCACATTCATATTTGATGCTAAGAATCATTTAAGAATTATCTTTTTGGAAGCAAGGTTCCAAGCAAGCTTTTCCTTGGCTACAGTTCTTCTTGCAGGGTGTGTATTTTCAGTGAGCAGGACAATTGCTCTGCATCATTCTTCGCATGAAGGATTTACTGAAGCTCCCTGATGACTCACTGTCTTACAGTTCAAGTCCACTTCTTGTGAATTCCTCTGCAAGTGTGTCATTTCTTCTCTCTAGGACCCAAACCCAAAAATGCACTTCAGAAGAAGCCTCACCGGGATCCCTTATATTGAAGTATTTACTTGTTTTTACTGGTGCTTACGGGGTTGGTAACTGTTTTTCCTGCAGCAAAGCCCATCCATTCTGTCCTACATGTTTGTTTAAGTGACAATGTTAACATTAGTAACATCCTCAATTTGAAAGAATGTGTTTATTCAGACAGGGAAGTATTGAAACCTAATTGTAAACATCATACTTAAAATTCTCCTTTGTGATTTGCTTTCCTCATGCTAGACTGCTAGAGAAGTAACACTGATTAGTTTCACTGGTTCATACAAGTTTACAAGGGATTTCACTTTCATGTTCGACCATCCAGTATTTTTTATGGATTTCCAAAATACAGAAAACCCAGCTAAATTTTGCAAAATACTATGGTTTTTTTAAATGCAGTATTTGCTATTAAAAAAGGTTTGAAATTGAACACATGAAAATAATGCTAATTCACAAAAGATGGTATGATTCCAACTACAGTTCATTTTATCTTCTTTATATAGTGCTTAAACTAGATTATTACTTGTGAATATTATTAGATTTCTCAAAGTAAGATAGCTTCATTTCTGAATAAAGGGATATAATAACTTTAAATTCTGTTATTTTGTTTTTAAACAAGTGGGTTTTAATGTCAGAATTATTGTGTGGTTCTGAGATTATGTGTCACGCTCCTCTCACCTGTGGGATACATTTTGCTAGATAATGTAATTTTACCATCTTATGGGCATCAAATGCTGAGCAAGGTCTGAAAATTACTGCAGTGTTTGCTCAGCATAATTCCTAATAAGGAGTTATTTGGTGGAATTCTAATTCATACTGAATTTTAGTTCCAGCTCATCTTTGTTCTTCAAGCTTCTTATTTTCTAGGTGACTGTAGATAGAAGAGTTCGCCTGCTGTTTTCA
The DNA here is from genome assembly GCA_013397195.1 of Hylia prasina. Lineage (NCBI taxonomy): Eukaryota > Metazoa > Chordata > Aves > Passeriformes > Sylviidae > Hylia > Hylia prasina. Next base: position 95,812 of record VYXD01002161.1, on the reverse strand, counting down.
GCTGTTCTTAAAATTCACATTCTCTTTTTTCCTAGCTTTGTCTTTTGCCTATGATCCCTTGCAGAAAGCTAGTGCTTCATCTTCCTTCCAGCTATTGATACTGGTTCCATGAACCTTTTAATGTCATCATCATTACCATAGGTTCTTTGCACATCACTTAAGCCTGGGCTGCCTTGAAGATTCACAGCAGCTTTTTCCAAGAATGCACACATCACTGGGTAATATGTACTTAGTGGGTTTTGAAATCTTATCAAGAGAGAAATTTGATTCCGCAGCAATGACTTTCGTTAGTGCATTAAATTCTGTTCTCTGTTTGCTTTTGGCCCATTGGTAGCAGTTTTATTTTTATATTTTTAGCCCTCCAATTCCTCCAAGTGAAAGAGAAGTCTCTCCTCTTTGATAGTCAAAGTAGTTAGGAGGATTAGAATGTTTGTTCATGATTAGTGCATTTTCTACTCTATATCTCTTATGTCTGTAAATCGAGCATTAGTTTGATCAGGTATTTTCCTTTAGTTTTGGAAACCTTCATTCCACAATTACCTTCCAAAAAAACTAGTGGATTGCACTGTTCTAAAGCAATCTGTCTGGATATTTCCCTGAATTATGTGTATTTCAACTGAATTCCAAACAATATCTGGAAAATGGAATTTATCTTGCCTGTTCTAGGCATCATCACTGTGATTAGACTGAAGATGTCAAAATATAAAAGGGTTGAAGAGGTTAAGAATAAAACAAAATCAGAAAAATCCTAAGTAGGTGGCAAGCCCAAATAACCATGACAAAGCTGGGGCAACAGTTCACATTAACTGCATCATTCATGTGTTTTCCATCTACACTTTTTATCATTTCATATATTTTCAGCAGGTTCCACACACAATTGCCAGTAACTTCCTGGTGAAAGCATAGGGGCAAATAATAGCATCTTCAATGTTGTTGTGCACTAACTCTGGCAATTACCCACTTTTTAATTATAGCTGCTGTGACTTGT